>VWZT01000756.1:0-70859 GCA_013397055.1 Pachycephala philippinensis
ATACATATATATATATAAAACTATATGTATAGGTGGTTTATGCATATGTAAGGATACATATATATGTATATGTTTACATGTTTGTGTTTATATATCCGATAATACATAAACACTTATTTAAGAGAGAGGGATAATTCTGAGAGCTCAGTTTTACTAATATTCATGCATTGTTGGCCAAAACATTAGACAATGCTCTAGCTGTGCCAGCTCCTGGTCTACTGCAGCAGTTTGTTCCCTGAAATTAAAATGATAAAGCCAGTCATATGCTGAAAATGATTCAAACCATGAATAAAATTACAAGGCCAATAAAACTGAATTATAGAGAGCTTTTGTTGTTCTATATCAACTTTCATTTAAATGCTGTAATTATTACAGAATAACATAACAGAACCTTCAAGGTAGTCTGAAAATTAGATCAAATAATTATGCTTGTCTTTTGATACATACCAAGCAAAATTCTACATAGCATAGAAAACAAACTTACATTATCCTTCTCCTCAGACAGGAAACTATGTACAGACAAGGACTCTTCTGAATCACAGCCTTAGTCAAATCTTCTCAAAACAGTTACAGAAACTCAAGATCCCACAGTACAGTCTTTGGGAAAGTCATGACTTTCAAAAATGAAGGTGATGAAGGGACCTCTCAGAGCCTATAAAGTTGGACCCTATAATCTGGACCAGTGTATGTCAGACTTCACCTGGTTTATAGGTCTATGTGAAAAAACAATCACATCCTGTCTCACAGACACCCAAAGCTGCACAGGTGGAGCTGCACTGGGAGGGAAGCCTGCCCTCAAGAGCTGGAAATGACCATGATAAACTTGAACCAGGTTGGTGGCCCCAACATGCCACTGAGTATTTCTTCAATGTCTGTCCCCCTGGCTGGGACATCAGCACAGGGCAAAGAGTCATTTATTCCCATATCTGTGACAGCTGTGTAACTGAGATCCTTCATGCTTTTGATGTGTAAGAGGGAGCTGGAAGCTATCTGAACAGAGAAAGTCTACAGCAGTGTTTTATAGAGGCACCTTGTACAGTGTATAATTAATCCCCTCTAGTAGTATGAGCATTGGACAAATTTATTCAAGAAAGATTAGCAGTCTGTTGGCAGGACTTTAAATTAAATAATAATACTAAATAACTTGCAGTCATATTTTTTCCTGCATCTCTAGTGTATATTTCTATCTCACTCAGGGACTGTCCTCTGTCCTTGTAGAGTGTCTACACAAGGAGATACCATTCCACTGAGTTTTCTAGACATATATCTTCCATTTCTGCAACAAATTGTGTGAGCTCAAAGTTGATTTTTGTACTCACAGAGTTCTGAAGTTCAATGAAAAAAATAGTAATCAGTTAGACTGGAGATGTCAATTAAAAGTTTCATGCTCTGTGCCATTACGCATTATTGCTCACTTTCCTCCATGGCAAAGTTATCGTAAAATTTGAAAATAAATACTTAATCTAAGTTCCTGTAAATAAAAATACAATGCATTTATAAATTAATGTTTGTTAAATCAGGCCCATAAAAACTGGCCTAATGGATCTGACCCACAGCCAATATTCTGTCTGACAGTAGCTGGTAGCAGGATAAAAGAAACCCTTAAGTAAACAGCTGTGAAATTATATGTGCACATTAAATCAGTTCCTCATACCTACCAGTCAGTAACTGACTTAAATGCAGTAGCATGATGTGTAAAATTAGTTTTGTTATTTGGGATACGATCATGCATAATAAGATGTTCTAAGCCTAGTGTCAATTGTTTTATGGTTTAATGACAGCTTTCAATTTCTTAAATGGTTTCATCTTCAACATTCGGATTTATTGAACTCCATTTCGAGGTTTCTTCAGGACATGCTGGTTTTATAGTGCTGCTGATTGCCTCCAATTAGGCCTTGAATCTATGTTACAGTTCAGGAAATGTAGGCAAATGCCTATCTTCCAGTGAATTTTTGCTAAGCTGAACTTATGCTCTGTGTCTTAAGCAGGGTCCCTTTTTTTTTCCCTCATCATGTTAACTTTCATCATGAAAATGGAATGGATGAATGAACCAAACACCCTTTTGGCACTGCTAGCAGAGGTACAAGGAGGTGGAATGTGTGCCTTGTGAGCATGATACAGAAATATGATGGTGTATCTTGCTAACCAGATCTAGAAGAAATAGTGAGTAAGTAAACCAGAAATATTTGTTCTGATTTTTGCTAGCTTGCAAAATTTGTTCAAGAGAATTAATGAAAAATTATTTCATATAAATCAATACTGTTCTTAAACATTGACCTTTGGGGGCTTCTGTTGTAACATCAGGATTGCTTGGATCAAATCTGTAGCACAAAAGACCAGATTCATTATGGAGGCCTCAGAACAGCCCACAGTAAAATGAAAGTCTGAAAGGCAGGTTAATCAGAAGTTTATAGAACTCAGCCCAAGTCGGTGCTCTGTGGAATCATTTGAAGAAGTAAAACTTCCTCCACTACTACTTGTGCACAAGGAGGCTGCTAGGAAAACAGGGATTTCAGAAGACTCCTTCAGACCAGCAAATGAGAACCGGAATACCAAAGGCAAAATGATGATACTTTGGCCCAGTCAATCAAATAGATAATATGAGAAAATCCCAGATCAAAAGAGGTGAGCTAAGAGAGAGTTAAGTTTGGCTCAACATGTCACAGCAGCAAGAAGCCACTAATGAAGACAGCTGAAAATGACATAGAATTACGAGAGTCAGGAAATTAATGACTCTGCACCTGAAGTTCAGAGAGCTACCAAGAACATCTTTAACATTGAAATCAAGAATATGATTTACATTATGTATGTTTAGCAGATTCACTCAGACATATTTTGAGTTGTAAAAAATAATCCTGTGTGATATTGTATGAAGGTTGTATGTCTTTTCAGCAGGTTTTATCAGCTCAGATACGGTGTGAGAAGTGCTGTGGCAATGCTCCTCTTTCTTTTGCTGTTCATCCACTTCTGACTGCAGCTTGAAATAGAAACACATTTTGAAAGGTATTTGAGCTCATGAGTTTGGGTGCTACAGATTGTTCTGAAGTGGTATGGAGTGAGCAAAATGTTAGGAATATGTCAGCAATCTAACTTGAAGGAGAAAAGTAATTATATTCAATCAATGCTTGGCAGCAGTCGGCATGAAGCAATGGGTCGTGGTGCCTTCCCATCTACCTTCTGAGCCTGATCCAGTTGAAAGGACAGGCACCTAAGGGGAAAAATGAACAATAAGGAGATTCAGGGAAAAAAGATTTTTATATTTGCCTGTGTTTGAAAATTGTGGCTTTAAGCTATTTAGAAAAGAAAGAAAAAGCTTTTGGGATAGGTCAGGAAGATAACAGATCTAATGTAGAATTTTTTAAATGGTCGTATCATATTTCTCATTTTTGGGTAATATTTCCTGAATGCCCTAACTGTGCATTTTTCCCCTTAGATACCTGTCACTGGACTGATCCTGTAAACTGGATGAGTCTCTAAAGATAGATAGAAAAGCACCAAAAGACAGCAAGACTCATTGCTTCAGGCTGACTGCTGCAAAGAATTGACTGAAGATATGTGCCATTATTTTTAATGTAAGTATTAATTCTAAATAGTTCGTAGAATCAGAGAATGTCAGGGGGTTGGAATGGACTTTAAAGATGACCTAGTCTCAATTCCCCTGCTGTGGGCAGGGACACCTCCCACAAGACCAGGCTGCTCAAGGCCTTGTCCAACCTGGCTTTAAACATTGCCAAGGACGGAACATTTACAACCTCTCTGGGCAACGTAATCCTGTGTCTCACCACCCTCACAGTAAAGAATTTTCTCCTAATATCTGTCATAAATTTCTCCTCTTTCAATTTGTACCATTTCCTTTCCTTTTGATCTCTTGGTCTGAGCTGTCTTCTCAAATGCATAAGTGTTTAAAGGGGAAAATTTTGTTTATACAGTCTGGTCTGTCTACTCTACGTTAGAGAATTCTGCTTTCCAGAGGAAGATAAGAACAAACATCCTTTTGATTTTGTAAGAAAAAATGTGTAAGTGTACCTCCTGTTTTATTGATGATGTTAATGTAGGTCCTCATACCCTTTAAGGAAATTTCTACACTAATGAAACAATTTTGTGTTTTAGCTGAGTCTGTCTGCTAAAACAAAGCAAGATATAGAGAGCAGGAGTAGAGGTTTGATGTAAGAATCACATCTTCTGATACCAAAGCAAAAAATTTAACAATAGAGTACATCAAAGAACTGGCAGTTCTCCCCAATAAAAATGCTAAATACTGTGTTTATTCGTCTGAACTTATTTCTTTGGTTACAGACAGAGAATAAAGACTAATCACTGAAGGTTAAAAGTCAGACTAGGAAGAAAGGAGATTATTTTGCCTTTAGAAATTCACGGATTTTCAAACTGTTTTAAAGTTACAGGATCTAATTAGTATCATTCATACTTCATATAATCCTTTGTAGTCACTTCAAAAGGGGCCTCACTTGTTGGTTTTCCATGTCTTTGAGAAAATTCTGGCTGTTATGGAAAAGAGAAAAAACTCCTGTTTATATGAAAAGAAGAATATAAAAAGCAGGGAAGAGTATCAAAAACGAGCTTGAAGTCTGATGATGGTGATAAAATCAGAAATAAAGTTTAACTAACAAACTGAAATAAGAAGGCCGTTGGAGAAGCAATAAAAAGCAAATTAATATTAGCTGTTGGTAGCTCTATGTACAGCGATTCCCCCAAAATAAGAAATGAATAAAAATTAAGAAATTTATAAAAGTCTACATTAAATCTGTTTTCTTCCTGACTTATCACAAAAACATTTTATTTCTTTTTTAAAGAGTTTAAAGTCACAATTTTCAAACACAGGCAAATATGCTAACACATATAGTTCTGCTGACTTATGAAATCAATGTAGTTTTTTTTTTTTACTGCAGCACTGTTTGAGAACAGATCCTACTGCCCGGATGCTGTAAAATCATTTGCTTTATCTCATTTGGCTGGAGAGCAGTCTGCTTTCATTTAGTTCAATGGCTGGTGCCAATAGCATCATGTTTAAAACATAGTGCTAAAGATAAAGTCCTTATCACATGTATGGTTGTTCATAAAGCAATACTTTCTATGCTATCTGATTCTGGAAAGAAGCAGGACTACAAAAAAAAAAAAAAAGAATTCTACAGAATAAAACAGTTTATGTCCAAAAATTAATCTTCCTAGAGCATTTTAACTTGAGCATCTATCTCCCTGTTCAAAATGGCGTCTTAAGAGAATTCAGAATTGCTCCAGGCTTCTCAGCCTGCATATGGAGATCCAAGTCTTCATAAAGAAATCTGTTAGATGATCTGCAACATATTCAGCAGATAAATATAAAGTGCTTGCTCTCATCATTGATCTTCCTGACTGGCAGATGATGTGTAAACAGAATGATTCTAGTCTGATGGCTTATTACATATTTACATGAGGATGATCAAGAAGAAAGCTCCCTTTAATTAGATGGTGGGACCCTGTGGGGTCTCCTGCACATTTGATTTCCCCCAGAGCAAGTAATTTAAATCCTATGAATCATTGAAGCTCAGTATGCCTGTTGGGTTTTGACAAGTGTCTCAGCGTCCCACAGAGGCTAAAGCAAATGCAGGTTGAATGTATTTTTTTCCTCAAAATGTGAGTGCTGTGCAGCTTTTTATCTACATTTCTAATTCTTTTTTCTAAATATAAGGATCCATAGATAAGACATTCATAGTAAACAGCTAAAGTGAGGCAAATTAGGTGAAAAACAGCACTTTGATATCAATTATAACTTTTTGACACGCTTTTTTAACATGCATTCAAATAGTTGCATATAAAGAAATTTGACATTCTAGAGCTTCAGGCCACAGTATTTTCTAATTTGTACTTCTGCAAGTCATTGTATCAGTTCCACCACCTCACAAGAAGAAAGACATTGAAGTGCTGAAGCAAGTCAAGAGAAGGGCAATGGAGCTGCTAAAGGGTCTGGAGCACAAATCTGATAATGAGTGGCTGAGGGAGTTGGGGTTGTTTAGCTTGGAGAAAAGGAGGCTCAGGAGAGACCTTATAAGTTTCTGGGAATACCTGAAAGGAGGTTGTGGTGAGGTGGGAGTCAGTTTGCTCTCAGGTAACAAATGACAGGACAAAAGGAAATGGCCTCAAGATGCAGCAGGGGAGGTTTAGATTGGATGTTAGGGAAAATTTCTTCATGGAAGGCATTGCAAATCATTGGAACAGACTGAGAAGGGAAGTGGTGGAGTCATCATTACTGGAGATGTTCAAAAAATGTGGGGATATGGCACCTGGGGACATGATTTAATAGTTAGCATGGTGACCGTGCTAGGTTGACAGTTTGACTTGATAATCTTAAAGGTCTTTTCCAACCTTAAATATTCTATTATTCTATGATTGCAAACTTACAGGAGTTACTCAGGACTTACAACAACATAATAGCTGTCCCATTATTATTAACTTTAAAGGATACTTTTTTCCCCCCAACAGAGAGAATATATTCAGTAAAATCAGTAACTCAATTCTGTAGAGCTAATAATTGAAAGACAGAAATAGTAAGACTCTAGCATATGCAGTGCTATGTGGATGTTCACTTTAGAAAGCATTTCAGAAGTTATTCCGCACAGATGATAGCGGAAGAGCAGGTTGTACTGTCTCTGCTGTTGAAGGTCTCTAAGAATAGATGAATTAAATTTCTCTGAGAATCAACACAGGTGAAGTTAGGACAGAAAAATGAAGTAGATTCCCTCTTGGTATCTTTTTAAAACATTTTTTCCATGCTTTATGTGATTAAGCGTTACATCTGTCATAGACCTTGTGTATGGATGGGGCTTTGAGCAACTTGGTCTTGTGGAAGGTGATACTGCCTAGGGTGGTTGGAACTAGATGAACTTTAATGTTCTTTCCAATCCAAAAATTTCTATGATTCTTTCTTATGAGAGAAAATCCATAAAGAATAATTTGTGAACTCAGGCAGAGGCCCAGGCTGTGAGATTTGTTTGGAAGAGCGCAGGGACTATCAGTGCCATTCATCTTAAGGACAAATCACAACTCAATGATTGTCACCGTTTCCCTTAAATTACCACAGGACTGTCTACACAAGAGCTTAGTTATTAGCCTATAGCTCCCTAAAATGCCATTTCCTTAGAGTCTCAAAGAATGTCTCGATTTGAAAATAATCCCAAACAGCATGAGAGACGGAAATGCCTGGAGGTGGTAAAAACAGAGAGAATGAAATGGGAAATGAAACATTAGAGAGTATAAATCTACTTTTTTCAAGGATACTGGAACAAATAACCAATGAATATTTCAGTAGGCAGAAAGGCAAAAGAAGCCAAATTTTGCATGAGTGTGTTTCTCAAAGTTGGTCTGTTATGCAGATTCTCCATTGTCAGTGATGGGTAAACTTGTACAGTGATCTTTCCATAAAAGGGGGCATTCTAGGTCCTACTTCTCTACAAATTTGTCTGTTCTCTTTAAACTTGAAGGAATTTACTTTTCACTCAGGTACTTAATTTAGCTG
Organism: Pachycephala philippinensis; assembly: GCA_013397055.1. NCBI lineage: Eukaryota > Metazoa > Chordata > Aves > Passeriformes > Pachycephala > Pachycephala philippinensis. Next base: position 7,511 of record VWZT01000756.1, read on the forward strand.
AAATCTGTAGGATGTAACAGACAGACACACAGGGTGGTCATTTGATTGGTCCCTGATGAATTGAGTATGGAAAAAAAAAAAAAGAACAAAATAGGAATTATAGAGCGTGTGACTGTTATTAAATGAAATATGCCAGTGGCCATTTCCTGAGATGAACTGACACATAATGGCCCATGTTCACCCCAAAACACTATCCAAAAGGAGGTACTCATGGGAAAGGAGTATCCACAAAAAAGTGTCGACAATTTGATAATTCTCTAAACAGGTTTATGCATTGTTTGGGAAAGTTTAGGCCAAAACAATGTCAGGAACCATTTTAGCAACTTAGGTGACTGGGTTCCTGTGTATAGAAATAGTCTTGTCAGAATTTACTTTGCTCATATGGGTATAGGCAGTATTTACTTGATACACGTCCAAACTTTTTTACATCTAAGAATTTCTTTGAAAAGTTTAACTTACTATATGACTACCATGTCATGCAAGTTATTCCATTGCAAAGTTTTTACTTTATGACCACAGCTCTCCCTTCTGTTTCATTAATCTTATCAACTTGCTGATGATGGAGCCAGAGGTGCCTTCTGTATGAAGTTGTATAGTGTAACCTGTGGTTGTCAGCATCTTCTCCAATTCACTTTTTTGATGTTCTGCCTGAGAAATATCTCCTTATATATAAGCAAACATCAGTTCAGCTGAAATTTTTCTCATTCACTGGGATTTCCAGGACATGGAATGTGTCTTTAATAAGTGTCACATTTTGGCCCATTTTGTCAACATGATGGTCATGACACAAATGTGCCACCATTAAAAAAAAAAAAAATTAAAAAAATAAAAATGAGTATTCAGGAAAAGTTGTTGTGATGATTAAGAAAAATCAAGGAAAATTGAACTCAAAATTGCCCAAGCAAAAATGAGATAGAAAAAATAATACAGCTTGATCAGCATTCCATCTAGAAAGCAATTTACAGAAACCAAGAATATTTTTCTAAAAGACAGACTCGATGGAAAAGTTTTTTTTTTCTCTTTTAACACGAGCAAGCAATGGTTGTCACATTGCCTTTCCATTAGTTTTACCTAAAACCATTTGTGAATGGTAGTAATTATCTGAAACCATTTCAGAAGCTCTTGATAGAAATGTTTTGGCACCAGTTAAGATATAGAAAGCAGTAACTTGAAACACACTGCACCATGTTTCCAGCTAGTAGAAATTGCCACTGCTCCACTGACTTCCAGAAGCACAGATTAAACAAGATGTTATTAGTCCAGTAGCACTAAGGTTCTCAAAAAATTGTTAAGATTCATTAATGTTGCTTTGGGACTAGTATGTATGAGTTTGATGCACTTATTTTCTTAATTATGGTGACATTCTATGCTTTATCCTTTCTCTAATGGAAAATAACCTTCATTAAATAGAAACATAATCACATGCTGTGTACGCCTCTTGAAATAGGAAGTTACTTTTTGTTGCTCAGAAATATGTTAGAGAATTATTTTTCTTCATAATAACTAGAAAGAAACCAAATTCAATGAGAATCTGTAGGAGATATTTCCCTGAGGCTACACAATGCTGATGACTTTTATTTTTTTAACATTTTCTTTTTCCTGAAGGAAACAGGATGGATGGCATCTGGGCAGCATTGATTTAATGCAATCATGTAGCCCAGCCCAGGCTTTTAAATAAATGACCCTATATCTCTGTAAAATGAGGGGAAGTCAGATTTGAGGCTGGCTTGGGGAAGCTTTGAGAAGCAGTAAAGATGACTGGTGGAGACAGCTGGGCAGGACTCTAACTGGCTGCTTCTCTGTAAGCAGATTTCTGACATGTATAGGGCCCATAGGAATGGTGACACATCACAGAAGGGTCCATGCTTTCTCTGAAATGTGCTGTTGTTGGAATGTCACTGCCTTGTTGAAAAATCTAGAGAGTCCCAGGGACACTAAAGAGAGATTTCAATAAATGCTTTGTTGCTCTGTTTCCTCTCTGTTACCTACTGGTAGTCTTCAAAAAATGGGACGTTACAAAAGAAAGGTAGCCAAGGACATGGCAGTGTGGTGATGACTTGCATAGGTCCCTTGGACAAGTGCCATACTAAAGAGATTCTGTAACTCTGGAGTGATCTGGAGCCTCAGCTCTTCTGGACCTGGCAGTTTCCCTGCAGGTGTCAGTGGAATCAGAATTACATTCTCTGGTTTATGTATCACCTGTATTGTGCAGTGCTATTGCCTTAAATACTTTCTGGTGCATTATAGAATGAAATCTGTGAACATATATGGATTGTCTAAAGTATAAGCATAAGACACCAATAACCTCTTCTGGTTTTATATGAACTTATATAAATGTTTTTAATTTTTTAAATTTTCTTCTCTATTTTGGAATAATGACATAATTAAATGAAAATTTTAAAATTAGTCTGCATTGCTAAGCTATGCAAGACTGGATTTTCTCTGAGTCTCGATAACACAAATTATACATGAAATACATTTGTCTTTGTATTTAAATATTCTAAAGCTTAATCAATGCAGCAGCCTTGTCCCTTGAGATAGGATACATAAGAAGCTTTGTAAATGATATTTCATTTGACTAGGACAGGACATTCAATCTCCTGAATTATATTCTGGTGGAAAGAAAATGATGAATTTAATGGAATATATGCATATTTGCTACCTCTGTTATTAGTGCATAGCTGGGATAGTCCATCATCTCCAATTTTTGCTGGAGATAAGAATGGGTGGAGTCTCCCACAGCTTAATTCTGAGTTGCAAAGACAACTCAATAAGATTTTCTGACTCTTCTCCCTTATGAAACTGTTACTGAGTCAGTGCTATTGCTTATGCAAACATGTAATGCACAAGAGAAATAACAGTCTAAAACATTTCAGCTGATTATTGAAGGAGATTAGCACACACATGCACAAGTGTGTTTTTGTATGAAATTCAATGTATTACACTGGTTTAAGGTAAAGAGTATTTTCAGGTACTTCCACAGTATTTCCGCATCTCCTACCAAGAGTGGATAGAGTTAGTTGTAACAAAAAATTGTAGCTTTGTTAAACAGTGCTTGGAAGGACAGGCACCATGATGAGATCTGTAAAATGATTATAGGATTATAAAGTGTATTAGCCTGGGCTTGCCAAACCATCATTATAGACAAAACCCTATATTTTTTTAAGTTTAAAAGGTGTCTTTATGTGATTTAAGGTTCATCATGATACAGCAAGGAGCACAGAGGCACAGTGATGAGGGGGAGATCCCCAATAAGAGACGCTGGCCCCAACTGCTGTTAGGCTTGTCCTAGGAGAACCTCAGCAATAGTGTCCAGGTGTCACATTAGGAAGAATCACAGGCAAGAAAGGTCAAAGTGTTTGGCAAGGAACAAGCATGGGGCGGAAGGGGCTCGTCACACATAAACAGGTGGCTGGGCAGTATCTTGGTCCAGACGTGCTCTATGCCTGACAAACATAGTCCATCCTGTTTTCTTATTAATTGCCATTTCTATCTGTTTTCCTGAGTGAGGCACTCTCTATCGCTGTGCATGTGTGTGTACGGGTGTACAAATGCTGGCAACCAGCACAGGACCAGGGATCAGAACCTCAGGGCCCATCTGTCTGCAGTGTCAGTGGCTGGAGAGAACACAGCATGTGCATGTTGTGTGTATATGTATGACAGTGCATGACTGCCAGCCAGGATCAAGCTGGGATACTCAAAGAGAGGGATAAAAGGCTTGGGAGCCTGTTATTGGAGCGGCCATAGATCTGTGCTGAATAGCAGGGAGACTGATGTGGTCTGAGGGCTGCTGGAGGAAACAACTGCTAGACAGGCTGAGTGGCTCGGGACAGCCACTGTTCTTAGTAGGTAGGACATACTTACATACATGGTATGGATACTCACATGTTATATACATATATGTTTCTCATTATTAGACCTTTACCATGAATTGCCATAGAAGGGGATAAGATTAGTCTATTTGTGCCATCTCTATTTGTACATGTGTTTTCGTCTGTCTTAATTTGTGTGGGCAGCTGTGTATATTTGTGCATATTTGGTACAGTGTGACTGTGTCTATCCAGATTTGTCCTCATCCTTATTTCTGACTCGACCTGGGGACATGAGGTTGCAGCAGCCTCACTTCTTTCTGCCTACCTAGTTCAGAAGCCTCTCAAACAAATACCTTACTGTTGGCTGGAAGTGTCACTTCAATATGTTTTCGTTTGTTGGGTGAAAAACTGGTTGATGGGTGAGGTTCAAAGAAATCTACTAAATGGCATTGTATCAGGCTGGCAACCAGATACAAGTGGGGTCACCCAAAGCTCAGTTTTAGGGCCAGTGTTCTTTAATATTTTTATAAATTATTTGGATGCATGTACCTTAAATTTGCTGATGATATTAAACTAGGAGCTGTGGACTCCATTGAGGGTAGAGTGATATTACAGAGAGATCTGCATAGACCTTAGAGCTGGACAATCACAAATTGTATGAAATTTAACAAGAGCAAATTCTGTTTTTTCCACCATAGAAAAATCACAGTTGCATATACAAGTTGGTAGACAAGAAGCTAGAGAGCAGCTCTGTAGAAAGAGATCTGGAGGTCCTGGTCAATGGCAAGTTGAAGGTGAGTCAACAGTGGGCCTTGGTAGCCAGAACGGCCAACCATATCCTGGGCACATCAAGTACAGCATCAGTAGCTGGTCGAGGGAGGTGATTATCCCCCTCTACACTGCACAGGTCCAGCCTCACCTTGAGGACTGTGTGCAGGTTTACACGTTTGGGGTCCAAAATATTAGAAGGACATCACACTCTTAGATTGTATCAAAAGGAGAGAGGCCAAGATGGTGAAAACTTTCAAGGGCAAGATTTATGAGAGGAAGCTAAAGACATTTGGTTTGTTCAATTTGGAGAGGAAAAGTCTGAGAGGTAACTTCATCATAGTCAACACCTTCCTCAGGAGAGCCATGAAAGGGAAGGTGTTGGTCTCTCTCAGGTGACCAGTGATAGGACACAAGGAAATAGAATGAAGCTGTGTCAGGGAAGCTCAGATGGGATACCAGGAAAAGGTTCTTCATGGAGAGACGGTTATTCACTGGAACAAGCTCTCCAGGGAAATTACCCCAAGCCTGTCAGAGCTCAAGGATTGTATGGACATATGCTATAGTTTTAAGTTAGTCCTGTTAGGAGCAGGGAGGTGGGCTCAGTGTTCCTTAAGGGTCCATTCCAACTTGACGTATTCTAAGATTCTGATAAAGAAACACGCAAAGGTTAAAGAATCATTTCAAATCTCACAGCTGATGGTATTCAATACTTTTTCTCCCATTACCTTCTGCATCCTTGTCGCACCTTTCCCACAAAATTGCCTAAAAGCAATCCACAACAGGGAATAAATCGGATTCTGTGAAGAAGGTAAGAAAAGAGCAAGGAAAAGCCAAATTTCATCAGAAATTTTCAGCTACAGGATGGACTGCCTGAGATATTGCAGAGAAAGGGGAGCTCATTCTGCTGGCATTTATCATTGCTGAAGAGGGATGTAGTTGCATAGCACAGGAACTTGACTCTCAGAGAAATGACAGTTTTGATTTTTGTTTTTATTAAAGAGAAATAATCCTCACAGATGATGGAATTAAGAACTACAAGAACACAAAAATGATGAAGGAAACATTTCATTTCAACATATTTGCATGTCAGTATATGAGGCCAGGCAGCCTTCTGTGAGGATACTAGAACAAGGTTTGGATAACCTCAGTTCAGTTCCATGTTCTTGCAGAAGATTCTCGCAGTATCATCAGGGTGCTCACCATGGAGTGGTTTTAATCTTTCTTCTGGCCCTTAGAAATTTATGTTTCAAACTTTTGGGGAAAGGACAGCTCTCTCAGTGGTCAATGTAATTTCTTTTTCTGCTTGAGCAAAGACACAACTTCCTATTAGCAGCTGCCTACTGAATGGCAAAGTAATCTTGACATGATGTTGATATTCATTACCATCTAAAGCAACGCCTATGCTAAGGCTAATTTTTCATCATGGATGTTGTGTTTTAAACCCAGCTTGCAACTAAGGCCCACCCAGTCCTGCACTCACTGCCCCCACCAGCAGGATGGGGAAATGAATCAGAAAAGTAAAAGTGAGAAAACCTGTGGGTTCAGACAGAATCAGTTAAATAGGTAATGCAAAAGTCACACACACAAAGAAATCAAACCAGGGAATTCATTCACTGCTACCCATGGGCAGGGAGGTGTTCAGCCACCCCCAGGAAAGCAGGGCTCCATGACATGTAGCAGTGACCTGGGAAGACAAATACAATCACTCTGAACACGTTCCCTCCTTCCTCCTTCTTTCCCCTCCTTTATATGCTGAATACAATGCCATACAGTATGGAATATCTCTCCGGTCAGCTGGAGTCAGCTGCCCCAGCTGTGTCCCCTCACAACTCCTTGAGCACCCCCAGCCTTTTTGCTGGTGTGATGGGGTGAGAAACAGAAAGGTCCTTGAACTATAAATAATCAAAATATCCCTGTGTTACCAACAGTGTTTTGGTCACAAATCCAAAACACAGGCCCATACCATCTATTAATTCTATCCCAGTCAAAACCAGCACAGCAGATTGCAACTATTCTATATTCCAACAATGCAATGCTTTGCACTTGTCTAAATAATCTTCCTTACTTTCCTCAGGCATCTGTCTACCAGTCATGCTACAGTTTTGCCAGTGTACTTACTGTGTCTACACGTGAGGAGCATCTGCTCACCCAGACGTGTTGAACATGGATCATATTACTGCATACTCCTGACTGCAGAAACAAGGCTGGCAGGAGGCTCTAGACCTGGCCTGAATCTCTTCAGCCATCTGGTGCTTGCTGGCTTTGTAATCCCAGACCATGCCAAGATTTATAACAAAAGCATTGGTTTTACAGATAAAACCAATTGACAATAGTGGCTTTTTGCACAGGAATGCAAAAATCAGAGAGCATAGTTTCTTTCTGCTGACAGCTTCCTCCAGTCCCATCTGGTATTCTGTGTGCTCTGATTGAACCCATATACCATTAGAGGCAGTGACACATGCTAACAGTTGCTATACTTGTGATCCAAATACAACTAACAAAATCTTTCCTGAATCGTAACTTCGTGCCACTTGAATGTCTTCTATTTTTATGCCTGAATCTGGAATTTTCTTCCCCTTCTGTATTTTAAATACTTTCCCCCCTTTTTTTTTTCCCCTCAAGATTGCATGATGAATTTAATTACAGCAGACAGATAAATAGGAGTTCCAGTAAGATTTCAATTTGTAGATTTTGTATGTGAGTTATACACATTACATTTCATTACATTACGGAAGATTTTATTTCCAGGAACTTCACAATTAAAATGATTGTCCTTTGAGGTGAAAAAAACCCCTTACCTTCTGTTTTTCTTTTTCATCCATTTAGAGTACTGTTCTACAGATTTTTAAGAAAAAATTCTGATATTTTCATATATGCTTTTTCAGCTTAATCACTGCTGAGTACATGACCTGGATAACATATCAGTTTAATTTCTGCAATATTTGTTCAATCCTAGGTGAAAAGACAGATGTAATACGAATTCTTTGCAGGATAATCTATTATCCTGCAAACTTCCTGGTATCAGTGAAAAAGGATTTTTATATCGCTGCTTGTATGCCACTTCCTGATGAGCCCCAGATACACTGAAGATCCTGATGTGTGACTCCTACTTAAGATTAGACCATTTGTTTCATATGAAAAAAGGCTGAAATTGCCTGACCTATTTTTATTAACTTTCTTTCTCACTTAGCTGTAAGAAACTTTTCTCCTTTTCTTTTTTTCCCTTTCCCTTCCTATTCCTCCACATCTAGCTATCGATTTACAATCGCTGCAGGGCCAGCATTTCTCAGAATATATAACAATGGGTGATGTTTAATCAAAAAGCAAATAATAAAGGGAACAAAGGCTTCAAAATCAAGCTTTTGTGATAAAAGCCAGGTGAAAAAATTCTTCTGGCACACTATAAAATGCAGGTGTTCTACAGTGTGGATGTTCAATCAACATTACATGAAGCCTCTTGCAGAGAGGATGGCTTCTCCTACAGTGGGATTGCTAACTCCAGGGCCTGGCAGCCCTGCATTCACACACCTGTTTTACCTGCCCTGCTGTGACTGATGGGAAGTCATTTGTCCATTCTTTCCCCTTGCTCTCGATGAATCTCCTTGAGGTTTTGTGGTTGGGCTTTGGAGTTTTTTGTTTGTTTTATTTTTTGTTTGTTTTAATGGAGAGGGTGTAATTTGGAAAGCTATGCCTTGGCCCCACAGTGACAGCTTTTGTTGTCACTCTGCTCTGCACTGAACACAATAATGGGGGCAAGAGATACTACTCTTCTTTGTCCTCTGACATTTTATTTCTTTAGCTATGATGGACTTGATAGAAACCCTGTGTTTTCCAAACTCCTTTAAAGACAGCAAATTACAGTAACTTAGAAAACTTAGTCAAATCAAAACATTTTTGAGCAAGCAAGAGCAAAATATCACAGGGAAAAAAAGGATTTAAACAAAAAATGGGTCTGTCTCACACTGCAATCTCTCCTGTCAGTCTTCTGTAAACGCACCTTTGCTCAATTATCTTTGTTTCTGGGTTGGAGAAGAGATTTTACTGTATACTCTTCCTTTAACATAACCTCCATCTGTATCTCTCAGTGCCTCAGAAAAGGAAACAGTAAATTTTGGAGTTTTGTAGGAAACATATTAGAGAAGAAATACAGTGAAGTGTCTGTGTTAATATTGGCGTGTGGGGTTATAAGTGCATGTTCATTACCAATGAAAGAGAAACATATTAGCCTTTATTTCTGGAGGTGACATCTCAGGCGAATTTAATTACTTCAGCAGGGTTTGGGTTTTTTTCAGGTAAATGTCTGTAAGACCATTTTCAGGTAGCATCAGAATGACAAAGGTAAGTCGTGGTGACATTTTATAAGGTCTGTGATGAGAAAACACAACGTGCATGAGTCTTTTCAACTATGCTTTCTTTAACCTCTACACTTCTATTTGTATTTAATGCAATTATATATTTTTCAGAATCAGTTACTATGTAACTGCCCAGAATAGAAGGATGATCAAGAGAGATTATTGGTATTTTTTGCTAAACTTGCATCAGTTTTGAGCTTAAATTGTAAAACTTCAAGTGCTAGAAGAATTTCTAGTGTGATGTTCACTATTAATGCTCCAGGATACACAGGATGAATCATCTTACTTTGACTGAGAGTGCTGCAGTGATAGCATTATCCCTCAGTAAAGTAAGAACATATTTTAACTTATTGTCACTTGACAAAGCTGATATCACAGACTTTCTCTTCTGCACTGTTTAGAAGAAAGTTATTTGATTTTTTTCCCATCATGGATGATTTCTGTGGAAAAATGTATATGTAGAGGAATAGGGTATTTTATCCTTCAGACACAATGAATAGTTTTGTTCAGCTATCAATGTATATGCAATACTGCCTGTGAAAGTGAAAAGGTGAAAATGCATAAACTTCACTGATTTCTATCTTTACATTATGAAAATGTGATATCTGATATCCACCGTCTACTTTTCTATATATATATATGTAGAAAAAATGTGAATTAATGTATGCTGCCACCATATACCATATTTCTATAGTGAAAAACACAGCTGAACCTTTTATTTTCACATTATCCTCTCTGCTGGCTTTATTATTAGTAACATACATTACAAATTACTTCTTAGGCATCCAGAAATAGGAGAGACTTTGGAAGCAGAGAAATACCCATGTGTGCCCCAAGAAGAACACAAGCCATAGAAGTTCATTCATTTAACAATGTTTTCCACTAGATATGGTAAGTTGAGGAGTTAATAATTTCTTTCTAAACCTTTGATGATTTGCTACAGCCCTACCATCCCTATCCAGGCACTGGATCTTCAAATAGGCTCAAGTAAAACTAGTATTCTTCTGGTCTTAAAACAGAAGGGTTTTTTACCAAATGGTGGTTACTCCAATGGGAAGAAATGAAAATGTGGTATCTAATCTATTTATCTACCACATACTACAGAACCAAAAATGAACAGTTGGTTGGCAGCAGCTGAAACACAAAAACCTGTTCTTTTAAATTCTTTGCAGCACATGTTATTTCAAAGGTGAAACAGCATACCAAGTTTGAGAAACAATTTGCTAGGGTTAGAGTGAAATGACCATATAGGAGTGTACTTTGACTGAAAAACCTTAAGTTATTCTGCAGAGGATCCCAGATATTAATAATAGTAGCCGTGAGAGGGGAGCTGAAGGGTAAGAGATGTATCACTTCATAGACAGTATTTCCAACAGTACAGTTCACTATGTGATCTTAAACTCTGATTTTTCCACACAAAGTTTCATTCAGGGTTTTGTGTTTCAATGTAGAGTACTAGTCAGCACTGATAAAGTAAAATAAAACCAAACACTCCTTTGCAGTTTCACAGAGGCAATTATCATGTTCACCTAGTAAACTCTCCATTGAAACCTTACTTTTCAAAGCAATTTCATTTAAATCAATAGTAATATTCAGAACCAAAATGCTCAAATCATTTAAAATCTGCGAGCCAAATTCCCTGCTTTGACAAAGATGCACTCAAGCAATCTTTAGTACAGAGACTGAAGAAGTTAGAAAATGTCACTTTTTAATTTGATCTTTATGAATTACTTATCTGTTTCAGACAACTAAGTTGAGCTAAGGTATTATAAGACCTTTGAACTTGGATTTTTTTTCTGAGAGAGCACCTAGAGGTGTAGAAAACTGGATAGAATAGAAATATCTGAGGCACAAGTATATAATCCAAGAACTTACTAATAGGGGATTTCAGTAAATCCACCAGCACTCAAGTTAGAGAGAAGGGGACTGATGATCTGAGGATATTTTTCACTTTTTGACATCAATAATTCATAGATGCAAGGTGATTTGGAATAAAATAAAACCAACATCAAATATTTGTGTTTAATTACCCAGCATAACAGAATGGACTCAAAGGTGATTCCACGTCTTTAGTTAGAAATAGTCTTACATGAGACACATGAGACATCTAAGGGTCTTTGACCATAGACAAACTAAAATTAAAACTATTAGGGCTTATATTAAACATCTGCAGTAGGATAAAAAAATAACCACATACCAATACTCCCATAATCACAATATGATATTTCAAAAACCTGTCAAAAAAAAAAAAAAAAGTAGAAAGATTTTGAAAAATCATTATGTTTTGTCAAAACTTTAAAATGGTATTTTTCTTATGATTTTGTGTGAAGCAAGCTCATTGTTCCTTGACCTACAGTTTGCTGAGAACTTCAGGAAAAAACTACTCTATTTTTACACTGAATCAGAATCTCAATATCTAAGAGACTTTTGTTGTTTTGGGTGGGGGTTTTTTAATGAGCTGTGTATTATTTTTCCCTACCCATAATTTAAATACCACATTTATGAGAGTCTGAACTTTAACTTAAATAATATAGGAATTCTCCATCTCTGTGTAAAAGGAAATTTTTGGAAAAACTTAAGCAGGAGGCATTCTAAGCTGAAGCCAGTACAAATGTAGCAATAACCTTTTATTTCTATCTAGCCTTTTATATCATGTTTTCTACCTTGTGATTCAGAATAACGCAAAATTAAAAAAGAAAAGTTAACAATATTTTGAATGCAGGAGAAAACATGAGTAAGTATATCTCTTAAATACCTTCCATTTGATGTGTGTTTGCTTTTCAAGAACACAGTTTGTGCTATAGTGGGAAGAGACAGAGAATGAGCTATTCACACCTAATTTGGAACCCATACGTTTGTCATTGTATTCTGTTGTAGAATCACTGAACTCACAGCTCAAAAAGTGTATTTAATGCACACCGAGGAGATTTCAGGTGCAGAATGAGCATACTCACACAGAAAATAGACAAATGTCTGCCTTTCATATTGTATGAAAATTATAAACTCATTTAGGATATTATTTCTTATATGTTTTACATATATAGTCACCTAATTATCTGTGTCTGGTGCAACTGGGATTCATTCCAGGACAAAGAAAATGAAGCAGTATGATACTGCTGGATGATCCATCCAATGAGCAAAAAAAGGCAAACATCTGTCCTCCTTTCCTGATCCTCTTTATAGTGTTTGATCTGACTGATTTGCATATCCCAGCACCACCTTTTAAAGGAAAATATGTTAAAAATGGTTTCAGTCCCCCCATAAAGGCTCATCCTCTGTGCTGTAGCTGAAACCTGTATATCCTGTTCCTAGGCTACTAACAAAGAACAAATACTGACATATTTGTAAAATTTACATGTAACCTCAGGAGACTGGAACGTGACATATCAGCCTGCTTCCCTAATGCAGTGTGCAGACACATGATTTACTTCAAGGCTGCCTCAGTGTTTGTATGAGATATACTCATGAATAAAAGAAGTCAGTGCAAGGTAAGACAGGAGCACAGAGATCTAGAAAGTGGCTGTTACTATGTAGTTTCTTTGGAATTGAATTTGTGGTCTTGCTTTTATCACCATCAAAACGACATTCAGGATAGTTAAAACACTACCTCCAGGCCAGAGGTCACCACTGGCATGACCTTCTTTTATTCAGGGAAGAAATAGTTGTCTTGTGAAGGAATTGAAACTTACTGGTAGCCCAAATGCCCTAGGAGCTAAGAATTGTTACATATCTTAGCACTTTCTCCTCAGGAAGCATGGCTGTGGGGTTTTTCTAACTTTACCCATCTAGCCAAACAACTGGATATCAACATATAAACTTGAGTCAAGAATACAGAAGTTCCAATCAAAAAAAAGAAAACAAAACAACCAAACAAACAAAAAAACCACCAAGCAAACAAAAAACCCCCCAAAACCATAAAAGTTCACCAAGGAGCTACTTCAGTAAAGACGCTACATACCTTTCTTTGCCTGGGGAGTTAATTCATGCATGAAATGGATTCCTTAGCATATGCCTGCAAGAAAGGCAGTCACTGTGGGTAGTAGGTAAAAACCTAGTCAGAAAAATAACGAGAGAGAGGGATTAGAATTATCCTCATATTTTTAAATGCAATATTTTTGACTTAATTGTGCTTTTTAAGAAACAAGTTAGCTTTCAATAAGCATGTAACTTAATTTAATAGCATGCAATCAGACAGGACTGTTATGACACTTCCAGCAAAAAAGTTACTACATAAGAAGGTTTTTAAGGCCAAAAGTGACCTTTAATTAATCTAGTCTGACCTCCTCAGTATCATAGGCCATGAAAATTGTTATCATTTTATGTTAGGGCAAAAATACGGTCTGTTCGAAAGACAATAAAAAGGTCTACATTAATGAACTATGAAGAAGGCGGGTCACTTAAATTGGAGAAGAATGGCTGTAAAGATTAAAAATTAAAAAATTAATATCCTGTCTAAAAATAAGAAGACTGAATATAGGCTAAGTCAGCTTCTATTTATAGTGACATATATTCCGATTTTAAACATCTTCAAGGACAATGACTTTCAATTTCACTTATTTCTCTTTCTTATTTCACTTTTTGTCTTTTTATACATCCCATAAATTAATTCCATGAGATACTGAACTCTGCAAGTTTATCTCAAATACTTTCCATGTTTAGTGCTCATGTTGTGTGCAAAAACATTCATCTTATATGAATGCTGATGTTCGAACTAAGGAATGATAGTTTATATCAACAAAATAAAAAGTTTTATCATTAAATATACTATTTCTTACATACCTTACACGTGAAATCTCCTTAACAATGTGTATAAAGTCATAATATAGTTTAATTCTTTACTTCATCTTCCACCCCCAAATTTTTTCAATTATATTATTAATGATTAGTCAATCATGTTAATGATGTTAATATGTCTTAGCTGAGGAGAAATATCAGTCTAACTGCTTCAGTTTGTAACTTCTTCGGTGATCTATTAATGGACAATGTTCCAACTGAACTGCTGAAATGACTGGAGAACAACAAAAAAAAGTATTTTAAATATATAATGAATTTTGTATATATTAAAGGAATTATAGCATGTTTATAGACATACAGGTAACGACCAAAATGCGTGTGAATGAACTAACACTTTGCTATAGAAAAATCATGGCAGATCTGATAACTCAGAACAACTGTATCCATAACCTGTAAACTCATTAATATCAGGTCATAGATCAAAGATGCATAAACTAGTTCCTCCCTTTATGCCTGAAAAAGAATCACAGACAAGCTACCAAAATCATGAAGCTTGATATTATCTATGCTGAATTTTGCCTTTTGTTCAGAAATTTATGTTCAGTAGTTGTTTCATTCTTAAAGAGAATACTGTGAAAATTGCTAAATCAGGACCAACCCATGAACAACTCCTGATAGTGATATTTCCACTACTGGTATTTTTCATATTTGTTAGTGCATAGCTCACTTTTTCTGCAACAGCTTTTCTCCCTGTGACTCTCAGTCAGAAACTACATGGCCTCAGAGGCCAGAGGGCTTTTATCGTAGTTGAGTACAATATGAGTAAGCATGAACAAAGCCACTCTTAGTTTAATCACTGTAAGTTTGTATTTTAGCTCTTAAGGGGGGAAAAAACCAGTCCTGAGTACAAAGGATACAAACAACCTCCCTAACAGTCAGGGCTTTTGGAGGTTCTCTGTGCTTGAAATGGTACGTGGATATAAAGCAATGAAGCACATGTTTTTTGTATTAAACAGAACAAGTTATGTCCCTTATTGGTCACTGCTGTCAGAGCTCTGTGGTAGATATGTTCAAAGTGCTGTGCTGCTGAGATTGTGATTAATGGCAGTTATCAACTTGGACTCTCAAAGTGCCATAAAAATGATGGCAATCAGAGTATTTATCTAACCACTGATGTATGACATAAAAAAATGGGGAAAATGTTAATGCATGCTGAGCGTCATTAGTAGATAAACTTTAAAAAGCAATTTTGGTATATTATATTTTGTGATGGGTTAATTATAGTGCTTTAAGCTCCTTTAGCAAGACATTTGGATATTTGACTCCTATGTAAATAAGTGGCTGTTCATAGCTTAACCTGTTACTATGTCAGAGGTTGAACAGCTACAGAGCTAACAGAAAAAAAAAAGCTGAGGCTGCTAAATGTGGGAAACACTGAGGACATCATCACAGAACTTCTCTTTCTTTACCGCCAGCTCTGTTATTTGTCTCACTGCAGTCACAAATCCTGAGGCATTTATTTCTGGTCCAATTTCACTTCTACTCAGGTGTCTGAGCTTGACATTCCTCATGCTTGCAGGCAAACCTATCTGATTTCAAATTTAATCAAGGATAAGAAGGAATGACAAACAAAGTAGACGGTTTAGCAAACAAGGCACAGGGATTTTTTTCCTATTGATTTGCAAGATTAATTAAGAGCTTTGTAAAATAAAATGGGTCCCAACATAAATATAGCGAAAATATAATCTGTAACTTTTTGAATAACTGATTGGAAGATGAATCCACAAACCCAGATAAACAATTCTTTGCAATGTCTATCATCATTCAACGAAAATGATCAAATACGCTAAGTAGCAGATGTGCTCTTGCTTTCCTCTGTTGAAGTAACAAAATTTGCATTCATTTTTCTGGAAGCAGAAATGTCACAAGCTTCACAGCCAAAAATGTGGTTATACTAGTTCAAAGGCCAGCAAAATAGTTAACTCCTAATTCCAGATAGAAATTAAAGCCCAACAAAACCATCAGCTAGTACAACTGATAGCCCAGGAAGCAGGCCAGGTATCTCTATCCCTTGACTACATACAATATACATGATATATGTAAAGATAAAATTCCTGTATATTCAATTGCAAGATTCAAATCCAAGACAATCCTGCCAGGAAACAATTTTCAGAATAAATGGAGACTTCCATATCTGAGGGATCAGTCTCATTGTTGCCATGGAAACAAAAAGAATAAATCCCATGCAAGCTTTTAAAATGCAATGCTGGTGACAGCAGGGATAAAGAAAAAGTTAGAACAAACTGAAGTATTAAGTACAAAGGACTTATGTATTATGTGAAAAATATCATTGAGCTTCTATTCTTCTCGCTTTTCAATTTAGTACAACTTAATTAGTAAATTATTACAACATTTGTAAGTATGTTAAACACAACAAATACAATGCCCCAGTTTCTTTGCTTCATATACTTGGTGTTTCACAAAACCAAATACCAATGTTGAATAAGGATTAGATTTTCAGAGACATACCATGTAGCCTAAAAGCCAGGAGTATCAGTTAACACTGTTAGCTGTTAGGCAGGTAACTATAATGGTACCCATGAACTGCTGTCCCTAAGGATTCATTTCTTCCTCGTTTTCTAGCAAAGCTGCCTCTGGAGCACGGTGGACCCATGTTGCCAGCTGAAGAAGCTGGATCCAGGTTCAGGACCACCTTACAGACTTTCCCTCGAGCTACAGTCTGTCTCTTCCCATTTAAGAGCAATTCTCTTTTTTTCTGCACCAATAAGTACCCTTTTTCAATGTTACCTGCTTTCCTTCTCCATCCTTTAAGTGACAGACCAAATGGAGGACCTATTACCTACTGAAACCATTAGCAGCAGACCTTGACTGCTTAAAGTCCTTGAAGGTCTGTGAGCAGCTCAGTGGGTACATTTTAGAGACACGCAGCCATATCAGTTGCCTTCAAGCAGCGTAATTGGGTCAGAAAGGAGCAAACTCAAAGTATCCTCCCTGTGGAAAAGCCATCACTTCTACAGCTGATGGAACCAAGTCCCTGGCTCCTGAATAGGGAATATTTCAAAAGCAGGGCACAGGAGGGGGATGTGGTACTGCAGTCTGAACGGGCAGGTCATAAGTTTCTCATGTGCCTTAGAACTGCTGTGGCATGTTACCTCCCCTAAGGTGAATGTTAACTGATCAATAGACCTGGGAGATGATTCATAGCTCCCTGATAGCTAATCAGTGCTCCTTGTCTCAAGCAGATCACGGGAGCTGGAGAGAACCTCTTTAGTGCTTTTGAGTATTCCCAAGGCAACACATCATCAGAACAAATAGTAGAGGAATTCAGGGCACTTCAAACACCTTAGTGTTTTTGAAGTCACATTCTCTTCCCTGACTGCTCTCTTGTTCACTGATGCAAGGAACCAGCAACTGCACGTAGTGATAGTAAATTATGACTTCCACTGTGGTAAAATGAAGATCCAGCCACAGCCAAACAAGGTGGTGCAGTGTGGTAGGTGTAAGAGTAGAAAAGTTTCCAAGAGCAGTTCCATCTTTAAAACTGTTGCAGAAAACTACAGAGGCCCATGTAACTCGACACTGCTGAGCCACTTGATTTCCTCTCTGTGCAGGTATGATTTACTTTATCCTAGACTAGACTTTCTGGCTCAATAGTTCATTATGTATTTCCACAATCAAAACTTTAATTTGTTACATATCCCAAAACTGCCTTTATTTCTCGGTTGCATTTTATTCAGCTAAGCTATTTGGACTCTCTACATGTAGGTTCTATATCCATAATCGTGATACAATCATTTGGAAAATGGTAGGATCTTGTTCAGTGATATTTGTGAGCATTTTTTTCTGCTTTCTTATATCTTTTAAGGTTTGATGTATATAGAAATAGTTTTATTTCATTTGAAAACTCTGTAAATCTGTAAAATTTGCAAAAATACAGATCTGATAATAACCCCGATAGCAACATTGTTGATCCCCTGTACCAGCTAAAATGAAATATATCTGTATCATTTCAGCTATGTTCATCTAATGTAGTCATGATATTTCCAGGAAATCTGTAATGGTGATTTACTGCTGTGAAGATTTTTTCTGATCTAACCTGAATGACCTTTGCTGTGGTTGAATCCCAAGTCTTCTCAGTCACAGACATGGAACCACAGGTTTAGAGAGGACCACTCAGGAAGGTCACAGAGGATATCCTTGCAGGATCCTGTCATGTCTCTGAAAACTGTTATGATGGCTTTTCCTCACGCTCTTCAGTTTACTCTTTCTAGATGTAGATGGCTTTTCTTCCTGTTCTACATTTGTTACACTTTCTGATTTGTTTATTCTCAAATTCAGTTCTAGACTGATATTTTCATTATGAGAATTTTCAGGTGAAAGAAGTTTTTTTCTTCCCTGAAAATTCTTACAATTAACTTTCTATGGAGAAAAGGAGAAAATTAAACTCATTGAAACATTTAAAAAAATAAATATTAGAAAAAATAAAATGTATTGCAATAAACCAATTCATAGTATTCCATACCAAAAAATATCTGGTTTTCACATACCATTGGTAAAATGTAAGTATTCTTCAGGATGTCTGGACCTCACGAGATGAAGTAGCACCATTTAATACTACTTATATTTGAAACATTGGAAAACCTTGGCTTAATAAACCAAATTAAATTTAAATTAATTCTGTTACAAAATACCTCAGGGTTAAAAAAGGTAATGGTCAAAGGGGGTAAAATGAATGAGCAGAATCAAAATGGATTGTTGAAAAATTAGTCTTGTTACATGTAATGAAATAAAATTAAATGTAAGGGGCTGAAACACAGAAGAATAGTTGAAAGAGAATGACAGAATGTGACTTCAAGGGATTTTATTTTGTTTTCCTTTCTTTCTGCCCTTTTATAGAGATTAGTGACTGAATCTTAAAACCTGGGCTTAATTTTGGTATTGAATGCAATTTTTCCTAAAGGTTAGGATATCACTTAATAGCTGGTGCTCTTATCAAAACAAATAGTAAAATCATGTGAATTTTAATGTTAATTAGTAAGTAATGTCTAAAATTGGCAAGTTTGGACAAATCAATTATTCCATGCATATATATTATTTGAACCGTAAGCTGTTCCGAAATTACATTTTTAGCAACCAGTTTCAAAGAAACAGCTAATTATGGATTGTGAACTTTCTAAATGAGACGTAATGCTATTAAAGAGATTTAATTGAATAAAAATACAGTAGTGGGGTGAAAGTCTTTTCAGATTTATCTAAATGAAAGTGTGTCAGTGTTAGCAAGAGCAGAACTTAGTCCACTGCATTTTCAAATACATTTGGCCTCTCTGTTTATCAGTCTCACTAAGAAATAGTATCTAAACCTGCACACTTTAAATATTATTTAAAATATATTATGAATATAGTGGTCTTTGAATCTAAAACTTTTATACATATATCTAATAGTGTCCATATGTGTGCCTACTCAAACATATACAATTTGATAACTAAATAATATTTAATCTTTTAAATTTATTGATTAGACTATACATAAATTAGTATTTTCTGTACTTGGTATATGTAGATTACATGTACAATTGCATAAATAATAAGTATAAATTAACTCGCATTTCTGGGGGTTTTTTTGTACTTTTCATAATATGTATTTATTTTAAATTTTGTTATCACACTACAGTTTCATAGAATCATAGAGTTGCTCTGGCTAAGAAAACACTTTCCTTAAAGCTCCTTTTTTTCACATCTGTTTCATATTTTAATAAAATATCCTTTGCCATGAAGTACCTGATGCTTCTTGTTAAACCAGAAATTTACTTTAAAATTTGAGGTTTTTGTGTTCCCACCTGGTTATCTCCAGCTTTGAAAAACAAGATTTTACATAAGGATGAATGTGCTTGTCAATTAAAAAGCAGTGATGCTGAAAAAAATCAAGAGAGCCCATATTAGATATCTCCTGGTGCTTCCAGAACTAATTCCAGTTAACAAGTAAAATGATGTTTTGTTTCCCTCTGTGCTCTGTTTCTGCTAACGTCTCATCTCTTTTCTTGCTACCACATTTATGTCCTTTCTTTTCATCTTAGGATACTTTTCCTCCTTAACTTTTGAATATAAGACGTGAAACCTTAATATTTTTTAAATGCTGCTCCATGAATTTTGAAATGAAATGTAGGTCTTTCAAGTCTGAATCTTTTATGAGGTACATTTTTTGACTGCAAGTGGCTGGAGGCATATAATTTTTAGGTATGTGTGTTTGGTTTTACTCTTGTACACCTTGAGATAAGTGTTAAGTCAGCATTATTCCAAAGACGAAAGATAAAGAAACATAAATGTTAATAAGTCCCCTACATTTTCATTATTGTTCATCTTCTTCTGTTGCATATTTCATCAGAATAGCAATAAAAATTTTTGAATCTTATGTCTATTCTTTTATTTGTTCTAGACTAAAACTGAACCTTGAATTGAACTCTTCAGGGTGAGAGGGAGAGAAAAGTTATAAACAACAAGCCATACAGACCTCTAAATATTACCTAAGATTGCTTTCCAGTGTCAAGATTTTATGAACCAATATCTTCCAGCCTGCCAGACCTAGGAAGGATCGCCATCTCTCATAGCAAGCGAAGACTCTCTTTCTAATGTGATAAAGCATCTATTTGAAGTCAGATGGCTCATGAAATACTAAAACTTAAACCTGTCACTAATCCAGGATTAAATATTGATGGTCCTATATACAGTGTAGGTTTCTCTTACTCATTCCTTCTCTTCTTGCTCTGAACCCCAGTTGTATGAAAGGGAGAAAGAAAGTGATATTCACATCTGGAGAAAAAGGGAATGCTACCTTATACTGGGCTATCCTGTGTAACCCAGTATGTTATTGGGGGTTTATTAATAATCACCCCCAGACTGCTGGAAGAAAAAGAGGGAGTGACTTTTCCTAGCCTTTTACCTCCTTCTTCTCCTTCAGTTCTGACACACCACCCTTTGAGAATGTTCACTTCCCTCTGAATGTTAAAAACACCATATTTTTGTTGCTAATTCTGCTATGTCTCCTCTGTATGGCCTAAAACACATTTAGAATCAGGGCTGAGATTTCCAGAGAGGTTGCCTGAAGAGCTGCCCCAGTGGCAGAAAATCCTGAGTGGCATGGAATGTGGGAGGATATAGGCCAGGTTCTGAAGAAATACTCTGCCCCAACAGTTTGGAAGTTCCCCCCTCAACAAGTACATAACCCAGCATGGACCAATGAACTAAATCCATATCCTGGGCAATGGACAGTGGCTACTGAAATGGTAATTGTATTTGTATATAGTTACATGTATATATGTGCACAGTTGAAAGGTATTCATTTGGGCATGATATGGAAAAAGGAGTGGAAAATACCCTGGGTAACCCAAAATCTTATGGTATTCTATATCCATCTGTGCAGCCGGAAATGGAACTGATGAGGTTTGGGGTGCTGAGTCTTTTTAAGCTCGGGGCACTCAAGAAGAAGCCCTTTTGTCTCTTGTTTTTCCCTGGCATTCTCCTGGGAAGAGCTGAGGCAGTGCAAGGCAGCAGCCTTCTTTTGTTTCTCTCTGGGCCGCAGGGGGGGTTGCTTCAAGCACGTCTCTGAGTGTCAACCCGAGAAGCTGCATTTCACAAGTTCCAAACTGTTTCATAGTGAATTTTGCAACACTTGTCCCCAGCACAAAACCAGAGCTGGTCAAGATCAGGCCACCACTCTTCAGTGCTCCAGGGGACATTTTCTTCCTCCCCTATCAGGACAGCAACCTGGGACAGCAACACCGACACCGAACGAACCAGAGGCTGACACTGTGGGGCCAGAGCTCCCCGGGCAACTCCAGCAATTCCCATCTGCCACCAGAACTTCTTTGTAAGCTGCTATCTTCCCAGATTTTTCATTCCAGGGGAAAGGTTGAGCCAAGCAGGGCTGGTCCACCACTTTCCCTTTGTCTCTCTCCACAAGGTCACCATGGAGGAAGCCATCTTGGGGGAGGGGCTTCTCCGCCATTTTTGTTTCTCTCTTTTCCCAGGGAGCCTCTGAGACTTAGCGACTTTGTACCTACTGATTATTTACTGATATTTTTTGCCTGAAATGTGTTGCTGTTTCATTTTTTTAGTAGACTGTTATTTTTTCACTTATATCTACTCTCATTCATCTCTCCTTATTGGTGAAAAAGGAAGTTGTTAAAACTTAAAGGGGAGATGGTGCATGTTGGAGTGTCCATAACCCTTAACTTGTCTTAAACCAAGACATGGGCTCTGAAATTTCTTTTGAAAAATGTTGAAGTTCATTTTAGTCAGTGTCTTTGTATTCTTATTAGCAGGGATGAACAGTGTATAGCCTCTTTTAAAATGATCTTCAAAAGCAATACAAAAATTTGGGAAACTTCTTTTTCCCTACAGAATAGAGCTATCATTAAAAAAGGGAAGCATAAGAGAAGCTTAAAAGTCAGGAGTTCAGCTGAGAGACAGTTTGTGTATTTAACAGGTTTATGCAAATCTCAAGAACACCAGTTAGAGGCTTAATTTTTTTTAATTGTTACATTTAAATTAGGAGTAAATTAAAATGTGCTGAAAGTAGTTCTGATAATTTATACGTTGCAGTCTTTAAAAGCTTTTCTGTAAAAAAGAAAAAAAAAAGTTTTCCATTCTTGTCAGAAAAATTATTTAACTGTATTCTACAGTGATACAGCTGATAGTAATCGAAAGGCTTAATCTCTCCAGTTGGCTCTTCAGTGACCTTTGTAGAATGTTTTATGTCCCCCCTGTTAACACTGAACTCATGCCCACACCTTGAATTTAATCAAATAATCATTCTTTTCTGCTGGTAGCCATCCACTGGGTAAGCACACCAGAGTTTAGTAGGTGCCAAGTCTACACTACACTTAAAGATGTAGGTAGACGTGACAACTTCAGGGTAGAACTGAATCACCTGGAAAAACAGGAAAAGGAAAGAATTTTCTTATCCACTTCTGAGGAACAACAGTCTATTTAACAAGGTACCCCTGTAATTGCACTACAAAATTTCTAAATTGCAAGGAAAGAAGAAAAAATTGAACCTCATCCTAAAGGTACTTTTGTAGGTGCGGTTTGCCTATGCAAATTCTCTGCTTTAAAAGTATGTGACTCTAAACTGCTTGTGTATAGACCTAAAGATACAGATTTTCCTTCAATTCAGTCATAATTAACTTTTATTACAAGATCAGGAAGACACGGAGGGGAAGGGTCCATAGCCATAGCACTGGTGGAAAGAACTTTTGGAAGTCAAGCGTAGAATATGCTTGGGAAAGGATGGCTTGGTCAGCATACGGGGATGCAGGAAGTAGTTGAGATGAACTGGGGAATGGCAAAAGGTTGAACACTGCAGGCAGCAGAAGAGTGAACTTAAACTCTTCTCTGCAACATCCCGGACTTTGTTTAGTCAGCTCCGGTAGGATGAGATTCCCCCAAGGACACTGACTATGGTTGGATTCTTTCAGCTGCTTTCAGCAGCTCTACAGCTCCCCTCCTTTCCTTCCATGGACAAAATCTTTTTCACTGTCACTTCAGCTACAGCTGAGAAAATTTTATGTCAACAATCTTTCACTTTTTCATCTGCAAATCTTATGCTCCAGCTCATGTCACCATACATAATACTGCTAGCATGGGAAGAAAGTAATGAAAGTATTTGGTTTGGAAGTGATGGCTCTAATTATTTGTATTGCTATACCTTAGGTAGGTTTAGCTTTATTGAGGCCTTTTTGTTTGTCATGACATGGGAATTTGAGCATATCAGCCAGGTGGGTTTCTTAGCACGCATATACCTGTGGATGACTAAATAAATGTGCAGAGATATTCCCTGGCCCACTAGGATTATCCTTTAGAACAGAGGCCTGTTGTGTGGCAAAGGCACAATAAAGAGTTAGCATGCAGCAGGAGACTAGTTAAAAGAAGGCATGATTGGCGTGTTGTGATCAAAGAAGCCATTGCTTAGGGTTTTTCTATTTCCACTGAAGCAGAAACAAAATCAAACAAAAAACAATCCACCCAAACTAAAAGACCCCCAACCCCAAAACCAAACAATAGCCATTTCCCTCACAGTATTTTTAGTAAACCACACAGCTATTCTGTGAGGGTTGTATTGTGTTTGGGAATCCAGTCCTGCTAAAATCTCACAGCTTTAGGAGGCCATATACATACCAGATTGAGTTAATGCAAAACAAGGTGTTTCTATTTGTGTGTATAGGGGGACAATCCACAGTCTCCTTAGTTGTTGCTTTATCAAATACATATATTTTTAATTCAGTGTAGCCTTCTTACGTTTGTTAAAGCTCTGGGAAGTATCTGTCCCCTAAGTATGTAAAAGGAGATGTCCTTTCACTGGCTAATAATGTTTAGCAAGTCTAATTGACTGGTGCGCTAATGTATTAATGCACATTAATTTGCTTTTTTGTAGAATTAATTTCTTTTCTGTATCTAGTTCAGAAGTGTTGAGACAACTTCTGCACTGTATTCCAGGGCTCCCCAACCCTGGGACTATGCACTCATACAGTAAACCATGCCATGTCTCACCTTTAACCTGCTGAAAAGATTACATTCCTTTCTGTTTCTTTGTTTTTCATCACACTTATCCCCCTTCTTTCCACTCATTTAACCTTTAACTAGCACAAAGATACACTGCTTAATTATGATCACAGTAGTGAGTGACCTGAGGCTTTTTTCTGGTTAACAGGACTGACCTTTACTTGATTTGCCTTCACCTCACTGTTTTTGACTAACAGCACTGCAGGGGAAGTGAAGCCACTTATTTTGTTACAGCACAGAGGAAAGAAATAATAAATATAGTAATAACAGTGAAAAATATCTGCTCGGCAAAAGGGTTTCTGCCTGCTTTCCAAGCCTTTGTCAGTTGTATTCACCCTTAATTACTCCCTGCAGGTTGACTGAGTGAAGAGCAGTAGTGTGAGAAACAGCCCACAGAGTGGAGTGAGGTTGGTGTTCCATGTTTACCAACCATCCAACATCTTATGGCTTGGGAGCATTTTCAGCTTTGACAAGGTGATGCTGCTTAGTAACATGCAGTTTGCGCCAAGTCTGGTGAGTACATTGACAAATACCATTTACAAAGATTAAGTAAAGAAGTGCAAAAAGGAAAAGGGTATAGCAAATGGAAAGAAAAAAGCAGTGGAAGAATGGCTTTCTGAAGTAATTTGACTTTTGTACATAAACAAAACCCTTGTAAAAAGCAAGAAAAAAAAAAAAGAGAAAGGAGCTCTGTCAGATTGGAGTTCACTGTATCAGATTCCACAGTCTGGATATTGCATTTGAGAAAATGAAAAAAGACAGTTAACTTTTCAGTGTACCTGGATTAGTCTTCTAATTTAGAATGTATTAGTATTTTTTCATGGTACATATAATTATTAACATCTAATGTCATTATCTGAATTTCTGTGATTTGTATTGTTTCCTGATCTTAGAATATCTTGCCTGATTCTTGACAGGAAACATTTGCATATACTTATGTAAAATGTTTGGCTGGCCTGTATCCTTATCTAAAGCCAGAGGCTCTCTGAAGGAAAAAGAAAAAAAAAAAAAAAAAAGAATGAAAACCAAAAAGGTGTCTTAAAATCCCCCAGAAAACCTAAGTGCTGTCCACTGTACTATCTTAGTTTGGAAAGCTTTATTGAAAAGCAGTTGAATTAACATGCAAGTTTCTACATAAAACAGGAGATGCAGATGCAAAATTGCATGCAGCTTCAGAGGGCATCCTTTGAAGCAGGTCTTTAAAAATACTGAGTGCTATGAGGCTGTTTAGAAGGAAACAGGAAGGGTGATTACCAAGGGATAGAGTTTTACATAAATGTTTTCTGCACCAGAACATATGGTACAATGGAGATTTTAGAGTGGTAGAAATGTAATTACATTAATAGAGTCATGTCTCTGTGGTAATTGTGCGCAGAGGTTCAGGTTAGAAGAATAACCTTCTATTTAATATATTTGTGATCCCTTGGAAATCTGAACCAGAGCGAGGGACCTGCCAACAGAATCTCTGAGACACTGGCACAAGATTGAATGATATCTAATCTTGACTCATAAATAGTAACTGCAGGAGTTATCTTTTGTTGAAAGCTATTTGCTACTCTTGCAGTGGTTCTGATTCAAAATTATTTGATTCATTTATCTCTGTCTCCTACAAATGCTGTTTAACTTAAGAGAACAGAAATAGTGCCACGAACATCAATCACGGGTTATCCAAAAGGGAAACCTAAAGTAGTATTGTGAGACTTGAAATGAGTCAAAACCCATGAAATTTTCTAAAATAATTATTTTCAGACCTTTTATTTTCTGCAGGTTTTTGTTTGGGTTTGTTCTGGCTTTTAAGGAAAACTTCTGAATCTAAAGCCATATGAAATCTCTTAAAGGACAAGTGCCATCTTAAACATGGATGCAAAAACATCCCAACATTTCTTACTTTAGGAATTCTATTGGAAATACTTATTATCCTTCATGTTTGGCACATCATTTCTCCTCCTCCTCTTACACACTCACCTGCAGCATCAGCAGCTCTTCTCTCTAACTCTTACAGAACAAGTGTTCTAGTCTGTATTCTCCTCTCCCTCCTGCCCTGCAAAGAGGAAGAGTCATTTTGCATATGGTCATGAATTGTGTTGGTACAATTGAAAGTAAAAGCAGTTAATAGCATTTTTATTAATTAAAGTGAGATGGAATCCATGGTGAAAAAAGTTTAACAGCTTGTATCAGCCTTTCATAAAACTCAAAAGAATAGTCCATAATGCCAGTATTTATGATAATAAGAATAATAACAATTGGCAGCACTGCAGAAGTATAGACTCAGATAAATAGGGAAAGCACTCTGACAATAATAAGGAAAAGGAAGGAACTGTAATGCAAATATTTTGACTACAACAGTTTGAAAGACTAACATAAAATATAAAAAAAAACCCAAAAAAACCCAAACCAAAACCAACAAGCCAGAGGTCAGAAGAAAAGTCAGATGTTAGGTTACAGAAACCCTTTACAACACTTCTGACAACATAAAAAAGCTTGGTTTCACTAAAGTCCTTGAGAAAATCAAAGATTGTCCACGTGCCCTATGCAGAGTCAAGTTTTCCAGAATAATCTACATTGAGGGCAGGTTGGGACCAGAGGGAAAAAGAGAACAAGCTCTATTCATTTTTTAGCTATGCAGTTGTCAGAGGATGAATTAATATTGCTTACATTTAGCTGTTACTTTAGCACATTTTTATTGCAAATAATAAACTTCTTTGGTCTAGCTGATATCCCTAATACTTGGAACAATTTGTAACAGTCCTTAAACATGTGACTGCTGGGAAAAGAGGAACCTCTAAATAATCCCAAAGCAATTCAATTTGACATTATTGATCTACATTTTTTAATTGATTTGAACAGCATTACAGGAGAAGCATTCTGCATTTTGCCATTTGAATTACTGTCTTGTTACTGTGCTGAAGTCTAGACACTGTCTCAGTTTCAAAAGGGCATGAGTGTCTCTGATGATGTCTTCCCACAGAACAGTTCCAATTGGTTTAGGATAAGATATTTTTCCCCGTATATTTCTGCTTCTTTGATAACTTCATCTACACAGACACCAACTAAAATTTACCTACTTTTATAGCATTGTACATTTACTTCTGTTTTCATGCTGCTGGACCCTTGGAGATGGTTCAGATGCATGACAAAAACAGGCTGCCAATAGAAGTGGCTCTGGAGTTGGGAAGCCCTGGTCTTGCTGCTTAGCCCAAATTCAGGGAAGCCTCTGTGCAGCATCAGCAGGGTGGTTGCCTGCCCCAAGGAGCTCCATCCCATCTGTTTGTCCCAAAGCATGTTGTAACCCTCTGACTGGCCTCAAAACCTGCCTCACCTGAGCAGTCAGGAGTCAGCCCTTCAGATCAGTTCTGCTCACAACTTGGAGCCAGGAGCACCCACAGAAGGGAAAAAAATCCCCAAACACACAAGTGTTGTCTTTGCAAGCATGTGTGCCATATGGAATCATGCCTTGGGACCAAACACCTGCCGTTATTTGGACAGTTTGATATTATTGACCTTCACTCCTTTTTTTGTAAATTCCCTGTGGACTATAGAGCTGTGTGATAGTCTTTGGAAGTAGAAATATTGCCATTACCTCCTGCAATGTTAATTCTTCCATAAAATATCACTATAGGATAAAAAGTAGAAATTATTCATATATAAATTTAAAGTTACATTGTCTCTCTATTTAAATTTAACAAAATGGGCAACTTGGTTTTAAATGTGACTTTGTCATAAACAAAAGTTTAAAATCTGTGAATAATATTTTAAAAATAAGACTGGAACAAAAAGATTTGTAATGCTTCTCCCCCCGTCCGCCCTTTTTTTTTGAAAGTCCAAGCTATTGTTCAGGATTCTAGAAACAAATGCACAAGCCACCAATAGAGTCAAAAATACCCTAGCTTGGACACAAGTTTTTCAGAATATCTCCTCTTCATTATATTTTATGTTGTTCTTGTTCCACCTTTTTCTACATAATTTCTCTTTCTAGATGTTGAGATATTTCCTTTGATTTTGATGTTTAATGAATTAAAAAAAGAAAAAAGGAAAGATTTCCAGTCTATCTATGAGATCAGTAGCAATTTTCTAGCTAACATGGCTATAGAAGTGACCACATTGCTAAGACGTGTTTATATTACTAAACCTATAATCATTATTGCTGGTACTAGTGCAGATGAAATGATGGAATAAGCAGTAAGGATTTTAGAATGACTTCTTGTAAGTGTTAGTGTGCATGCATAGCTTGCAATTTTTTTTTCCTGTTGTTATAAAACGTTTTATAATTTTCTGGTCAATATTTGATATTATAACTTTCCCTTTTTCCAGTCATTGTATTTTATTTTAATTTTCTTTTTCTCTGGACACCATCCAAAGTTCCTTTAAATGAATGGAAAGATTATCCTTGCCTTCAGTGAGCTTTGTCAGTGATCCAGTATCTGAATCACCTTATATTGACCTGTCATTATCTTCCTACCATTCCTCATTGCCGTCTTTTCATATATTTTTTTTGTTTGTCCAAGTTCATGTCTTCCTCATTTCTTCTGAGTCAGGAGGCTTTCACACTTGAGAAACATAAGTGTTATGCATTATTATAAAGGACACATCTCAAACAAAAACCAAGGAATCTCTGTTTTTAAGGAAGCCACCAAAACCTCTAAATTGAACTGAGTCACATGTCTAATAATACTCTTATTATCATTAAGCTTTCTAGTGGCACTAGGAAGAAAATGCAGGAATAAGGAATTAATTTTTGCTTGTCTTGACTCATCATCATCTTTCCTGTTTACATTCACTTACTCTTTCCACTTTCCTTATCCATTTTGTCTTTCTCCTTTTCCCGATCCCTTTCTCTTATGTCTTCCTTATCCTATTTATGTATTCAAATCAAAATGTTCCGATTAGGAAAAAAAAACAAAAAAACAAACCTGCTTGAAGGCAAAGAAAATAAAAACACAACAAAACAAAAACTGAAGACAGCACGAGAAGGCGTGGGAAGGGAGCATCTGCCATAATACTACAAGCAGGAAGAGTTAGTGCCTCGTTTATTGTCAAAATACAGCCTATGGACAGTGTGGTGTGTTGTCTCCAGAACATGGTGTTAATTAGAGGAAACACAATCTGATTTGTAAAATGGTAATGTTTTAGGAATTGAAAAATCTACAGTTTGGGAAATTTTTTTTTTCTTTTTCATGTTGAGAATCAAGGATTTTTCAGGGAGAAATTTAGAGCTCTGTGCAGTCTTTAGTCACACTGGCTAATTAACAGCTTCACATTTTCCATGAATGAACTCTTTTAGTTATTTTTCATATTTATCTGAAAAACATTTCATACATATTTGGCCTCACCCTGTAAGTTTCCCATTACATAAGTACTTAGTAAAAGAGTGATTCTTAAAAACACAAATAGTTGCATATACTTTTATGTGGTTTTTTCTCATGTAATTCATCAGGATCTCACCCCAATGAAAGACACCAATGAATAAGACACAAACAATATTTCTGGGAAGAACTTGCCAACATTAAGAAAAAATAAATTAGTGCTACTACTATAAAATTTATAAAACAAATATATGTTTATTATATTAATGTGAAGCTTATTGGGATTAGCAGAAGGAAATTCAAGACTCATTCTTGCTCATTCAAAACACCACCAATATAACTTCCAGCAAACCTTCAACCCCAATAATCTCTGATGTAGTGTTTGAGATAATGAGGAAGAGAATTACAGGTATGATTCAATAATGTAATAAGAAATTCATTAAATTCAATAGGATTACTAGATGTTGATATAAGATGGTTAATTTCTACTGGGGAGAAATGGCAGAAGGACTTTATTAGTACATTATAGCTTGTGAGCCACAAAGATTTTTATGGAATATTGAAGAACAAGAAGCTCCTGTTAGTCCTCCCTGTCCATAACCTTATTTTAAGAACTGCTGAGCTCCACGTAAAAGTTAGTGTAACAATCAACTTTTTATTTTTCCAAGTTTTCAGGATTCCCCTCACTTTCTTCTCATAGATGTTTTCTTTACACTTCATTGTAGCTGTTCCAATATGCCTACTGTACCATCATATTTAGCTGGAAAAACTCTTGTCGTCATTTCCATCACATTCGGGAAATGTGTGTCTGGAATTTGTGTGGAACATCAGGCTGGTGTCTTTTGGTGCTCTGACATTCTGTGTTACTACGTTCTACAGAGAGTTTTGCATACAGCTGCCACTATTGAAATGCATCATCTCCTTTTTCATTTTCAGAATATTTCTTTGCTTTTTTTCGTTTGCCTTTAAGTAGGAAACTGAGTACTATTTCAGAAATAGATTACTGTGTATCTTTGCATAAGCCTTAAATCTGCTTTCCTGAGAACTCTGATATGTTCTGTAAAAGGTATATTTTGTGCCCTATTTACACTTGTAACTTTAGCTCACACTGTATAAATTAGAAGACAGACTGCAAAAGACTGAGTGCAAACTTCAGAATGTTTTTTCCTCCTTTTTTTCTTTTTTTTTCCTTTCCCCAAAGCCGAGCTCATCTTTAAAGAGTCTTTTTTTCATCTTTATCTTCGGGCAGTAGTGCTTATTAGAATATTAGGTCAATCTTCTTATAAACATGCCTTGTCATTTAAACCTTTCTTTTTTCTTTTCCTTGCTGGAAATCTCACTGTTATGATTTTCTGTTGAGTAATTATTATAGATGGATTAGTAAAGACCAATCCTGAATTTTCCATTTAATAAGATGCCTGGTCAAACCAAAAGGAATGGTTATTTGTGTTCTCATTCCCCATCCCCCATTATGGGACATAATCCTTTGGAAGTAGTATATGAAAAAAAGACTAGAAACCAGTTTTTATAGTTTATCACATAAAATTGATTTAATAAACAATTTATAATCTTATTGAGATCATAATATTTTAGATAATAACTTGGTTCTAAGACAAGTCATTTCTTTTAGCAACCATCTCTCACTTTTTCCCATCACGTAATTTTCCCTATAGTCTTATTCTTTTCCAAATGTTGTCTAGCATATGACCATTTTCTTTAAACAGTTGCTAAACCTTCTGACACAGATCAGAGAAACACAGCACTTTGTTCTTGCCCCTGCAGTCTCCCAGCACCCTGTGTGGCTGAGATTTCTTTCTCAGTGATGGGCAGGTCTTTGTTTCTCTTGGCTTTTTCAGTGATCTTTACTCTGAGTTATGGAAACTCTTGATCAATCTTTCAATCTGAAATGCCATCAAAAAACATCTCAGAACAAAGCAGACATCTTCATCCAATTGCACAATCTGTATACGTCTGTTATTTATCAAGCTTTTGTATATCTTAGGAAAAAGAAAGCCCTACCCTTGATTTGACTGTGCTTTCATAAAAGATTTTAGAAAAGATGGTATGAAGTTGCCTTTCTCAGAAAAACAATATTCATCTAACACTCTTATTTATTACTTCTAAACTTGCATGGCATAAGGGAATGTAATGACAAACAAATGATCTAAATAAATAATAAATATACCTCCTACATTAAATGACTCAACATCTGGTACATTTACATGAAGAAAACATCAGAATTTTTATAAGAATCTCTGCTTAGTCACTGTAACTAATCTTTAGGATCTAAACAGCCTGACATATTTAAGTTCAGCTATTTTCCTACATCCATTAAGGAATAGCACTGCAAGGGGAGTGTGACAGCATGCTTGGTTTACCACTGCAAAGGAAACTTGATCATGTCTTTATCGGTCGGATATGCAAGTTCTCATTCACATATACCACGTGGAAATTTATGTATGTTTTAGGACCCAATACTGTCAAATCAGTCTCACTATGAAATAAAATCTTATTCTCTACATTAAATAACTGATTAAGAGAAAATATAATGGGAGATGATCTGAAAATACCTTCAACTTCATTCTGCACAGATTATGATTTCTTGAAAGTGCTGTGATAAATGGTTAAACAATACAATCCCACAAAATGAACAGATTTAAAATGCTTAATCAGGTGCAGATGAAAATATTTTTAATCCATTCTAAAAAATATAAAAATCTGCCTATGGAGGGAAGATTAAATCAGGGCCTAAAAGTAAAAATTAAAAAGAAGTCACCAGCAAAAAAAAAAAAAAAAATTTATGCAGAACCATACATTCTAACATATTGTTTATTAGGGATTTTCTATAAATCATGCACTGTATGGGCTGTATTATACTGCTAACAGAACTTGCCTGTGCCTTGCTCTTCTGTGAGCTGTATTCTAAAGTTATCTTAAAATACATATAGTGCACATCTGTAGGTAACCCTAGAAAAAAAAATACAAAAAAACCCGCCCCAGATTCATTAAAGTCACAGTGCTGTTTTATTCTTAAACACAAATGCAAAAAAGAGGCAAGCAGACACAAATTAAGAACCAAAGTAGGAATCAGAAGGACAGAGCAGAGCTAAGCTTTATCAGATGTCTGTCTGCCCCTGACAAATGCTGACATTCACAGCTACTGCTTTCCAAGCACATTTTCTGTCGTTTGCACCCAAGAACCTTTCAGATCCAAGGTATGATTTTGTTTTGATATGAGCTTAATGCAGGTGGAAATGGACGATGATGATGATGATGACAACAATAAACAACACCCCTTCCAAAATGTATAAATGCATTTATAAACTATAGAAAATACCTGTTTCTTTTGGAGCACAGCTTTGTCTTCACATTTCTCTGATGCTCACGCTAGCAATCACATACTCACCCTAAACAAAATATCTCTTGTAGTCCATGTACATTACTAAACGTATCCTAGTCATTTAGGGAATTACTGAGCTGTTAAGGTCATCATTCACAAATGTATTTGATATAGATCAATCCAACCTTAAATGATAAATGCTCTCTGTGTATCTTAAAAACATAGGCAAGTTTTTCTTGACAAAACTACTGATTTTAAAAGATACCCTAAAACAAGTTTCTACAGGTTATGCAGAATTTATGTACAATGCTTTCTGATTTTATTTTACTCTAATAAAACATAATTTAATGATCTGAATGTGTTTCTCTGTTAACCCTGAGATATTGCAGGTCTTATAATTCTGTAGTGATATCAAGCTTTTCTTCATCATTTAGTATTTACCCATGTCATTTTTCTTAATTCCACTAATGTAATTACTCTTTTCTCACTCAATTACAAAAAGAGACTAAAACGCTAAAATTAATGTGTTAATTTTTAAAAAACTGTTGAGAAAGGAAAATTCTATGAATATCACTCAAAAAAACCCAGAAACCAAAAAAACAAAGAACCCAAAAGACCCCAAAACTATTTGCAGCATTGAGAATCTAGCCATTATCTGGTATTACCACCAAGTCAAACAGATTTTTATCAATTTACATTCTAATAAAGAAATTTCAAAGTATAAAATTCTGAATGTATTCTTAAATAAAAATCTTATATTTTCCCCAGAATCTGGAAAAATCAAACATGACTAATAGGAAAACTTGTATAGAAAGCTCTCCAGCTCTCCATATGGGTAGAATCCTGACATGGACTGATGAAGAAGTAATATATTTTTTTCTGCAGTTTCCCTTTACTCAACAATAATTTTATAGGTGAGTGAGCAGAAAAATACCCATTTTTTCATGGAAAATACAGTACATCCTTTCTTTGTCTTCCTTCCCTATTGGCAGTTAACTGAGAATCTGTAAAAAAGCTGCTCAGCATTCTTAATCTGTGGCAGAGGAGTTGTAAGAAATGATATTACTGTATAATATTATCAGGAAATCTAAGGTTTTGTGGTTTTAATTTTTTTTCCCTGACCTTGTAGAAACACCTAAGTTACAAGCTTGTTATTTTGTTAAGGGTAAGTGTTTACAGTTCACCTGCATTTCTACTTCACTTTGTCAAGTTACAGTGGGTTGCTTTTCTGACAGGAAGTAATCATAAAATTAAAGAGTTATTTCTTTGATTTCTGTGACCAGCAGTGGGCCAAGTAATTTCATTTATGTGATAACATACAAGAGCTATAAGCTTTCATAAAAGAGGAAATTACAGAGTACTATCATTTTTTCTGTGCAAGAGTTACTCTTATTTAAATAGTTTCAAATTCATAGAATAATGTAATTTTTCTCTCAACTCCAAATACATCCACAGACAAAGTAAACAGACCCACAGAAATGCAAATCCACCACAAGTAATGAGAAACTATCTAGAATATTAAATGAGATCATGTTATTACAAGTGTGGAAACAGGTCTAGTCAAATGTGCACAGACCTAGTGGAATTAATAGGTATATGCTGATTTATATCATCCAACATATCTAGCCATGAATCTTTCTTAGCTTTTGCAGATTCCCTTTCTATATCAAAGACATACATGCAGGTCTCTTGTGAAAGAGAATGAATAAGGGACAGGGACTAGAAGAAAATAATCATCATAAACTATTTAAAATTAGAATCACAGAAATAGTGTGAAAATAGTGAATATCCAGAAAATGTCCAAGCAAGAATGCCCAGGAAGCTAAGGTATTTTTCAGACAGCAGGTCTGAGAAGAAATTCTGAAGAACAATGTTCCAGAAGTAGTCAAGTAGTCAAGTATATGCTGTTGACAAAAAGGGAATTGCTTCTGAAACATACATCCTTTTATATGCCTTTTACCATAGGAAAAATGTTAACCTTGGGAAAGGACAATGTAGATTACCATCTTGCTCCTGTATCAATACAATTATTAATACATTATTATTGACACTTTCACAAATAGAAATATTTCAAATGTGAAAAAATTCTCTTCATTCTTTTGTCATTAGCTTTCTAAACTTCAAGGGAGGTTGAACATTAAGCTAGGTCTAGTTTCGTATGCCCCTGGATCTTGTGGGATATGTAAGAATGCAAATCTGTTTTGCAGTGTACATTCCTCTTGCAGAACCCTTGTTTTGCAACCAAGGCTGGCAGATGGTGACTTGTCTCCCGATGGTCTTTGCAGAAAGCTTGTTGTAGGTTGGTACCTCAACAGATATGAGCAAAATACCCATGAGCACAGTATGTTTGGGCTAATTTTCTAATGGCTTCCCCAACTGCATTTTAATTAAAAAAAACCCAAAAAAAAAAAAAAAGTCCCTCGTGGCCCCAGGAGCCACTCAGAAGAAGAAAGATGGGTCCTAATTCTGCTTTTAATTATATTTTCGTAGGTTTTTTGACATCAAAGCAGTTTCTTAGACAGGGATCAAGGATCAATTTTAAAATACCAGAAATAGAATGAAGATTTAAGTCTTCGTTAAGTTCTTCAGTCACTAAATGTGCCTGGCAAAATTTGTGTGTTAAGAACTTAAATCAAAAAAAGATAAAATAAAAGAATTCATTTCAGAAACACTGGTTTCTGCAATCACCTGGCCTATTGTGATATTTTTAGACATAAGGAATAAAAATATTTTTATTTGTAAAGCCCTGTTTATCTGATAAGATCAACCCCTTATTGAGATGCATGGGAGAATAAGAGTGCAGTGACATTTTTATAGTCAGTCTTCAGATAATAACTTCTTGAAGCACGAGATTATGCCATGATCAAGGGCCTTCAGTCCAGTGAAAGTTCAGGAGGAGTGCATGAATGTTGAAAAGATAAAAGTAGGATATTGAAGGAAGGTGGGAGAAAAGTGGAGCAAAGAGAAGCAGTAATCAGAAGAGGGAAAGAGGATGACAGATTAAAAAGGTGAGTGGAACAACCTGGTAAAAGAAAGATCAATGTCAGCTGAGGAAGGAAAAAAAAAAAAAAGGACGAAGAAGCACTGAGTTTGTAAGAATTACTACTCTGAAGAGAAATAATATTAGGAAATTGTTTACTAAAACAAAAAAAAATTAGTACTAAATCTTCATCCTATGAGAACAAACCATGTCAGGCAACTATTATATACACATTCCTTACACAAGACACTAAATAAAAAGGAAGGATTTGAAAACATACTGCAAATTTAGTAACTGTTGAAAGGAGTTGGAGAAAAAACAATGTGCTTTATTTTCTTCAAAAAGCATGCTATTTATTCTCATATCAGCAATTATATCTGTCTGCTACAAGATCTAAGCATATTATTCAGAAGAGGTGACTTTTCCCTTACTGGTTTTCAAGGTTATAACCTGGCAATGTTTTCTAACCTCTTCTCAATGTTCATTTGCTAATTTTCAATGTACGTTTTCTCAGAGAATTCTGATCCTTATGAGGGATTATTTTTACACAGGCAGTTCAAACTCTGGTCCCTCCAGAAACCTCAGTTTCTACTCATCCTCTTTGTAGGAGGAGGTCACTGTTTATAAACTTCCCATTACAATGTGTTGGTCTGCAAGAAAGGCACATGAACATTTATGTTTATTAGTAAACTTTTTAGCAGAGTAATAGCTAAAATGGTCTAAGCTTTAAAACTCTCCAGTGCCAGCTGGAGAATCAAAAAATGTGTATGAGGCTTTAATTAACTGTAAAATCTGAAGTGAGCTGCATTGCATGATACCTGGGGATTTCAGTGAAGAACGTACATATGTTCTCTCTGCTAATTGAAGATGAGCTGCATTTTAAGGGATTACATCCCCTGAGGTCACAGAGCCAGAGAGAGCGGAAGATAGGAGAAGAATTTTAAAGGCCTAAAGTAAACTTTCTGTTAATGGTCTGCCCTTTGCAAGCAAAGTATATTAACAGTTTATCTTTAAGCTGATTTACTGCATGCTGTTTAAATTTTATATGGAAATGGGAATGCAGTATAAAAGGAAAAATACTTTTTCTTCCTAGACATAAAATATAAAATTTGAAAGGCTTATAGTTCTGTGACAAAGCTCATACTTCATTTTTTTCATTAAGCACTGAGATCTTTTTTGTTCATTTCTTTTTAAGAGGTTATAGAAGCAGACTAAATGGAAAGTAAATTAATCCTGGCTGTAAACGCATCTACAACATAATGGACAATTACAACACTCCAGTGGCAGGGTGGTACTGAATTGTCTCTTTGAAAGTTGCACAAAAGCCAGCAGGTTGCATGGGGATTTCATGTTGCAGAAGGGGCAAATTACAGTGCCTTGTCCCAAAAGGGTTCTTAAAGCTTTGTGCTGGTATCGGCTGGGGTAGAGTTAATTTCTTTCACAGTGACTAGTAGGGGCTGTGTTTTGGATTTGTGCTACACACAGGGTTAATAATATGGAGATGGTTTTGTTACAGATGAGCTTTGAAATGTTGTGATGATCAGGAGAGTTGCCTGAGGACTAGAAGACAGCAAATGTCATCCCTGTCTTCAAAAAAAGACAGGGAGGGAACTACCAGCAAGTCAGCCTCACCTCAATCCCTGAAAAGATGATCAAGCACCTCATTCTGGATGCCATCTCTAGCCACATGGATGACAAGAAGGTGATCAGAAGCAGTCAGGATGGATTCACTAAAGGTAAATCATGCCTGACCAACCTGGTTGACTTATACAATGAAATGACTGCCTGGATGGATCAGGGGAGAGCAGTGGATATTTTCTACCTCAGCTTCAGCAAGGCTTTTGACACTGTCTCTTACAACATTCTCACAGGCAAACTCAAGAAGTGTGAACTGGATGAGTGGACAGGAGGTGGATTGAGAACTGGCTGAACAGCAAATCCAGAGGGTTGTGATCAATGGCATAGGATTTAGTTGGAGCCCTGTCACTGGTGGTGTCCCCCAGGGTTCAGTACTGGGCCCAGTACTGTTTAACTTATTCATCAGTGACTTGGATGAAGGGGCAGAGGCCTCCTCGGCAAGTTCACTGATGGCACAAAGCTGGGAGGAGTGGCTGATACCCCAGAGGGATCTGCAGCCCTTCAGAAGGACCTCAACAGGTTGGAGAGATGGAGATGGGCAGAGTGGAACCTTCTGAAATTCAACAAAGGCAAATGCAGGGTCCTGCACCTGGGGAAGAACAACCCCAAGCACCAGCACAGGCNTCTGGGCTCCTCAGTACAAGAGAGGCATGGAGCTCCTGGAGCAGGTCCAGAGGAGGACTACAAAGCTGATTAAGGGTGTAGGGCATCTGTCTTATGAGGAAAGGCTGAGAGAGGGTCCTGTTTAGTCTCGAGAAGGAAGGACTGAGAAGGGACACCATCAATGTCTATCAGGATCTGAAGGGAGGGTGTCAAGAGCATGGATCCAGGCTCTGCTCAGTGGTGCTGAGCAACAGAACAAGATGCAGTGGGCAGAAACTGATGCACAGGAAATTCCGCCTGAGTAGGAGGAGAAGCTTCTTTACTGTGTGGGTGACTGAGTACTACTGAACTGATTGCCCAGGGAGGCTGTGGAGTCTCCCTCACTGGAGGTATTCAAGAACCATCTCAATGCAATTCTGTGTGATGTCCTCTAGGATGACCCTGCTTGAGCACAGAGGTTGGAATTACACACTGTCATCCCTTCAAACCTCACCCATTCTGTGATTCTGTGAATTCCACCGAGGAGAAAAGCCAGTATTGTGGATAGAAAAGCACTAGTATTTTTAGTTTGCAGGAAAAGAAAATATATGAATGGGCTAAGAAAATATGAGTAAGTGGAGATTGAATTGAATCTTCTTTCTTGATTAAGTATATTGGGGCAGGGATATGAGGGAGAAAGAATTAGATGGAACAACTTAGAGAATATTTCTCCAGTATTTCCTCAGCTAGGAGAGTGGTAGTAGTTGGGTGGGTTGTTTGTCTGTATCCATCTCTTTTTGCCAAAATCTGGTGTGCAACTGAGGTGAATAACCACTGAACTTGGGTGTGTACCTGGTTCAATTGAGTCTATTATATAGAAATTTGTTGTGGGTATGCAACATTTTGCAAGCTGCAGGCAGTTCTAGTGCACAGTTGACCCAAGACAAGTGTGCATTTAGCATAGTAAGTGGCTGCAGTAATCAGGGCATTGCTCGCTGTGCAGCATTTTTTGGAACACCACAGTCAAATCACATGCACATTTGAGACACAACTTCCTTGTAGGTTCTAGGTGGAAATTGAAGAGAATACAGACTAATAACTGAGTAAGATAAATTAGTAAATGTCTTTATTTAGAATTCATTGTGAAAATAAGTAGCTAATAATTACTGCATCTTCATTTATGTCAGCAAAATAATTGCATTTTGTCTTCCAGTTGAAACAGTTTTGGAAATGATGTAGAAAATATTGGCTATACAATCTAAAGTAATATATGACTGCTGGAAAAAGGAGCACCTTGTTAAGATATAGCCACTCCCCATATTACCTGTTATTTCAAATTGTGCTATATTAAAACAGAAAAGATTGAGGAAAGGTGAAGAAACTGAGTGTCTCTGTTCAGCACATAAAATATTGAATACAATCTGAAAAAGAAACTGCTTACAGTTCCTTTGTATGAAGTATGTGAGACATAGACGATGAACACATAAAGCAGCTCATATAATATTTAGCACAAGAACCCCTAATTTAGCACAGGAACCCCTGGGGAGGTTAATGAGCTGACTTCTATTAGCTTGAACAATGTTATACAAGCACAGGATCTGCTCCCTAATCTATAAACTCATATTTCTTGCGTTCTTAATTAAAAGTCAGAAAGGAAAACAGTATGTCGTGGACACTTCACGTACTCTATACATTACTGCTTTTATAGACGTGGAAGAGTCACAACTATTCCCATCCATCTTTCTTCCAGACTTCCTTACAGACATTGAAAATTTGATGTCACTATTGTTTGTTCAAAATTATACTTTTTTGCTTATAGTGCTTTTGGCTATTTACCTTTAGCCTGTATAATTGTGGTTTGAAAGACAAAACCTGTGATAAGTAAACCTAACTGTTAAAATTATGGTGTCTTTTCTTTTTAAATTTTATTTTAAAAATATCTGACACCTGCTGACTGGCTGGTGGTGTAATTACCTCTTTCATTTAAGTCTTACCTCTGAAGAAGGATCAAGAGCCATATGTAAGTTCAAGTGAGGCTTCCATGGCAGGGGTGTATAGCACGCAGCACCTGGGCTTCTGCCTGATTGAAAGCCCTGACTATGCGGAGGCACGAAGCTCTTTTGAAGCTGAAATCAAAAGGTCATTCAATGATCAAGGTGTGCGTCCGTCCTCCCTCCAGTAATAGAACAGTGAGATCTCCTAGGGAGGTCTCCTTGGTCTTTTGTTCTCTTCTACCTTTGAACCATTCACAGGGACCTATCTGCCCTTCTTAGTTACAGAATAAATATCTTGTACTTTTCAGACATGCAGGGGTTTTGGTATGCAGGAAAGCTAGACACCACTGTACTAGACGTGGAGTTTGGCAGTTGCTGAACTTGAGAGAATTTTTCATTCTTTGCATCTCATTTGGGGAAGGCAGGATATCCTTGAGCATCAATGATTCTGTCAGAAAACAAGGGCATATTTACATATCATTTGCATACTGTAAATAGTTGTGCTCTCCTCATGGATCTTGCATATAAAACGTGTATCGTCTGACATAATGTGCCAAACAGAAAAAAGTGTGCTTAAGTTTCAATAAAAACCTGAATTTGGATTACATGTTGACATGCTAAGCAGTGTTCTACAATCAAAAATGTATTTCTCTAAGTATTTAGATTACAGCAATGCTGTAATTATAATAAGCAGTTAAACTTTACAGGCACTGAGAGGGTGCAGTGCTTGCTAACTTCCAAGTCCTAGAACAAAGTTAAAAATTAAAAAATACTACAAAGAATTTTATAAAAAGAATTTACAGGAATAGAAATTATGATCCATAAAATTGTTTTCCTGTACATATTCCAATTTAATGGATCCATATGCATGTTCTCAGATAAAAGAAATTAAGTCTTGAAGAATTCACTTCAAAGTAGCATATCCAGGTACTGATTAAAGTTATGATTTCCTATATAATATTTCAACAATTCTAAAGGTGTAAGGAAAGAGACTTAGTGCTGGAGAAAACAAGAAGCAGAATCAGGACTCATAGTTTTAAAGGCGAAAGAGAGTTGTGGACATGAATTTGGAAGAAAAACAGATGAAGAATAGCCAGGTTTCAAAGTTGAATTCACAGTTCTGACAGGAACAGGCAAGAGAGCCATTATTGGAGGGGAAAGTAGATTCATACTAGGTAGGACACTGAAGGTGGCCGCCCTAGGTAAGGTGAACCCCTCTGTTAACTTACAACTTGTTATCCTTAGTTTCTTGACAGCCCCAGATGCTTGACATCCTTGTCTTTCTCTTGTCTGTTCTCCTTTGGTGGCTAACACACCTAAGACAGTTAAAGTTTCTCCTCGTATTTTTCTTTTTTCTTTTCTTTTCTTTTTTGTTTTTAACCCAGGAAAAGCTCAAGTGTGGTCCTCTTCCTCTGAAAAGGATCTCTGTGCTCTTGATTCAGTCCCACCTGATCTTCCTGCTGAGATAAGTGACTTTTCTGTGAGGGCACCTTTTTTCTTCACTTCTTTCATCTTCTTTGCACCTTTCACCCACTTTCTTTGTAACTCTTAGGAGAGAAAAAGAAGTGGCTGAGTAAAGAGGCTAGACAAAATGATCTTATGACACTAACTCTTCTTCAAAAGACTGGGATTTGAATTCCATGATTTTTAGAAAGTACAGAGCCATCCACTGCAAATTTTTTATGGCAATATTATTGTCCAAGTATCTGCATAAAATTGAGGAGAAACATCTGCGGTTCTCTGAGACGGACGAGTGAGAGGCAATTGGTTTTCAGACTAATATATATAATATTCTGCCCCATTCTGAGCTGCTGCTGAAGGCTTACCATGGCCATATCAAACAAAGGCAGTTGCTAATTGCTTTTAGCTATCTTCACGTTTTTGCTTCCATGTGTATGCATTTTTAATTCTGCAATCTTGTGCTATTCTTACTCACTAAGCAGTAACAAACACAGGTAAAATATGTTTGTTCTAGAAAGGAGGTGCCATACTCTGGAATCTACCTTGTGCAGCTCCAATGCTGAACACTCTCTGGTACTTCCCACAGCAAGGACATAATGTTTGTTTCTTACAGTACTCCTATTCCTGAGATTTGTCATCAGCTCTAATTTACCTTCTTGCCTGAATATACCTTTGGAAAAGGTGACTTTCTTTTCCTACTCATACTGGTTTGCCCGATTACAGTGATTACCTATATTCTAGAGACTGTGACAGCACACTATATGTTTCCTCTCTTTGTTCAGCTCTTAAGTGCAATATACTCTCCATTAGGTAGAAAAAGGAAGTTTTCACACAGTTGGGATTCGCTCACTAAAAAAACATTGAGATAAATTTGAGGGGTAGCAAAGCTTCTCCACTGTCACTACAAAACAGTTGATATTCTTCAAAATACTGCAGTGTATGCTGATGATAGGCTAAATTTTAATCTACTCTCAAAATGAAGAAGAAAACAGGAATACGCTAAGATGAGCAGTGAATATTATCTGCTATCACCATGAGGCCATTGCACTGAACAAGCAAAACACACACCCTTGATTATAGAGGTTGATTGAGACATTTTCCAGCTGCTTTGTTTGCATGCAAAACACATCCTGGGTTTTCAAAGTGACTGAAAATGAGAAAAGACAAACTCAAAATTCAAAAATCTCATGGGTTTTTTTTTTTTTTGAGAAAGCTTCTGTATATGACAAGCAATGATAATGGATAAAACAGCGATAAAAAAGATGGTCATGAACAGAAAGCAAGCGGTTTTGTATTTGTGATGTATGGATGATGATATGCATGTTTGAAGACTTGATTAGACTACATAATGTAGCTGTTGCACAAGCAGCTAGAATTTAAATATATGATTATATAAATCTGAAAGTGAACAACTATAAAAAAATCATCTCCGTGATGAATTCATTAAAATGAAATGTGTAGGTTTATTTATAACAACCAAACCAAGCTCAGAGTACCAGTATTTGCACTCCATGGACTTTCCTTTCCCTGGTCCTTGAGACCTGGCTACTGGCCACACGCTCCCTTCTCCTCTTTCAAATGTCCTCTGTGAAATGCTGACCTTTGTCTGTCTCATATCTTCTTCTCTTGACATCCTAGTCCTTTACAAGCTTGTCTTCATGAGCAGACCCGCTTTTCCCAGGAAAATTACAACTTCCTCCAAAGCAGCGGTCCTTCCATAATACCCGCACAGTCAGTGATAAAGTTGGCAAGGACTTCTGAGGACTGTCTAATCCAGCTCAGGCCGGGGTCCAGTTGACTTTTGAATGTCTC
Source organism: Pachycephala philippinensis (assembly GCA_013397055.1). Taxonomy (NCBI): domain Eukaryota; kingdom Metazoa; phylum Chordata; class Aves; order Passeriformes; genus Pachycephala; species Pachycephala philippinensis. Next base: position 50,868 of record VWZT01000756.1, read on the forward strand.
CAAGGATGGAAACTTCAGAGTCACACTAAATAACCTGTTTGACCACTCTACAAAATAATTTTCTCATGTTTAAAGGAACTTCTTGTATTTCAGTTTGTAATTACTGTCTTTTGTACTGTCACTCAGTACCACTATAAAGAGCCTGGCTGCTTATTCTTTAATCAGGTACTTTTATATATTGACAAAGTCACCACGCCATAAAACCTCACTACTCTAAATGAAGTATAACACCAATGGGAACCAGCGGGAACAACTGAGAATCAAATATAGATGCTATAAAAGACTGGGTTTTTTTCTTTGTTTGTTTTCCCAAGTCCTTTAAAACACCCTGATGAAGGACCTTATCCGAAAATTTAAAATATAAATAATTAATTCCTTCACTAGCAGCCATATGTCTGTCCTCTCAGAGAAATCCTATCCACAAAGCTTTTTACTTTCAGATAAAAATCAGTTACAAAATGTACCTGTGGTGTAACCCCCAGTTAGAATTTCTAGAAAGGCTCCTTCACTTTCAGAAGACACAGACCTACTGCTTATTTACAAAGGGAGATTATACATAGGAAGCATATACTATAATACCCTGTGTTTAAACCCTCTGATTAATGTAGTATCAATAATGTCAGTTAACAATTCCCTCAGTCATAATGTCCTTGGATAACTGAAGATCAGATAGTTCATTTTTCTGTAGGCTTCTCCTTCCTAACTTCAGACATATCCAAAGATCTTTCTTGTTGTATCACATAGTGGGGCATGTATGCTGATCTTCAGCTGCTACTTTTTCTGAACCTGTGACTAGACACAAGCTGCAGCAGTACGACCACAAACACTGAGCAATGGTCTCACAGAATGAAAAGTTTGTTATTCTATTTGTCATTTGATATGTCAACAAGCAAAATCAGCCAATAATTTCTCCATTTTATGTGTACAACTCTTACGAAAAAGTATTCAATGTGAGCATTTTTGTGGCTAAGGCATAAACATTTATACCAGTATCACCAAGTTCTATAGTTATGGAGGACATGGTGAGAAATGATCAAAGAATCCTGAAAGCAAAAGTTTGGGTTGGTGACCAAAGCTTACAGGAGGCTTTTTTTATTTGAATGTAGAGACATTAATCTCTGATTATTTTAATCTCTGAACTATCTTAATTTCACTTCAGTCTGAGGACACATTTTCTGGAAAAAAAAATCTGTGGATGTCAAAGATGGTGTGAATGCTTAATTTACAGAACTAGAGAAGAGGTTCAGGGATATGCACAGGTAAACTCTGCTATGCAAATTCAGCTGGAAGAAACCAGTTTTACAAAAGCTAATATTGAACAGAGATATGACGATATTAGATCAATTCTTGAGGCCTCCATAACTATTCCAAATGCAATAGAAATGCGAATTTAAGATGGTTCCAGGTGCATGGTTCTGTTTTCAGACACGATCAGCTGATTACTCATCATCATCTGTTGCAAGCCAGCTGTCAGCTCACAGAGAGAGCATTGAAGTCAGTTTGGCTGAGCAAACAGAGTTATTTCTGAACTGAATGTCAATTGGTTTCCAAAGCAGTGAAAGTAATAAAAGTGGTGATGTCAGTACCAGCAATCAAGCTGCACAGAGAAGGTTTATTTTCTTGACCTAAATCATATTAAACCACAGCTTTGATTAACAATGAGACAATTTCCGCTTCACAGGTTCAGGCTTCTACTTACATATTACGACAAAACTGTATTATTGATAGATCAGAAAGAGAGGGGAGTCGGTTAAAAAAAAAAAGTATAATGACTTCATTTGTCTACTTTTATTAAAAAGAGAAAAATGCATTACCACATTAAATTCAATGTTTCTTTTGCTTTTCTTCCCTCATGGTTTTCACAGTAAAGGCACAAGAGTGCTAAAATATAACTGTTTTGGAAACCTCAACAGATAGAGGTGCATGGGTGTAACGGGGTATATGTTCTGTAAATTCTGACTCATTTGAACACATATGCCTGTAGATCTTATTTGAGAATGACAGCTCTAGTGCTTTGTTCAGGAAATGCTTATCACACTGCAAATGTACAGAGCAATTGTATGTAACTTGTATAATAGGTAATCACATCAATCACATTCATATTTGTCATTTCCGGAGGAGTTGTAGGTTTCTGGAGTTGCTGTTAATGTCTCAGCTGCATGTTTGGAAATGCTGGATATGGATAGAAAGTTCTCAAAATCTGCCTGAACAAAGGAATGTGTCAGGCAACTTAAACAGCCCTCTTGAGTCTTGAGTAACCATGAGCAACGCTGAAAGAAATACAAAAGCAACAAGTCCACAAGTTAAGAAAGTGTAAACTAAGTAATGAAGACTGTGTTGAAAACTCAAATCTGTATGGGACTTTTTAAGAATGAATTTCAGATTGAAAGCCATGCAAAATCAATGCCTCCATTAAAAAAACCCAAATATACCAAATCAAAACAAAAACCCCTTGACAAATATTTGAAATTAATTTTTTAACTTCCTAATTTTGAGGCAAACCTCATGATACTGTCTGAGTAATGATTTTTTTCTATCTGTAGGACTGATAGCTCTACTATGTTCATGTAATGAGCTTCTTTGCCATTGAAGAAACAGAATATTTATTACTCTCACATGCTCAAGGAGATGAACTTTCCTCATTAGCTTCCTAAAATAATGTATCAGTATACTTGTTTTTCTTAGAGCTGTTCTTTTCCACCACCATTTCAAAAGTCAAAGTGGAAAAAAAGAAAAACCATTCCTATCAGACAGGAGCAACTACAGATAAACTATTATTAACCCTCTCCTGCTGCACTGAAAATCCATCAACACCAACAGGATACTGGTCAGGCTTTGAAATAGCATAATATTCAAAAACTGTGAGAGTTACTAAACATACTTAAAAAAAAATATCTCCTAACAGTGTTCACTTAAACAACCATCTGGCTGTCTTCTTAATCACCTGACCTAATTGCAAGGTGGTCATTTAGCATATGTTTCAAAGTGATATTTAGGTAGATGAGGTCACCAAGAAAAGCATCTGTTTCATATCACAAATATTAATTAAACAATTAAAGCAGTGAGGTACCTCTGGGATTTGTGTGGAGTCCCTGGTTAAAATTCCACAAACTAAATCAAGGTATGATTATGCTTAATTTTCATACCTCTAAAGAAGCTTAATTGCTTTCTGGCTACTGTTGAATCATTCCTGTAGAATCCCTACAGACTGCTTAGCCAAAACAAATATTTTTCACTAGTCTATTGCCATAGACACAAGAAGCAATAGCTTTCTTTAGGGACTAGAAAGAAAAAAATGCTGCATGGATATCTAAATGCCATCATGGGAAAAAGTAATCGAGAAGTTCCTTGCTTACTTCTGATAATTTCACCTATGGTGGTTATCCTACCATACAGGTTGAGTAAATGTGCAGCGAGAAATGGCAATATATACCTACTAAAAAGATTTACCATGTTAAATGTCAGATAATTGTTCTGGCAATTTAAAAAATATTATTTGGATCTGGGGATTTTTGTTTCTGGGGTTTTTTTTCAGACCAGAAGGGACATCTTTCATTTTTGCCTCAAACAGTTGTAAAATTGTTATAATAACAGTAAAATGAAATGAATGCTGAAAACCAAAGTAAATTGATTTTGATTTTGTCTTGATTCTTGTTTTGTCTAAATGCACAACAGAGCAAGATTGAGCTAATTTTATGTAGCATCTGGATGTCAACAAAAGTGTATTTTTAAATTAAAATAATGTTTGAATGGACATAATTTACCTAGAACAAATAGTTAAGAAAATAAAAATAAGATATAGTAGCAATTGCTATTTGGAGTAAGTGGTGGTTTTCATGGCTCTGTGTCTTTTTACAGTCTGCAGGATTTACTTCTGGGAAAGGCATAGGAAAATTCACAATAGGCATCTATAGTTGAACTTACACTTAGTTGAATCATAGGAATTCAGGGAATTCCAATTTCACTCAGTACTGTATAAGTCTGGGAATTTTAATGTAACGTGTTTCAGTGGTACAGGTACACCGTTAAATTTTGTTGGTCTAATGAAATTTTGTGGTAGAAAGTTCCACAAAATAATTATGTTCCACAAGCATACAGTTTTTAAAAAAGATCTGAAGGATGAACTTAATTGAAATGTTTTATTATTACTATTCTAGGAGAGCAAGATTCCATTTACATTCTGGAAATTGTCTATTTTTTTTCTTCTTTCCTGTCCTGTTTCAAATCAAATTATTCAGTCATTTTATTTGCTTTTTATATGGCAGTCCTTATCAAGCCTCTGATACAATCATGTTATTTCTATTATTTGAATACATATATTTAAGTTCCACAATAAAACTCAGTATTCTGAGTGGGAATATGCTATTGTTTTCTAGGTTATACATTATGTAAACTGTATTCAGACCTATTTATTTATTTATTCTTCATTTTAGCTTTTATCTACTATTCGTTAATCCTTCTGTGGTTCATTTCCACCATTGCAGAGCGCAAAAATGTTTTTGCTGAGCAATATAGACAGGAACACTGATAATTCTTTTGATATATTTAAAATTCAATATATGAATGTCAATTTTTTTCTCTCCACTGGACTTAAATGCTTTCTTGCATTTATGAACAGAAAAGTTCACATGCCAGCATTTTCCCATTTCTCCAGCTTTACCGGATCCAGTAATATCTTCTTGTTTCTATTAAATGGAAGCATACCAGCCAATCTTCATTAGAGAAGTCAATTTCATGATAATTTTCTGATGATGACACTGAGTTATAGCATACATGTATTTTTATATTATGTCTGAATTTATTTGCACTCTTTCATATCATTGAAAGGATTTTAGTCAGCTGCATCACTATAGGACTGAGTATGCTCAAGGACTCGGTATCTTTCCTCTGGCTGCTGGCATTTTGTTCTATACTTTGCTAGATGGTTTTGAAACCAGAGTTCTTTTTATTATTTGCAGAAATAAACATGAGGTAGAGAACAAAGAATGATTTTGGAATGATAAAAATAAATTCTTCCAGCTTATTAACGGCCTTTCCAAGGATAAAATGGCATGTTTGTTTTCAGCTTTCCCACTGAGCTTGGGAATGTTTAACAAGATAAGCACATAATTTTTGACACCATTGCCCAAGGAAGAAAACTTCAGGTGCCAACCATGTAATCAAACCCAATTTTTTCTGTAGTTTTTCCTTTTTTTTGAACCATATTAATATGACCAGTGAGTGAGCAATGTAAAAGGTAGATACTCTTGAAATTGCTACTGGAGGCACAGGAAACTCTGTCATAAATTCAGAAATCAAGATGTTTTAGAATTTTTATGTTTTCTAAAAGTTACTGTGGGAAGAAATTTTTTAAACACCAGTTATTTACAGCTTAGGTGGTAGGCATATCACAAAACTAACCTATACCAAAAAGATAACATATATCTTAAGAAAATTCATGGTTCCAGGCTACACAGAATAAAAAGGGTATACGCTATCTTCAGTCTTGAAAATCTTTACATTGCCAGGAAATAAATAGATTTTATCTATTGGGAATAAAGTCAAGATTCTATCTTATCTAGGTTTCCATTTCACCTGTCATTTTTCAGACTTGTCGTATTTTTCTCAACAAAAGGTACCCATCACTCCTCTGGGTGTGCTGGGAAAAAGCAGAGGGTGAGTCATTGGTGTTTGGACAGTGTATCCCCCTGAGTCCAAAGGCATGTGTCTCCTCATTCCATACTGCATGTGCAAGACACCAGACAACTGTTGCCATGGTTACAGGACTGCTCACTGGCTCCATTTTTCTGAGTATTTTCTGCCCACGGTTTGTAGCAGTAAGTGGACCATTACTGCTGTGGTGTTTATGCAAGAAAACGAACAGCAGACAGTATTATGCTGCTATGCAAAGTGTATTTCAAGTATGTCTACTACCTTAAAGAAAACATCTTAGTAATTTAGTGCAGTCATTTAGTCATTGCAAACTAATTTTTCCATCTTTGGAGACATCCCACTAAATGGAGCATAAATCTCCACTCACTGTCCAGAACAATACATAGACGGTAGTTCTCCATGAATCTTCTAGAGCAAAAAAGAAATACAACACTGGATTTGGATACATTATGGTTTGAACAGAAAACATTCACTTTTTGAAGTTCTGCAATTTTTATTGAAGTTTATTTTATCTGGGTAGGCATGGAGCAGGCTTGACCTAGACCTAACAAATCAAGCAGAAAGGTTTGGTGGATATTGTCAGACACTGTAACGATGTCAAAGATCAGGAAAATCAGTACTTGCTTATTCTAATTTGGATGGGTAGGCACTTTTCTGTATTGAGGCACACAGCCTTGATAGAACAGCTAACGGGGCTGGAACCCATGAGTGAAGTATGTGTGGACTGACTACAGTCCTACATATCAAGAGAAGCCCCTGGATAATTTTTCCTGATATTATATCTCAGACTATGGATGCACATAAGGGTTACAAATCAAGACACCATTCAGTGAAGGACAAAGTCTTAAAATGTTAGCATAAATCTAAAGAACAGAACTTCTGCATCAGTAATTGTCAAATACATATAAATTTAAATGGAATGGTACAAGTGAAAAGGTGCATTTGTTGTACAAGCTGTCATACAAACCCACATCTTCTAATGTAATTTATTTAATCTAGATGTAATCCTCTTACTGTGTTCTCCCCATCGATGCTTCCCTTCTATTATTTTTGTTCTCCTGGCTGGAACAAACTAAATTCTTTTGTCTATTTTTTCTTTCCTTTGGACTGAGAAAAGGAATCACTTTCTTTCAGAGGCAGACTATTACATCTTAAAACATATATTTCCTTCTCTGAGTGCTTTCTGCAGAAAAGCTGAGCCTGCAGGATAAGAACCAGATGGAAAAAAAAAGTTTGGTAAGCTTTTCCTCCCTTAACATTCAATAGATATTCAGACAATTTTGATGAATTTGCACAGCTATAGGGAACAACATATATTATGATGTAAATGCCATCAATATGACATATGCTTAAAGTTCTGTGTATAAATAAATAAAACATATTGAAAAGCCTGCTGCTTACCCCAGCTGTTTATTTCTCACAGTGTATAAATGCCAGAGGAAAAAAGCAAAAAAACCCAAAACCAAATCAAACCAAAAAAATCCCGACTTGTTTTTGCAGTCTTTTTATATTGAGTTTTGAGTCATAAAGCAATTAGTAGTCTTAAATCACGATTCCTAGTTGCATTCAGGTCAAGTTCTAGGAGTGAATTTCTGAATTTCTGTTGAAAAAATGCGGAACATTTTACGTTAAATGGACAGAAAATTACATCTTCTTTGAAGATTGCATCCTGACTGAAAGAAAATATATTTTGCCAGGATCTTTTAAGGAATTCTTGATAATTCATGAGTCAATCCCTATAGGTATTCAATACCTTATTGGGGCCAATGCAAAAAGCTTTGGGTGACATCCATGAATTCTCCATCAGTTCTCAAACATCAATTTACTTTACAAGTGATTCAGTGAACAAAAGAAAAAAAGAAAAAAAGAAGACTAACTGAAGTAGAAAGTAGGGAATTGCTAAAAAAACAGGGTAGTTGAGGACCAGAAACCTCAGAGTCTCTGATGTAGCACCTGGAGACGGGTAAAAGCAGTGGCTTGCCTTGACATTCAACTTGCATTTCACTGCCAGTGACCATAGAGAAGGAAATAATGTGTTCTGTGATCAATGTACTGTGGTGAAGCATTAAATGTGATTGTGTGTTTTCATAAGTGTAACTGTTTACTGAAAGACAAAGGTGCTAAAATCATAAAACATTAGAAAATCTAGATATTCAGACAAAAAGTTCTACTCCACCGTCGAATTCCAACTTGCTATGCTGCATGTTATACAGATCTGTTCAGTCCTTTTAAAAAAATACCTTTATTTTAAGAGATTTAAATTACCAGATTTATGTTGGAGAACTGAGAGTTGTTGTCTAACTTAATTCGCCAAGCAAAATTCCCCTTGCACTGGACCAGGGTCTTTCTAGATGAAAATATGCAGGGCCTAGCTTTTGTGATTTTTGGTAATGCATCCAAATCACACAAATAAGAACAATGTTAAATGAACTGTACTTCATAGTATTTTCCAAAGTGTTTGATATTTAATTTTCTCTGTTTCAGTGCCAGAGATGCCCGGTGTATGTCCTATTCACACAAATAGGAGTAGACCTATATTTGCAATAGACTGTGAAAATCCCAACAAATTCTTAATCTCAATCTATGATTATTAGCTTTACTCTCTGAATAACCAGGATGAACAAATTTAGATCCCACTTCTGTGAAAATCTGTAACTTAATGGTTTGGCTAGGTTTTGAAACATTTGCATCAATGGAAACTCTTAATCATAACCATTCCCCTGGAAAATTGCCTTTAAAATTAAACTAAAAAGCATAGAACAAATATATGGCCAAGACAGTAAGTTCTGCAGTGGCTGCTGCTAAAATTCCAGTGTCAGAGTGGTGGTTCTTCTTGCCTTTTAATAATACATTTATCATACTGGATAATGCAGCAGAGTTGAAGGGTAAGTCTTGACTTACCTTTTCTGGAGGATATGTGCATGCAGTTACAATTAGTAAGCATGAATCTTTACATTTCAAAAAAAAATTAATATTAAGTGAAGATAACACTTTCATTATTGCAAGCTTTCTTTGAGGATTTAATATCCTTTTCCATATTTCATGTATTTCAGGAAACTAAACGGAGCATTTAAAACTTCCATTTTATAAAGGGGCTACAGTTTTCTTTGCTGTTCTTGATATATTTTGTTATTCATTGGCTTGCTGTCACCTGATCTCAAAACAGAGCCATAGGTCTGTGTGCATAATGCAAAGAAATAATTAATTTTCATTAAAAATTTAATTTGCGTTTGCATCTCTAGAACAAACATTAATCTAGGCAATAGGCCAGTTAACATGTGGAAGGTACATTTTATGCCTGTTTCATGAGACACAACAGTGGAAGGGCTGACTTGGGTTTTTGTTTTTCTTATTAAAGTCAGAATTTGCACAGTGAAAAGAAGCAAGTTTTATCTTCTAAGTCACCCATATTGAAGGTTTCAATTTCACCCTCATCAGTTTCTTATTTTTCTGCCACTGCTCCTTTCCTGCAAACTGTGTATTTGAAATTTAAGAAGCAGATGAAAAAGTTCTAGTTCTTCTATTTTGAATTGCAGTTACTGTAATGTAGAACCACACCACAATTAGGAAAATCATTATTCCAAACTCCTAATCTTTCAAGGAATTTGAGCTCCATAGAGATTTCCTAAGAAAATAGTGAGTCCTTTATATCAAAATTGAGGGTTCAACACTTTTTAGAAAAGGGGAGGGAGCATGCTGCCCAGAATCTGGGAGTTAGTGCCTAATTTCTTCATGGCTGATTACCTTCAGAAAAAGATTTGAAGTGACTGACCCTTTTTACCCCAGAAAAATACTACATTATTAGTTCTTCACTGCAACCAGATACATGTGCCTAGAGCTACCTCGATCACTTTGTTTATTTTTAAGTTTTCTCTTTTTTCTTTGATCATCTTTGCTTCAAAGTGATATACTCATTAGTACTATACTGCTGAGATGGTTAGGGGAATGGAGCATGTGACAGATGAGAGGAAAAGGGAAATGGATTTGTTTAGTGCAGAGGTGATGTGAGTAGGCGAGAGAAGATCGGCTTGCTACAATCAGCTACCATAATGAGTTGGCACAAAGAGGAAAGCAATAAGCTTCAGATATTAGTTGTAAATGGCAAATTGCAATGAGATATTTGTATTGCATTTGCATGGTGGGTTTTGGTGGCCAGGGGAATACAGGGGTGGCTTCTGTGGGGGGCTGCCTGAGGCTGCCCCTGTGTACGATAGAGGTAATGCTGGTGGCTCCAGGTTGGACCCACTGCTGGCCAAGGTTGAATCAGTCATTGTCCAGGGTGGTGCCTCTGTGATGGCACATGTAAGAAGAGAAAAATAAAAACTGCAACAAACTGTACCTGGAGAGAGGAGTATTTGAGAGAAAAAGCCCTGCAGACACCAGAACCAGTGCAGAAGGAAGGGGAGGAGGTGCTCCAGGCACCAGAGCTGAGATTCCCCTGCATGGTGAGGCAGCTGTGCCCCTGCAGCCCATGGAGGTCCATAGTGGAGCAAAAATCTGCCTGCAGCCCATGGAGCACCCCACATTGGAGCAAGTGGATGCCTGAAGGAGGCTGTGACCCTGTGGCAAGCCTGTGCTGGAGCAGGCTCCTGGCAGGACCTGTGGCCCCTTAGAGACAGGAATCCATGCTGGAGCAGGTTTCCTGGCCTTGTGACCCTGCAGGGGACTCACACGGAAGCACGCCATGCCTGAAGGACTGCACATCATGGAAGGGACCACACTGGAGCAGTTTGTGACAAACTGCAGCACATGGGAAGGACCAGTGTTGGAGAAGTCTGTGGAAGGCTGTCTCCAATGGAAGGGACCCCATGCTGGAGGAGGGGAAGAGTGTGAGGGTTCTCACTCCATGAAGAGGAAGGAGCAGCAGAGATAATGCTCAATGAACTGACCACAACCCCCATTTCCCATCTCACTGCACCTCTCAGAGGAAAAAAATAAATAATTCGGAATAAAGTTGAGCCTGGGATGAAGGGAGGGGGGAGGGAAACGGTTTTTTAAGATTCAGTTTTATTTCTCATTGTCCTACTCTGGTTTGATTGCTAATAAATTAAAATATTTTTGTCCTAATTCATAGACTCATGGAGTCATTCAGGTTGGAAAGGATCTTTAAGATCCTCAAGTCTAATTGTTAATCCAGCCCTGTCTAGTCCATCACTAAGCCATGCCCCTAAGTGACTCATCTAAACTTCTTTTTGATACCTCCAGGGATGGTGACTGCACCACTTCCCTGGGTATCCTGTTCCAATGCTAAACAGAACTTTTGGTCATTATCCTTCCTAATATTCAATCTAAACCTACTCTGGCACAACTTGAGGCCATTTCCTCTTGTTCTAGCACTTGTTACTAGAAAGACATGACAGAACTGCATCTCCCTGCAAACTCCTTCCAGGTAGTTTTAGAAAGCAAGTCTATTTTGCCCATATAGGCAACTGGTGTGGGATCTCTCCTTACCCTTATCTTGACCCATGAGCCTTTCATCATAGTTTTTCTCCCCTGTCGAGCTGATAGAGCATCTTTCTGAAGCACCTGGCATCGGGTCAACAAGCCAAACCACCACAACAAACCAAAAAATAGACACCATGAAAGGGGTTAAAGACTGGGACAACAGCCCAGAAAGGCCATGAAATCTCAGTCCTTGAAGCTTTTTGTATTTCAGCTGAGGGCAGTCTTCAACAATCCAAGATAACTTAGAAGTTAGCACTGCTTTGAACAGGAGATAGATTAGGTGGTCCAGAGGTAACTTCTGATGCAGTTTATGCTATAATTTCTTATTTGAAGGAATCAAAATTCTTATTTGCATAATTCATCACAGATTGGATTTCTAAGCATTGCCATCATGCCAGCAAATAACAATCCTGGCAATCTTCTGTGAGAAATAAATAAGTACATGTTATATATATGTGTTTATATATATGTAATCAAATCAGCTTACTTCACAAAGAAAAATAAATTCTATTTATTTTGTGTTGAATGGCCAGCAGAGACACTCCTTTGCAGAATGGAATGTCAATGTTTCTGTAAATAAAGGGCAAAAGACCCACATGCCAGTGTGGATGTCATCGAGGGTGACTGCTACATGACTTTAATCATAGGGTCTAAGGCTTTAGAACCGGGTCATCATGGAGACTTATGAACCCTTGTTCTGGCATAAGGAAGGAAACAAGAGAAAGAGGCAGAGTTTGCCCCTTTCGGTAGCAGTGCAAATTTATACGAGATAAAAGTAGGCTGTAGTCATAGCCTATTTTCAAGCTCTGGTGATACTTCATATTGAAGTCTCAGAGCAGCTTGTATTATTTTCTCTCAAATGATGATTGAAAAGAATGTGTTTCTCCCAAAACCAATCTATACCACATAAGGGTGATGCCAGTTGCATTCAAGTATTAAGAGTTGAATCTTCTTATTAAAAGTTTCTGCCGCTTCAGACCACATGTGAGCTATATCCAATTCAGGATCAAAGTTGGTATAGGTTCATATTTAAGAGATTACAAATACAATCCTTTCCTTCCTGCCTTTTTGATATTATAGGTATCAATTTATATTCATGTCAGCCTACAACTAAAGTCTTACAGCTCTAAAACCCATGGTGGATTCTGTCACCATGTCTTCTAAAAGGGTGAAAAGAAACTGAGTACTTTGATATCTCAGATGAGACATGTCAAGTTCTCCTAGCTACTTATAAACATTTGCATGTTTCATGTATCTGTTTTACAAGCAGCTACCATGCATTTTGTCTATAGAAAATGTCAATTGATGACAATGTTTTAATTCTCTTCTACTGAGGGAGAAATGTTTAGAGATACAAAATCCAAAACTAGGTATTTCAAGAGAGAATAATAAAATGCTAGCCTTATTTATAGAAGAATCAGCAGCATGGGATGTTTTCTTTTAGAAATCTTTGACAAATGCCTTGTAAACATAGAAATTATTTCGGAGACAGCAGGAGTAGCTAAAATAGATTAAATTAATGTGCTAGGCTCACTTTCTCACAGCATGTTTCACTGTAATTGATTATACTATAGGCAAACTTAAATCACTAATATCAGTGCAGATAGAAGAAAATTAATATTTAATAAACTCTTTTGTTCAGTTTCAATAAATTAATCTATTTGAATGAGCTATAATTTGTGATAAGCATTTAAAGAATTTTGCCTGCCTGGAACATTTTTTTGTGGAACCTGTAAGTATGAAAATAATAAGGAAAAATAATTTAACAGAAGATAAAAGAGTAGTTAATTATGCAAACTTGTATTCATTATTTACTTATAAGCATTCAGTAATATATTTGATTTGAAAAATAGATGTCACCTGAGTAATAATTTAAACTTGATCTTGGAGCTGTAGGCTCTTTAAATAGATTGGCTTTAGAAGAAACAGATCCCCAAACCAATACCTATTTGTTTTCTACTGTAAATGGGAGAAAAATAATCAATAAAATCCTGTAATTGTGATTAATGCCTATAGATGAGCAAAAATCTATGATTCCAGGGAATACAGAAGATGTTATTTGGAGGTAGTCTTAATAGAATAAATTCACATGTCACGTACTGTAATTAGAGTTGGAATAATCTAAAAAAGAAATAATTTTGACAGGGTAGATCTAGTGTCCAATAATAAAAGGAAAATTGGAACACAGTATTGGAAAACCTGAGTAGCTGATAAATGTAAAAAGGAATTCCAGCAAAAGGTATATTACCAGGAACATGGTGTAAACAACAGAGGAAAGAAAGCAAATTCATACTAGAGAAAAATCAGGTTGATGCTTTTACTTCTCAGAAGACTGTTTCTTATATGCTACTTTACATTATTCTGCATAATTACTCATCAATTTAAGGGTTTCTTCAGTTTCTAGGAGATAGTGCTCTCTTCTTGATTTGTCAGTGTAATATCAAGGGAACAATAAGACAGACAGGAGCAAGCAGATGAACAACAAAGACATGCTTTGCCAGGTTCCTTGAATTTCTTACCCTTTTTTTTTAACAATGCCCACCACCACCACCCCACACACACCTCAGGTTCGCATTACACAAGAATAGAACTCTTTTGAAAAATATAAAAGGAATTTACTTACAACTATTCTACTTCCACACAATTGCATATAGGCAAGTAAGGATTTTTGCTAAGAGCTGTCCACTGAGAAATGTTGAAGCAACATCCAGGTAATTAAACAAATACCACCTATAAAAGCTGCCACCATTTCACTAAAGTAACGGTTATACCTGTTTCATCATTAATGAAATCACTCTAGTTTATTTCCCAAAACATTTCTGTTTTACTACTTAGTTATGACTTCTTTTTTTCTTTTTTCCTAGAATTATCTCTTTAGGATAGCTCAAATTTTCGATTTTTCTTTCTATTCTGTTGAAAAATAAAAACTGAAATGTTAATTTACTCATTTGATTTGTTTTACCTATTTTTGAAAAATAAGGAATTATTTATATCATGTACCACATATGTCTTGTAAAACTAGGAAAGATCATCTCCATGGTGAAAACATTTTACTGCATGTAGACTTGTCATGCGTGGAATTCTCTGCAGACATGTTCTATTCTCTGTTCTTTTTTCTTCAAGTACATTTAGTCTATCTCTGGATCAGGACATCCACAACAGCTTTCCCCTAGCTAACTTGGGTTTGCACATTGGTTTGCCCTGTACTAAGACACTTTGTCCTAGGTAATGAGGGAAGCAGCCATGCCTAAAGAAATTCCATGCTTGATCCGAGAGCATAACAGTGCAGTCAATCAGAATAAAACCAGCCATACAGAATGAAGAGAAACTACAGCTTTTTTATGAAGTGCAACAAACACAGGTTTGAAGAATATTCTGCTGTGTTCATGAGAGCTATTTTTAAAACAACACATGATTTAGGGTCACTGAAAAGTATTTAGGATTCAGAAAAGTTAGTAATTTTAATTGAAGATATTCTACTGAGCTTCAGTGAAGTCCGTAATATACTCACATAAAGAAAAAAAAAAAGTTCAACGAAATAAGAAAAATAGTCCCTTCATGAAGGCAGAAAATATTCCAGATAAAAGTTGAAAAAATAGAAGCATTTTTGGGGATGGGAAGAGGTTGTGCTGTAGAGGCCACCAGAGACATGGAATTTTGCCATAAATTATTTCAGAAATTAGATGAATAAAGATTCTGAAGAAAAATATTATTTTACCATGGAGATGCTGCTTCTGTTTGATTGAACAGATTACAGTTTATGGAGGCTATTCATTTCTTACACTGCCATTTAAATATTTTATGATATAAAAACGTAAGATGGCAGCAAGAAGAGAATTCCATCTCTTTGGATGGGCAAATGAGTTGTTGAAAATATTCAAATTCAGCTTGAGATTTTTTTGTTCTGGCGGTATTACTAAGAAAACCTGAACAATCAATATTATAATCACTCAAAAGTCAGAGTATGGAAAGAGGACATAAAATGTCAAAGAAATGAAAAACTGTTATGAAATGTGGGCATGAAATACAGTAGTCCTAAAATTATGGGAATTTAAATGAAGGGAAAGAGTGGAAGAAGAGACAATATGTCTTAAGATCCTGCTTAAGGTTCCTGCAGTGTAGTTTTTGAAAAGGATATGCTCCACTTATAGAAGTTAATTACGTAACTGAGGAAAGAAAAGCAGAGTTATTTATGTGTACAGAATAAGAACATGGAATAATCACACAGACACCTTGCCTTTCTGGTGCTGATGCAACCAAGTATCCAATTGGACTCCAGATAACAGTATCAGTAAAAGTCTCACTGAATACTTCTTACAGCACTTTTGGGGGAAAAAAGAGTCAGCTACAGAGAAATAAGCAGATAAGTGTACGTCCCATGGACTCATCTGTGAGCAGCCACAGTACTAATCTAAACGCATGACCTGCTACATGAAATCAAAAGCATGGCAAATCAGAAAGTAGGTACTGACAAGATTTTAGTAAGTGAAACACAAATGCATAAATGTGTAGCATAACTGGTACTGTCTATTTTTAAATGGCAAGCACTAAAAAAAATATTCAATCCAGAACAGCGAAAAACCATTAGATTCCTCTTTGTGGATTTCTTAGGGAAGTTTAAAAATAACAAGTTTGAAATTTATGAACAAAGTTTCTTTTTCCTCCCTCACCACTCCATTTTCCTCTCAACAAGTGAAATTCTAGTAAAATTTAATTATTGCTCATGGCAAAAATTGGTTAAATTGTTCATGACAAAAATTGGTTAAATATAAGAAATGGAAGACATACAGAAAGAGGAAGAGAGGTATTTACTTATATTCACTGTAACTAAGGAGTAATTTAGTTTTCAATAAGCTCATATAGCTCTAAAATCTGCTTGTAAACAGTATTGTTGGAAAAAAAGTTCCTTCAACTTCATTATTTCAGATAGAGACTACCTTGTGCCTATGGTCTGTAAGAATGGCAGTCACTCTAGGATTTCAGAAGTTGCTTGAGGACATAAAGGAAAATTGCAGGGCTAACCATGCAAGAGACCAAACTACCACTGTTGTAGAACAGAGGGTGTGTATTAAGCTGTCTTTCATAATGATCCTGCTCAGGTCCATGTAGCATTTTTGTAATACCATGTGTCTTTACTGGTACCATCTTCCTTAGTGCAATAGGTAAGACAAAGTTTCAAGAGAAATGTTTTCCAAAGGTTTGAAGTACAGACAAAAATGCTGCAATTTAGATTTATGAAAGGGCTTATAAGGTTTCCAGTGAGTTGAGTGGCAGTACTTTGTAGGAAGACTCCTTTTGATTTAGCTACGTCTGTTGTATGTATTTAAAAGGTTGGAATTTAAAAAAATAATAAAACTAAAAATCCTGTGGGAAATAGAGTTGCATGCAGAGAAGAACCCCTGTAGTACAAATTAAATTGACTCCCATTATACAAATAAGGTAGATAATTTAGAAATTTGTATCTGCATGAAATTGCAAGGAGTTAATTATAAGTCAGAAACTGAGGAAAACAGAGATAATTTACTTATGCTGAGAACATAATATTCTATTTTACCAAATAAAAACCAAAATAATAGGGGACAGACTCTTTCTTTGTACTCCTTGAACAATGCTGCTGTATTGATTTATATCTATATCTCCTTCAAAGGGAGATTTTTTTTGTGTGTTTGCTTCTCAAACTTTAGCATTAAATATTCAAATAAGATATAAAGAGGAGAAGGGAAAACCAGGAAAATGCTATGTAACAGAATAAACCCAATGTCCTGAAGTGGAAGTGAGTGATTAATTGAGAAGTATTTAAGCTGCAAAGGTACAGAGATTCACTAGTTCTTGTTTCAAGGGAGACTATTTCTTGAGGTAAGATCAACAAATTAGATCCAAACTCTTCATCTTTTGCCTACATAAAAATGGTGGGTTTCCTTTACATCTTTACATTAACCAAAAGAATTGAAAAGTAATAAAAGCTGGGTTGACAACTTGAGAAGGAAATTGTCACTCTTCCTGTAAAAATTGGAACAGAGAAGAGTCTGATTTCTCCTTTCCCATTTATTTTCAGGGATGGTGACAAGCCGTGTTTTTTGGTATGGTGTTTCTGCCACGTGATAAGATTGCAGGTGTTGGAGTTTGTCATTACTAGTGATTGCAGTCAGGTCCTGGCAGTGTTCAGATGTGTATTGCGAAGGCATGGCTCGTAATGTTATTCTGTCAGTCACTGACCTGCTGTTGCAGGAGGTGTTAAGAAAACAAGGTTCTGTTATTAGTGGTGAGTGCATAATTGTTTTAGGCAATGTTTTGTAGAATCAAAGGTGGTGGGGGGGGGGAAAGACTGTCACTGTTTCTGGTGCTAGAAGGTTTAGAATGTTAATACTTAGGCATTTTGAAAGGTTCATAGTTCGCAGAGAAATTTCAAGAAAAGTTGATAAAAATTTCAGTGGATTGGAAGCAAGGGGTTGGGTTTTTATGCACTACTCACACAGTATGTTGAGTTTCAGCTTAAGAAAAGCCAATCAAAACAATAGAGATAAGTTTTCCATAAATGAGAAGTGGGCATATTTCCACTTAGAGATACAGGCCGTAAATGTTGAGCTATCTGTTTCAGTTAATCAGACTGACTCATCATTGTTTACCAGAGAACAAAAGTAAAATATAAACATGAAGAACACTCTCCTCCTTCCAAAATGTTAGCTGAAAAACTAACATACTGGATAAAATGCTTGAAGTCCATGATAAAATACTGTTTGCCATGACCTGAACTGCCTTTGAGAATGCTTTTGATTCACCAGCTCTACTTAACCTGAGTAAATACTTATGGTCCACTAGGATATGTGGAATTCATTATGATTTAAAATGCCTTTTAATGCCTTTGAAGCATGAAAATTTTTAAAGTTAGCATATGCCATTGGCTATGTGCCATTTATCTCTGTGTAAACCTTTGACAGTTTTTAGTCAGCTGTAGTTTCTTGCGGTAAGAGTTAAGTGAAGTTAAGATATTTTGGCTGTATTTTAGTGGAAGGTGGAGAGCAGGAAGAGGGAAGAAAAGACTGTGAGGTCTCCACTTATTACAGGTCAGACCATATCTGGATGGTCCAATAGCTGGAATCAGAGCTCTGAAGTATTCTTGGGTTTCTTCTTTTTATACTTAATATTAATATACTGATTTAACATTCTTTAAATATTTTGAGAGTATTTTGGAACATTTATGACAAATTTTCTGACTGTCTTTATAGTTTTTAAGTATGGTTTTCATACGTACTGTAAATGATCAAGGAAGTCTTTAAAACTGATAGAAAACAGTAAAGGGTTTCTAGTGGAAAATTGCTTCTTAAACCATGTAGTGAATGTTTTTTCATCAAGAACAGTTTCCATAATTAAAAAAAATGTAAAACTTCAGTAGTTTGACATATCTGGGTGATGATCTGAAACTAAGTTTGAGTGGCAAACATGCTATCACAAGAAAAAAGAAATGAATATAACTCTTCACTTTGAAGAGTAGATAGTGTTCTTTTTAATGAAGGGGAAATGAATAAAACAAAGAAAAAAGACATTTCTTTTACAGTGGTGATCTGTGGAAGGTACAGGCGTTTTCTCTAAACTATAAGCAGAAATGAGAAAGTGGCTGTAAACGCTGCATTTTGCACCCAGTTGTCTCCAGCTTTTCATGAAAGTAAGGTTTCCTTCACACAATATTGACAAAAAAAGAAAATGAGATATTATATATATAAATACTTGTATACATTTAATCCCAGTTTATGTTAAATACATGAGCTTTGTCTTACAGTAAATTATAAGTCAAATTGAAAATATAGTCTCCATATTCCTTCTACTGTGAAGTTAACTCTGAATATAAAAAAAAGAAAATAATTATAACTCCTCTGTAATATTTCAGTTTTTCTGAATTAACCATGAGATGTAAACAGAATAAATCAGCTCTTATCTTACAAAAATGTAGCTCTTCTAAAGCCCTATGACATTAAAAATGCATGGTTTTATTAATTTTAGGAAAATAATGTTTTGGTTTTGTTTTCCTTCCTGGCACTCATAATCATTACACATTTTCTGACTTCTTAGCTGAGATAATCAATTATTCTATAAGTGCTAGAACTTTGCTCTCTTGGCACAGATAGTCAGATCTCCATCACAGAGAACAGAACTAGACCAAACACCAGAACTACCTTTCCAGGGAAAATGTGGCAATTGAAGGGTTAGCTTGGCTCCAAGATGGAGTTGAAAGCTGAATTTTTAATATGTCTTCTTAAAAAGAAAACAAAAATATTAAAACAATTGCTTTACACATATAAAATATGAATACTTGTATAAAATATTAATATAATTGAATAAATTTATTATTATAAGAAGTGAATTTGATGCCAGAAATGAAATTATACAACCTTATTAAACACATGAAAAGAGCAATGTCACAGTATTTTTAAAAACCTTCTTGAATGGAAAACAGAGTACAAATTGAGTCACTAGTGAAAACCTGTTTCAACTTTCTTGTGCAATCTTCTTTCCAAATGGTCTCTTTCTGCAACAGGAAAAGTAAGCCTTCTTTTCTGGTTGTACATTTGGCTTCTGACCCAGCCTTTCCTCAGAGGCCAGTCCCAGTGGGCACCCTGCTCTTCCCCTTAGGCAGGAATTGACTCTGCAGGTTACCCCAACGAGTTATGAAAGCAACCTCTTCAGCCCTGCTTCATTTCAGCAACCTACTGAAGACATTTTCTGCAAGTGAACGATAAAGACAGGAAGAGTTTTGCCCTAGAGTGTTCCCCTTTGGAGCCTCCAAGGTCCAGATTGGGTGACTTCCCTTCCCCCAAGCATGACAGCAATTTATATCACAGTTTCACCTCTCCCTTCTAGTTATCCTCTTCAGGGCAAGAAGAAAAGAGAATTTACCAG
>VWZT01000756.1:70906-97705 GCA_013397055.1 Pachycephala philippinensis
AGGTGATGAAGCCTGCTTTTATTTCTGAACTAAAGAGAATTGTTTTTGTACGAAGTGTGTAGATATGTCTCTCAGCAGAGTTTTCACAAAGCCCACCTAAAATAGTGTATCAGAATGAGAGGAGGGGCAAAATAAATCTGACCAGAGTTTCTCTTTGCTGAAGGAAAGAAGAACCCTACACCAGAGTTTCTCTTTGCTGAAGGAAAGAAGAACCCTACACTTTTATCTACATTAGTATGTTTTCAAAGGGATGTTCAGGGATTTAGTTGGAGAACTTCCATTAACATCACCGGGAGCTGAGAGACTTTTTCTTTGTGCTCTGCTTTGAAAGCAGACCTCTTTGTGGTATGGGCATAGACACGTATATAAATAGTCCCTCCCTCCTTCTCACTCGCTCTCTTTATTATAATAATGATTGCTAAACAAACAGGCTTTTGATTATGATCAGCAAGGAAAATTTAGCTGGTCCCTTCAGGCAGTGAAAAATAGCATACAATGTTAATTAGGGTCAGAGTGCCCAGCTTTCACAATAGTAACTATGAAAAAGATGTTATAAAAATAAGTACCTCTTGAATTCTATATAGTGCAAAAATTCACAGTACAAGAAAATATAGTAATCGAAAACCGGAACAGTGTAAAAAATAGAAATTAAAATATTTTAAGTATCCTTTCTACACAGATGAAAGCTCCTTTTATATTGCAAATATCTCTTAATTAAAAATCAACATTTAATAATAGTGTTAGATGAAGCTGCTCTTACTGGTATTTGCCTAGGATAATTAACACTAGCTTAAAAATGGATTTTTTTTTAGTCCTACTAACAACAACATAATGTGTCTCAAGCATGTAGATGGAAGGTTAAAATTTTGTTTGTCCCTCAAATGAAACCACAATATACTTTTCTTTATTCCTGAATGTTTTGCAGGTTTACAAAAAGGAGGTTTTAAAGGCAATAAACAACTCACTGATGATATTTCTTCACAGCGATCCCAGTCAATTAGATCACTGTGACTTGGAGAGCAGCAAATAGCTGGGATAATTCCACTTTTCTTGCAAGTGAATGATGAGCTGAGGAAAGAGGCAAGGAATCAGCTCATCATTGGTATCTGCCAGGAGCTGCTTTGTTCCTGGAGACATTAGGTCTCATAAGCAGCAAGAGCTTGTGACAACACTTCATGCAGCATATAAAATACCTGCCATGATGGAAATCCAAATGTCAGAATGTGCTGGGCTATGCCAGCAGCTGGCACAGACCTACAATACCAAGAAGACACAACAGTCTAGGTAAGAGATTGAAAAGTAGAATTGCCATATATAGGTTATTCTTTACATATATAGTGAGCTCTTACAAAAATTCAAAACAATGTAATGGATGAATTTATTCCCCTCTCTGTTAGGGGAAGAACTGATTAACAAGAAAAGAAAAAAGAGCTAAGTGGGAAATTAGAATTGCAGCTGTACTTCCTGCAAAAACATCACAGAACATTTCTGAGTTCCTCTTTTAATGGCATGAGGGATATTTTCAAAAATGTAACCAATCTAGAATACAAAGAATAAAACCAAAAATGCTTTAAAGAACAATTTTCACAGAAATACTCTTTCATACATCTCTCATTAAAAGGCATCTACCAGGTACTAAAATATGATACTGAATTTTGTTACATTTTCCAGCATAATAAATCATGTTTTTCTGAATTAAATGATTCTACATGACAAAAATATCCAAGCAAAAAGATAATAAGCACTCAAGAGAGCGAATACTTCAAAAGCTGGAGACAAAATTATCTCATAAAAGACCAATCACACATGACAGGTGTAAATCGTTTTTTATCATCAACCTAGGGTTTAATTTCAAAATGTATTTATGGCCATGCAGATATGCAATTGTAAAGTTGAAATATTTAATCACATGCTTGAGCTGGGATTTTTACTCCACAAAATGCAGTGACCAGTTTCAATTAACATTCAGTTTAGGCATATCATCTGAATCCCACAAGGGTTTCAAAGCTCCTTTAAACAGACAAACAAACAAACAAACAAGAGCACAAATACAAATGTTGAATCCTAAGAATAAGACTTGTCAGCATTTTTCAAATTTAAAACTTAAATTAAATATTTCTTTTGAAGTGTGCATTTGGGGAATGGTTTATAGCTCTTTCTGATTAGAATATCGGAAAGCTCTTACTCTTTCCCACTCTTTCTAACTAATATATTCTCTCACTAGAGACTTTAAGGACTTTGGCTTCATTTCAAAGAAAAGAGTGAATGTGCCCTTGAAAACCTTAAATCAAATTCTGTTGAAAGAGGAAGGCAGAAAGGCAAGTTTAAAAGAAGGGGGAGTTCAGGAAATCTGGTAACTTTTCAAAATATTCAAAGGAAGCATTAAGGTTTGCAATGAAATCAAACAAATGATCCAGAGTAAATATCTTCTACAGACTAGCTTTACCTCAAGAAACCTTAACATATTTGATTCTGTTTAGCTCAAACTCTGCTCAAGCTCACAGTATTTTCATTCTGTATAGGAAAACCATGGAAGCCTTGCCTACATTAGGTATTGAATTCTGAACAAATTTAACAAAAAAAAAAAGAAAAACAGATTTGAAAATATTAGCTTCTGCTTCTCTAGCTCTTTATTTCTGTTGTATACTTAAAGTTTGAGATTCTAGTTTCTTTCAGAAAAACCCTTCCTCCAGTCCTCGGTTGAACGAGAGAAGCAAGTATGCCGTGACATTTCCATAAATATGGGGTGAGCTGCATGAGACAACCAAAGGATCTGCAGGGAGAAGAGGGCCGTGCTACAGGTATGGAAAGGCTTCCTAAGTTTTACCTATGTCTTTACTGTGCCCATTGAGGAACAGGATTTTCTCTAGTTGAAGAGGAGAAGGGTGATTTGAAAATTTGCATGTATTTGGTAAGATTCTTACGACACGTGTAATTAAGACACCTCTCATTTTATTTTGTTTCTATAGAGAACAGTAATCCATCTCACCATGTCTACTTGGCTATAAAACAGACACAAAAAAACCAAAAAAAAGTTACAAGCAATATTTTGAAGACCTATATTCTGCTGGTAATTCTGTCATCAGATAGTTGCAAATTATTCTAATGACTCCTTACTTACTACCTTAGAGATACCAGTAGAAACACTGTACTGGAGCAGGGTGGTTATTTTTAGTTCAGTATGATGGGTTTGGTAGTAAAAGCTCCAGATATTGCAAAGAATATTCTAGAAAACAGAATTAGATAGTCACCTCACTCTAAATCAACAGGTAGAGAAATTTTATTCTAGAAAACTAAGCTCTAGAGTCCCTTGTTGGCATTGATATAGAATGTACAGTGATGCATACGAGAATAAAGGGGAAAATTACATTGTGGTTCCACAGATCTTTCATTAACTATAAAGGAAGGAAACAGGAGGTGATTTTCCCACTTTCAGCTGGTGCAGCCTTGAGTACTGTGTGTAGTTTTGGAGGCAACAATATAAGAAAGATATATTGGACAGGGTCCAAAGGAGGGCTACAAATGTGGTGAAGAGTCTGGAGGGGAAGCTGCGTGAGGGATGGCTGAGGTCACTTGGTCTGTTCAGCCTGGAGGAGACTGAGGGGAGATCTCATTGCAGTCTAAAACTTCCCCATGAGGGGAAGAGGAGGGGCGGACACTGATCTGTTCTCTGTGGTGACCAATGACAGGACCTGAGGGAATGGCCTGAACTTGTGCCAGGGGACATTTAGGTTGGATATTAGAAAAAGATTCTTCATCCAGAGGAAACTTGAACAAAGCACTGAACCCCAGGGAAGTGGTCATGGCACCAAGCCTGACAAGAGTATGGACAACTTTATCAGGCATATGGTGTGGTTCTTGGGGCTCTCTTGTGCAGGGCAAGGAGTTGGACTTCGATGATCTCTGCGGGGCCTTTCCAACTTGGAATAGGCTATGATTCTTTGAAATATTTGTGTGTTCTGATACATTCTTGTGTACCCTCATGCTTGATATCACTAATTTGAGTGCAGCATTTTTCTATTTCTTTATCAAAATCATCTGTGTTACAGAAAAGTTAACATCTTTACAGTTCAGTGACATGCAGATTAGCATGCATGTGTGCAATTTGTGCTGTTACATGTGGAAAATGAAACTAGTTTTTACAAACATCTAAGCTGACCCCAGAGACAATGGACTGTAACACTCTTAAGAGAAATTTGCCACCACACGCTTAAAATCTTTAGAGGGATCGTCTGCAAAATGCATAGGTAAGTCTTTAAAATTATTTGGTTAAAAAGAGCCCTTGGCCATGCTAGGAACCCCACAGAGACCTGGATGTACAGATTGCCCTGATTTCTCAAGTGATGCATTTTGAAATGTATGTACCTTTCCTTCTATGGCAAGAGAAGTTTATATACATCATTGTGATTCTGAGCTCCCAACTACCAGCAAAGAACACAAATTCCCCCAACCTGAATGTTATTCCATAACTCTAGCATGTTCCCATGGGTCATTCCTGAACTACATGGAGAGATCATATTAGCTTCTGCTGCTGAGAAAGCACTTGGATGTATCTGGAACAGAATCTCCAGCACATGTGCATTTTTCATTAAAGGTACATATATGATGGAGATGACAACACCTCTCAGGGGAAGGAACAGCCAGAATCAAATGATTCCAGGCTCTTGGGGAAATTTAGCTTACCTATGAAACAGAAGTCAACAAGGCCATAGAAACAAAGTCCTTAAGAACATACACAAACCTGTCACAAAATTGTCCTAATGCTAGTGCAGAGACAAGATTATCACAGGTAGTTCTTAGCTAATAATTGCAAAGTATTATGACCTGAAATATCTGGTTTAGCTCATTTTATACAATTCCAGGTTGAGTAGTTTGAAGGAAAAGACATAAATATTTCATTGTTTCTTGTTTCTCAGTCCGCATTTCTTCTACAGAATTGTCTCTGAAAGACTTATGACTGAGAGTTTCTAGTGCATCAAAAGTGTTCTACCTTAAGAGGAAAATTATTGATTAGGCTGAAGATGTATGGAGGAGTATTTACATCATATTTAGCAATGCATGTGGCATCCAATTTCAAAATACCATTGGTGGGCTTATTACAAATGTATAAATAACTGAAGGTCAGCCTCTTTGTTTAGCTTTTCCCCTAGGTAAGAAATGTCACATTTACATTCTAATAGATGTATTAGACAGTCAAGCAATTGTAAGGAGTGAATCCCATTTGTACTTTATTGGGTATTTTCAAATCCTTTTCTGAAAAAGAAGGCAACATCACTGAAATATTTGGCATAAGGGACAAAAAAAAAGTGAAAAAAAAAATCCTTGGAACAAGAAAACACATCCAAGAAATACGCTCTGTTTGTATTGATCGGTTTTTGGTTGGTTGGTTTGCCAATTGGTTGTTGTTGAGGTCTTTTTTTTATTATATTAATATTAACACCAACTAAACTGTGTCTTAAAAGAGGTAAGCACAGAATACAAAACAAGCAAACAAAACCAAACAAAAAAGCCCTGCAAGCTGTTATTTCAGAGAAACAACTAGAGTATAAAAGTTTCATGTATAACTTTAAATTGCTTTCTCCTTCACTCTTTTGCAGCTGGTG
Organism: Pachycephala philippinensis; assembly: GCA_013397055.1. NCBI lineage: Eukaryota > Metazoa > Chordata > Aves > Passeriformes > Pachycephala > Pachycephala philippinensis. The sequence goes on from VWZT01000756.1 coordinate 76,510, forward strand.
TGTGTTAGTATTCTGCAGGTTGGTAACTTTAACATCACACAATATATCCAGCTAATGAGATTGCAAGAACATTGTGCTCCTCCATCATTTTCTTATCAGTGACAGTCAGTCCATTAGAAGCTGTAACCCTGAGAAGTGAACTCCAGTCTCAAACTTTTTGCATTCTGAAATGGTTTTCCCTAGGCTGTTAATAGATAAGATGGATGCAACATTTTGTGACAGTTCAAGACACTCGGCCTCCAAGAACTGTTCTGAAACCAACAACAGATCCATTATTTCCTTTTAGGAAAGGTTTGTTTTTTTTTTTTTAATCCAGTGTAATTAAGTCAAGGCTTTCAACACAGTTCTTCACAGCCTCCTACTGGAGAAACTGAGGCATTCTGGTCTAGACAAGAGTGGTGGCAAACGCCCCTTTTCAAACTGGCAACCTGTCACATGTGAGGTCCCCAAGGGATTGATATTGGCCTCAAGAAAGTTTGGCATGTTCATAAGTGACCGGCAAGATGGGATCAAGTGTACCCTAGAAAAGAAGACAAATATGAGATGGTGGAGAGGATGACTGGCCTGATGGAGCAGACAGCTTTGTCTTGATCTCAAAGAAAAAAAGATAGTTTATGAGCTTTGGAAGAAGAGGCAAGCAATTCAGTAGGACTACAAGGACGTTGTGAGGTTAAGAAGGGAGAAAACTAGAAGAGCCAAAACACAGCTAGAACTTAATCTGGCTACTGTCATTAAGGATAACAAAAATTGTTACTACAAATGTGTCAGCAACAAAAGGAAGGCTAAGGAGAATCTCCACACTTTATTGAATGCAGGGGGAAACGTGGTGCCAAAGGATTAAGAAAAGGCAGAAGTACTTAATGGCTCCTTTGCCTCAGTCTTTATTAGTAAGACCAGTGGTTCTCAGGGTATCCAGTTTCCCAAGCTGAAAGACAGAGACAGGGAGCAGAATGGAAACCCCCCATATCCAAGGGGAAATGATCAGTGACCAAATAGTCCCACACAAATCTATAGGGCCACATGGGATCCACCCAAGGTTATTCTAAAGTTTGCCAATGGATACTTTGGGAGGGAAAGCCACTCTACAGGAAGACTTGGATAGGCTGGAAGAGTGAGCCAACAAGAACCTTGTGAAGTTCAGCAAGGACAAGTGCACCTAGGAAAACATCACCCAGGACTGCAGCACAGACTGTGATCTACCCAGCTGGGGAATGACTCTTTGGAAAGGAACCTAGGGGTCCTCGTAGCCAACAAGCTCAATATGATTGAACAGTGTGGTGCTGCAGCAGAGCATTCCATTGGGATACTGGGCTGCATCAACAAGGGCGTCACCAGCAGAGATAGGGAAGTCATTATCCAACTCTATTCAGCACTTGTCATGCCACACCTGGAATAATGTGTTCGCTTTTGGTCGCTGCTGGGCAAAAAAAGAAGTGGACAGATTGGAAAGGGTCCAGAGAAGAACCTCAAAGATGATCAAAGGACAGGGAAGCCTGACATGTGAGGAAAGGCTGAGAAAACTGGGTTTTTTCAGCCTTTAGGAAAGAATGCTTAGGGTAGACCATATCACTGTGTGCCACTATTTAAAGGGTGACTACAAACAAGATGGAGACTCCATTTTTACAAGATTTCATGTGGAACAGACGAGGGGTAATGGGTTTAAGTTATACCTGGGGAGATTCCAGTTAGACACAAGAGGACAATTTTTCACAGTGAAAACAATCAGCCATGGAAATAATTTCTCCACAGAAATGGAGGATTCCCCAGTGTTGGACACTTCTAAGATTTGGCTGGACAGGGTACTGGGTCATCTTGTCTAGACTGTGCTTTTTCCAAGAATGGTTGAACCAGATCATCCTTGAAGTCCCTTTCCAGCCTGGTATTCTATGATCCTGTGATTCTACGAAGAGCATTGTATGATGTTGCTGAGAGGTCTAGGCTCAGCTTCCAAGATATCATCTACCCTCATAGATACAATGCCCTTGTCTTCTACCCTTTAATTATTTTCTTCTTAGTGAATTCAAATGATTTAGAAATACTTTCTTCATTCATATAATAGTTTACAGGTAGTTGGAGCTACTGAATGAGGCCTTAGTTCATAAACGCAGAAAAATGGAATGTTCATTTTTAATACTGAAGGTTGTTGTACTGTCTCCACTAGAAAAAAAAATACCAGGTAATTGAAAGTATGGGTCAGATTCTGCTCTCAGGGAGGTTACTGTGTGTGATACTTTGGATTTACCTCAGTATACAGAAGCAGAAGTTTGCTTTATAACAAAGCAGCCTCAACCAGACACTTTGCTATTGGTAATGATGGAAATCTATGTGTATTTGCTGGATCTGGGAACATATCTATCCTGTAAAGAAGAACTAGATAAAAAATTATTCTCTCCTCTGGTCCAAAGGCAATTCCAGGAGGAACGGCTGTTCATAGTCAGAGGCAGCACTGGTATTCGCTGTTGAGACATATTTGCCTGGAGTTCAATGATTCCTGGCCAGCCTAGGTTCCTAACCTTAGCAGCAGCTAAGTAAGACTCTTGGAGTAACTGAGATTAGATCCACTTATCATCCTGTTTCTCACTGCAGGTATCTTATATCCCCGCTAAATTAATTTTCAGCTGGAGCACTTCTGGATTGTATGGTCCTGTGAATAAGTGATACTTGTCAGGACCTGAAAAATACATCCTCCCCAGGGAAAGAGGAACTGGTTACTGGACAGCCTCTCTCATAGTGGCTTTTACACACTGAAGCACATTTAACAACCTGACTTTGGTGGACTTGCAATATATGGTAAGTCTGAGAGTGGTCCTTTAGATAAATTTTTATTGCTTAAGAGAAAAGGGGATCACAGATACAAATGAGTCTCTATGTTTAGTGTGAAAAGATCTGAAGAGTTCATGGTCATCAGAAATTCTTGGATTACGTACGTTTTATGAAGATTTAGTAAGATTCTCTATAATGATTGGGAAGGGCAATTTGTCCAGAGCCTGGCTTGTAGGCAACATTATCATCAAGTAAAAATTATGTCATTCCTCCAACTCCTCCAACTACAATTATTCCTAAGAAAAAGGAGTATTACAAGCCTACAGTTAAACAAAGCTTCTGCTTTGATATTAGGAAGAACCAGGACTTTATTACTACATCTACAGGAAAAGTATGTAAAGTACCTTTTCTTACAATTAGCTAGGTATAGTTTGTTCATTTAAAAGTGAGTTTATTAGTGACTGCTGCAACAACAACAACAAATCTTAAATATGTGTGCTGCATCATTTAAACAACAATCCATCAAAATCTAATCCAAAAGAAGAATATGAGTCAACTTTCTCATTAAACGTACATGGAACTGACCTATACTGTCTGTCAGAGGGATATCAGGTAGAATTTCAACAAAATGGTAGCAAGTAAGCTTCACTTAAGCTTATTAAATTAAAAGGTAATGCATCTAAGAGAAAGTATCTAAGTCAGATGTAAGTAAGACTGAAGTCAGAGCTGGCAATTGCAATCCAGGAAAGAGAACTTGGAGCTGTCACTAGCAATTTGTTGAAATCATTCGTTCAGTATGCTGAGCAGACAAAAAAAAAAAAAAAAGCCAACAAAATGAATCATAGAATGGTTTGGGTTGAAAGAGACCTAGATCACCTAGTTCCAAGGCCCTGCCATGGGCAGCGACACCTTCCACTAGATCAGGTCACTCCAAGTTTAATCCAACCTGGCCTTGAACAATTCCAGGAATGGGGCATCCACAGCTTCTTTGGGCCACTTTTGCCAGTGCTTCACCACCCTCATGGTAAATCTACTCTCCTCCAGTTAAAAGTCATTCCACTTGTCTGACTGCTACATGGTCTTGTAAAAAGTCCCCCTCCAGCTGCTGTAAGGTGTCCCTGTATTCTCTTCTCCAGGCTGAACAGCCCCAACTTTCCCAGCCTGTCTTCATAGAACTGGTGCTCCAGCTCTGTGACCATCTTCATGGACCTCCTCTGGACTTGCTCCCATAGGTCCATATCTTTCCTATGTTGGGTCTCCAGAGCTGGATGCAGTACTCCAGCTGGAGTCAGTCTAACAAGAGAACCACCTTCTCTACCTGCTGGCTGTGTTTCCTTTGATGAGGTCTAGGATACAGTTGGCTTTCTGGGCTGCAAGTGTACGTGTTGAGCTCTCATTAATCAACATCCCAAGGTCTTTCTCCTCAAGGCTTCTCTCAATCCATTCTTTCAGCCTGTATTTTTGCTTGATAGGGANATCTTTCCTATGTTGGGTCTCCAGAGCTGGATGCAGTACTCCAGCTGGAGTCAGTCTAACAAGAGAACCACCTTCTCTACCTGCTGGCTGTGTTTCCTTTGATGAGGTCTAGGATACAGTTGGCTTTCTGGGCTGCAAGTGTACGTGTTGAGCTCTCATTAATCAACATCCCAAGGTCTTTCTCCTCAAGGCTTCTCTCAATCCATTCTTTCAGCCTGTATTTTTGCTTGATAGGGAGAGGATTAACATTTAAAAAATCATAAATTGATTTATAGATTGAAAATGTAACAGTAAAACCAGAGGACAATGGAAACTAATAGGAGATTGGTTTTAAACAAATGTTTAAAGTTTATCTAACAATAAGCAATCTTCTGGAAATTGTTGCAACAGTAAATTTTGGAGGAATATAGCATCAGAAGGTTCAGCAATTATTTGAACAACTTCTCAGACAACAGGCCCATGAATAGGTTGTAAGAGGCAAAGTCAGATATGTGCTCTCTGATTTCTTGTTCAACAACTGAGGATAGGATTAATTTTGATGGGAATGGGCTGTACACAACCTTCAAGCTTGTATGTTCTCTATGGTGACAACTACATACAGAGCATACATACAGTAGTGATAACTTCTTTTGCCACTGGTGGAGATTTGATATTGAGCTAAATGGATCCTTTGTCCAACCCAGTGAGATATCTTCTGGGAGTTCTTCTGTCATAAGAGAGTCGGGAGAGAATGGCTTCCAGCATGGCGTGGGAGTAAACTACAGATCTTCCTCAAGCAGATAGAAAAGTGAACTTTTAACTTGACAGTGAACAATATTCTGATTAACAGCTCTAGTAATATCTACTTCCCTTCTCCCCTCCATCTGCAAAAGATATTTTTTGCATTCTCCATGACATCAGAAAATTTGAAGTGTAATCAACCAACATGTGGTATGCAACTACATTAATTGCATTGGCAACCATAAAAACACAAGCAGAGAAGAAAAATTCTTTCAACTTCAAAAGTTATCTAACAAGGTGAAAAATTTTAAGAGCATTTTAGAAATCTCTCATACTGAAATAAACATAACACAGAGCTGACATTCAGTAGATGCGAGTGTGAGAAATATTCACATATTAGCTAGCTAAAGTATTGGTTTTCATCTTTGAGTCAATTTGCATTTACTATACTGTTGATGAGTGAAATGGCAACTGCTCTGGAAATGCCCATATGGGATAGGTAATAGCTTTTTCATTTTTAAGATAGAGAAAATATGTTAATAAATGCATTTTTGAAAACCATTTCTACCTTTCAAAAGCAATGCACTTCAACAACGACTTATAAACTGCAAAACACCATAATTGATTAAAGCACTAAATACGTTGTAAAGACATTATCTGTGTATCTTATGCTATAAGAATAACTTCCCTTACTTTCTGGTTCTTAGACGTATTCACAAATAATTCTCAATGCTATAAATGAATGAGATTCAACTGTGACAAGAATATAAAGTAGCTTTGCACAAACAATTAATCAAGATTCCCCATGTTTTCACCTAAGTTATCCCAGAAAAAACTCAGGAAACAGGCTGCTTTCTTCATTCCTGTGGTGTTTTGAATGCATTCATTTGCACAGAAGAGTATAATTCAAGGTGTCTTGCAGAACATAATGAAGGAAAATAACACTTTTTAGTCAAAGACTTTCCTTTAGCTATCCACAAGAATGGAACAGAAATCCAAACAAAACATTTGATTTGGAGCAAGTTTTGCCAGGCACTTGTGGAGGTGGTATATCAGGTCCTAGGATTATCAGCCAGTGGGAACAAGCACCTGAGGAAAAAAGATAATAAAGGTGAACTTGCAGTGAAAAAGCTACAAGCAGAAAGTTCTAGGAAAGCTTAAGATAGGATTTATGATTTCTTTCTCTTCAGATAAGCAAGCACAGTTTAAATGTCACTGTAGCATGACTAATGTGAGTGCATGTGTTCTATGGTGATAATGTGGTATCACCCATTTCAGGGGGTCCTGCTGAGATTTGGGTTGCTCCGAGGACAGCTATAAAATTGGGAAGTAAATACTGAACATTTTTCCACTGTCTTGATCGTTTTACACTGTGATGAGCACTTGTTTGTATAAGCAATTTGAGCACTTCTAAGGAACTGCTTGGACAGAGTACTGAGTGAAGACTGCATGGAACCATTAACTGGTGTGAGGACAAGCCTCATTTTGACACAGCCTCCTTTTTGTGGGATTGCATCAGACCACGTTTATGGACTCAGTTTAGATTATTAGACTAAAAATTGAACTCATCAGAGAAATCTTTACCATCGCTGCAACTTTAAAACTCCAACCAAGTCTAATGTTAATAGTGTTGATATAGTTTGAAAAGAAAGCAGTTTTTAAGAGGTGCTTATTCATGAAAGAAAAGTGAGGTTTTTAAACTTTATTCCTTTCCTCTTTATCTTTCCAGTGCTGTACTGAAATAAAATAAGTTTATATTTCAGTACTCAGACCCTGAATATACATAAACATTTTTTCATTACTCACTGAGGTGAGTTAACCAAACATGCTTTGCACAGCTACCACAGAAAAATGTCAAAGTAATCACTTTCAGTTGCAATTAACATGAGCTGGCACTCTGCTGCCTAACCCTTGTAACTAAAGCACTTACAAATAAATAGTGTGATGACAAGGATGTAAATAATATTAACTCGCCTGTAATGTGATTGTACTCGAACTAACATAGTTTAAAAACAGTTTGATGATATTTTGTATCATGGTCTCACCAGAAAAAATGTATAAGCATTTTACTAAGTATATGGGCAGTATGACCACCAAAGTGGCAAGCAAAGAGGTGTGTGTTGGCATGTAAAGGCACGTGTCTAATTAATGTAGAAGTGCAAGACAGAGAAAGGTAAGTTTAAAGGAATACAAATAGGATTCCTTGGATACACAAAAGGATGGTTGACAAAACAAAGGAAACTAGAGAAACATGATTGGGACAGATCAGACTCCCCTTCTGAGGAGAGGAAAATGACATAAAACCATCAGACATAAGTACAGAAAAATCAGAGAAAAAAGATGAGAAAATCACTTTCGCTTTGGCCCTTCATCAGTGAGCCCTCCAGCCTGATCACTTGGACGTCAGTGGCTAATAACACCAAGAAGCATGGCCACTGTTAGCAACTACAGATCATTGGCTTTGTGTTATTGTCTATTCATAGATAATTCAGAACATAGGTATAAAGGACTAACAGATTTGCATATGTAGTGATCGTGATTAATAATTCACAAGTAAAACTTTAGCAAGAAATGTACCACTAATTCATTCAGTGATGTTCAAAAACTGGCCTGGTTTGTCAGTCCTCTAAACAATTCCGTCACAATAATGTCTGATTACTTAACCGTTATCTATCTGTCCACTGATCTATGTATTCAATTGAAATATGCTGAATTTTTGAACCACTTCCTCCTTGTCTTAAAAATTCTTACATGGAACATGTTTTATTTTCGTAGATAGGAAAAGGAATATCAATATCTCAAGTTACACATACTGGTATAAAAGGCATGTTGCCTTGAAGTTGCCTGGTAAATTTTCTGGTGGTGTCAAATAGATTCGATATAGGGTGAAACTCTTACCTTCCCTCCCTAGAACTGCAATTTGTTTCAGAAATACTTTAAATGCAATGAGGTCTGCCAGACTACAACTCAACAAGAGTGGTTGCAGTATTGCTTTCATTTTATTACCATTGGCAATGTTAGGGTAATTAGCTAATTAATATGGTAATAATATTAGAAAAAACATCAGATGGGGATTAATTAGTCATACTAAATATCTCATATTTCATGAGTTATTTTATGGCCCAAGAGAAAAAGGAAATTAAATGAAAGCTTAAAACGCTAGTTAGTAAGTAGTTCTGCTCCTTTCTTTTAAAGCAGCAGATTAAATAATGTTTCTCCTATATAAAGAGTAGGAAAAAAGGAGCTACAAATATACATTTGGTGTTATTACATATGAATGTATACTAATAGAATGAAGTTATACATCTACATAAACCTGTTCTGAAGCAGTATTTAGCTGTGCCTCGTTATTCATCTCTCCACAAAATGGAGTCAAAATAATTGACATCGATTATTTATCACTGAGGAAAACATTTTTAATGGGAAAAAATATCATCATGTCACTACTAATACTGAAAGTTATTTAAAGAGAATGTTATCACTGGGTGAACATACATTACAGAGCTTTATGAAATGCCTTTGGAAATTAAAATCAAAATGGAACATCAGAACTATTTTATTTATCTCTGTGTGTTTAATGGTAATGAAATATTCAAGACCAAGCTTTGGATACTGAGTTCTCTTATTCAGTAAACAGGGACAGCACCATTTCCTCCTTCCTTCCTTACCTATAAAAACTACTTGCATGAAATAAAGAGAGAGGATGTGGTGTAAAATGGATTAGGTTATTATAAAAAAAAACCCTCAGCATTTTATGTGTCATTTGATTTAGTGATCTGCCTCAGTTGTGATGACAATATTTTGCCAGTTTCTTGTGAGACTGTTGAAAATAATCGGTGGTACTTATCATTTTGCATGCGTTGAAATGCAAATCTTCCAGGGACAAACTCAGCAAATCACTTCAGCATTAAATAACCGTTAATAGGATATGAGCACATGAATCAGTTCTTCAGTGCATACACACCACTGACCCTGATCTGTTTAGCTTTTTCTTTGTGTTGAGTCTTGATCCCTGACTTTTGTAATGATCTCTGTCGTCACCGAATTCATTGCAAGATCATAGTCTAGAACTGCCAGAATTGAATCAGGGTATTTGGGCCATCAGGTTTGTTATGTGCCATCAAAAAAATAATGTTCAAGGCTCGAAGCCTTGAAACCACAGTGAAACAGAATTCTTAAAAAGTAACACAAGATTAGTTTGAATGAATTCCTAGTTTTATATTTAATTCATGGAAGTTTTTGTGCATTAAGGAGTGAGGTGAGAGGATTCGTTTCTGGATTCAAAATTCCAGCTGCCATACCAAAAAGCTGCAGCAATTCACTTGTAAAATTTAGATTAAGAACTTAATTTATAAGAATTTTATAAGAATTTATAATAATTTTAATTCTTAAATATCTTACTTCTAGATTTAAAGTCTAACATATCACTCTGCTAAGACAAGAAATGTAAAGGGCCATAGTCCAAACCCTTAGACCAAGCTGTGGTCCAGGAATGGTGATGACAAAGCCTAAAGCCAGGATTCCTGGATAATGCTCTCTTTCCAGTGAGGCCAACATGATACAGCTTCATCTGTTGAGACTAAGTTGACTGGAAGTTAGGAGCAAATAGAAAGTTTTTGGAATGACTGGGGTATTAAAATAATAAAATGCAGAGGCTTAGCATCCTGACAGCAAGGGAGAATATATAGGATTGGCTATATCTGCATTCCAGGTCTTAGTTTCTGTCAAAATATGTAAAAACCCTATTTTTCCATAAAAATCTCCATAGATGTCACCATAACGCAGAATCAGTTTTTTCTATGTTACACATAGGACCTGTAATCATGCTTCCTATCATCCAGTGAGTTGTCAGAGACATCCTAATATAAAACTTCATAATCAGTACTTCTTTTTCAGTCTGAGGAGAGAAACAGGGCAACTTCACAAAATTTGCTACAACAATGGCAGATTCCTTTAGATATCCAGCAGCAATATCTTGTCTTTCTAAAGGGAAGCGGGAATGGTGAACAACTCTCTTCCCTTTGCACTTTTTGAGGCTTCTCCACTTGAAAAGCTGCACGGGGTGGATCAAGGTGTCTTGGAGGTTCCTACCTCTGTGCTTAGTTTTCTTACTGAGCAGGGCTGCCTTTTAGCCTCTGCTGACAATAAAGCCATAAGAAATTAAAGAAGTTCTTCTGTACTTCTGAAGGGAAAAAACTACAGCGCTAATAAAATTTTAAGTCACAAACTATCTGGCACTGCTGTCTCTTGGGAAGTAAACTGGGAATAAAATTATTCTTACTAGCCTAGAGATCTCTTCCCCACCAAAAAAACCCTATTTTAAGTAAGACGTTTGTTTGGAAAGCTCAAAAGCAAATTAATTCCTCTAATAACAGAGGGATTCTGGCAAGGCAAATGTTAACCTTTTTCACAGCATATATGTACACATTATATGATTCTTAAAATTCGCTTCAGATACCAGGAGTATCTCTGGAGAGTTTATTACATTTGATTATTCCACTTAAGTATTCATAAATATTTATGCACCAATTGATGTTCTCCATATAATCTTTCAGTGGTTGGTACAAATATGTCACTAAAAAGAACAGTGAGGGAATCTGCAATTAGCAATTAGTGATTCAAACATATCATGTGAAAAGTTGAAAATCTCACTTGTATAAAAGAAGCTTCTGCATTAAACATATGGTTTAGTTTAGTTTTCAAATGCAAGTCACCACCAGAGAGCTAAGCCCGTTCTCTAAAGACTGAGCTATGAAGCTACAATAATATGTAAAGGCAAGAACATTCACCTGAATTAACTTACAAGAGCTTTGTTTACCCAAATAATATTCACATTTTTCATGACTGATCCATTTGTTTTAACTTTTTTTTCATCATTTTCTCAGATACATTTACATTTCTCTTGACCAATGTGACACTTACAGTTTTACATTCCTTATTATCCTTAATAAGGAATTCTATGTTCTTGGAGTATATTACTTCATACAAACAGCTGCCGATAAAATCTGTTTTCTTGATGTAGAATTTCATATGAGCTCACTGTTTGTTGTGGAGGTATTAACCAGACATTTTTGTTCTGCTTTCTTTCATAGGAACCTCATATGCAACATGTAAGTAGGAACAAAGTATTAAACTATCATTTCTTTTTATGTGTCATTTATGATCAAATACAACAGTGGTTTATGAAACACTAATCAGGCAGGCCGCATGTTACCACATTTTGTCTGAGTATGTGTAGTCATTATTTTTAATTGGTTTCCTAAAATGAATGACTGGATTTTTTTCATCCCCAAATTCATAGTATCTTAGGAACCATTCATTGCAGTGGAAGCTTTGAGTTAGTGTCAGATCTAAATGCAAAAGAGATAGCTCCCACCTACCTCTCGATGATCTCCATGTGGAATTTCTTCCCCTACTCACTTTGCCCGGGCTTGTACTCATAACTAACTTACAGACTGCTCTTTGCTGTCACATCCTGAGACAAGCAAAAAAAAACCCACTTACTCCATGGTTGATTTCATTAACCCTAGCAGCTGCCCATGACATCGTTCAACTTGGAAGCTCAGCCATAAGAAGGCTGCCAGGGAAAATCTCTGTGGCTTAGTTGAGTGAAGTTCATCACCCTGCATATGCACTTACTTTACACAGTGAAAGTCCCCATTGCCTGTGACTTGTGACTGACTAGATCTTAACCAAGTAGACCTGTATTGCTATTATACTGCCAGAAATGTGCAGACCCACTTCAGTGCCAGCTTTACACACAGACAAAATAAGAAGTAATTGATCAGAGTAAGCTGGTGGCCAGGCACTGCGAAACAGGAGCTGCAAAAATATTAATGCCAGAGCCATGAAAGAAAACAGGCATGCTGCTACTGCAGTGGCTCTTGTTCCTGAGGGAACTGCTGGTTGTCAGCTGCTGTCCACAGGGAGGCCTGATGCCCCTGGCAGCTCTCACTGTGGGCTTACTTTTCTTACCTAGCGCAGCAAAAGCCTAAAGCTTTGGCAGGGCTGTCTCCAACAACACATTGCTCACTGTGCAGCTTTGAGAGTCACGAAACTCAGAGAAACAGACACCACAACAAAGAGATTCTGAACTTTTCTCTTTTTTTGGTCCCCAAGAAAAGAGGTATTGCAACTAAAACACGTTTCTGGACACTTTAGGAAAAGACTTGCTACATAATGGCTCAGCAGATGGCTGTAATAGGCCTAAGTCTTTTGTTCAGGGAATTGTACTCTGCAAGTTGGTAGCCAGCAAGCCCCCTTTTATTGACTATTTTCCTCTGTACCATGTAAACATCTCTACCTCCTGTAATTTTTATTGCAAAGAAAAATGATGTCTTGTGAACTAATATGTCTGGAAGGTGGAAACCAGTCATTTAGGACATGGAAAAAATATATTTGTTGTCAAATAGAAGTGTTCTGCCAAGACAAATGGTAATTGGGCCAAACATTAAAAAATCTATTACTTCAATGCTCAACACCTATCCCTTCATCATACAAGTTACAAGAAAAAGGGGAAAATACCTTACTTGAGCTTGTGTTCTTTCCAATATATAATTAAACCATATATGCTTGGATTCACATAAGCAGATTTTCCAGGTTTTATATATTTCCTTAGATTGTGAGAAATAAATTTAATTTGGGAATCTTATCCCAGGAATTGTTCATAAGGAGGGGTTTTGCTTCTGTTAACATGTTTTTTGATTAAATATGCTAATATACTTTCATTACGGTTATGCCATTTCTAGTTCTCTAACTCACTCAGAGCTATAGGCAATGAAGCGATCCAAACAGCTATTATTGGAGGTGGCAAACTCTGAGTCAAGCAGGATTATTTCTATGTATGAATACAGTTCCTATTTTATGTGAACTAAAATTTGATGTCACAACACTAGAATGGGCTTTTTATATATTGCTAGTATCTCTCTCATTTGCATAATGTAAGGTATAATCAATGCAATATTTTATTGCAAATTTGAAACATAAGTGTCTCATTTATGAAATTAGGCAGCGAAGATAGATCCTTTTAAATGTGCATGAAAGACATGAATACTGACAGAAATTCAGAAGCTGAATATGTCAAGTGAATGTCACTTAGGGACATAAATTCACAGCATCCTCTTCTGAGATTCACAGTCATATTCCAGTTTTGGCATTACTGAAAACTTCAGCAAGGGAGAAATAATACAGATATGGTATCAGCAGAAGAAAAGCCATATTCACATTAACCAGTTTTTGAATACTCTTCTGTCAAAACTGCAACTAGAAAATGATGCTGGCTAGAGAAAACCAGCGAGGCTCCAAGTGATTTAAAACAAGTGAGATGTTTTGGCTAAGAAAAGCAAGTACCTAAGTAAAACAGAAAGGAACAAGAACCCAGTTAAAGAAAATACTTTATGTGCAGGTGAAGAGATGCAAATCTATATCATGAAGAAAAAGGTAGATGAGTTCCTCAACTTACACAGTAAACAAACTGTTGGTGAAGAAGCTCTTTCTCATAAAAAGGCCCATTTGTGCAGCAGCAGCGAAGAAGTGAAAATAACAACAGAGAAGAGAGTGAAAAAATCCAGTCTGTGAACTATCTGGAAAACACTGTCTGTGAAGAAATGGTTCTGTTCATTAGAAATAATCTCTTTGCTAGTTTAAAAATATTAAGAATCCTTACAGAGGGATTAGTGTTGGTTAGAAGACATATGAAAGTCAGTGAATTAAAAAAATATCCAAGAATACACATCATAAACCAAAAGGAAGGTTACAGGCATGCCTCACATTCACATTCTTTTGTTCACATTCATACTCTTTTGTTCAAAAGAAGGGATTTTATAGCATATCCAAGAAAGCTTTCTGAAAGTATGGAATATGGAGTTGAGATTAGCAAAATAAAAAATAGAAGACATTCAAGAAATTTTAGGTAGAACAACTTTATGTTTGAAAGGTGATGCTTAAGTAGAAAGAGCGAAGGAGTCATGGTGTCCTTCCCTCTAAAAACTCAACAAAGATTCAATAGGGAATCTCTGTCATCAGGACAAAGAGGAAGTCGTAAGGACAGAGGAAAGACAGAGGAAGTGCCCAGTTCTGAGCAGTGTGAACATTCAGACATCTGTAATATTTTTAGTGTCACTGAATTATTACAGAGACAGATACAAACTTTTCATTCCACAACAAATATTCAAACTTTACTATAGAGAAGAAACTCCATCTTGGAATAAAACTGTCAGATCTGAGGAAAGAATGCTGTCTCATTTAGGGGAAGTTTCTTTTCTGTCTCTTTTTACTAGATCAGCGTCTGCAAATACATTAGCTAATAGGGCAAGAAGTAAGTACAAAATAATCAATGCAATTATATTGTTTCTGTCCTATTAAAGTGCTCAGAAAGGATTTAACCTTCTCCATTTCCAGTACAGGTAAATAACATTGTCAGCATAATATATGGAATAAAGGGAAAAAGAAAATGAAAAAAATTGACATGTTACTTCCTATGTCTGTTTGCCTTCTTCCAAACTAAAATAATCCCAAATTTAGTTCATGGGATAGTCCTGCTGCTGTTTTGTGGTACTGTTTTAGTGAATTTTGATAAAAGATTCTATTTGTTCCACCATTCATTCCCCTAAAATAAACCTGTCCTTCTTCACCTGTTATGAACCAGTCATTGGAGAACACGTAAGTGCTGAAGGTGTATAAAAAGCACTTCTTAGATTAACATTGAGTGAATTTTCTCCTTGCCTACAAGATAATTACGTTTCTGATGTTGCCCACTTGGAGATGTACTTAAAAGTATCAGCAGTGCTTGAGATAACATCTGCTAAGTGCTTTTTGATTAAGTCTTTTATAATTACTCATTTTCACAAAGCATGTCTCTGTTTGAAGGGCACCTCAGTTATCAAAGAGAGTATGCTAATGGAAACCTTTCACTATTTTGGATTTCTTATACTGATTTGACATTTTGTTTAGGTTTATGAGAAATTAGAAAAGGCCGTGGATGCTCTGCGTCATGACTGCTTGAATTTTTGCATGTAATCCAAACTATTTACCATCTATGAAGAGATGATGGATGTATTTGCTAGCTCAAGATTGGAAGCTTGTTGGCTCAGACTGGAGAATCACAGTACATCTGGCAATAGAAGATACCACAAAGAAAAACCACTCAGACTACAGTTCTGAAACAGAATTTTGTAATAGGTACACCTCAATTCCTAAGCAATGAAGTCCTTTTATGAGACTGCTGGGAAATCTAGGATAACTGAAAAGAAAAACATCTTCATAATTTCTGCAATAGATTTTTTTTTTTTAATTTAAAAAATTCAAGGACACTTTCAAATCTTACATGAAATACCTGAGAAAACTGAATAATACAGTGAGTATTACCAGAAAGTCCTTGCCAGTCTATCAGCTGGTCAACTAATCTCACCAGATGTTGTTGATGATTTAATGAAGTCATTGGAGATATAAACATTTAATGATTTTAAAGAGAATCATCTAAAATGTGAGATGCTTCTCATCCTCTTTTCAGAAACTATATGATCAGATGTCCTTAAAATATTTTCAGTCATCAACTCAAAAAAGAGTTGTAAACATCTCAGGAAAGAAAGTTATATTCAAAGCAGGTAAGACTATATTTAGAAACACATTTGTTGGTTCTCAAAGCAGATGGTGGGATATTTGAGAAAAACTGCATTATATTTTTCTCTAGGCATCAGCAATATTAGGTGAAACACTGAAAACCAAACAAGACATTTCTGGATAAAGCGATAATATGGATTCTGAACCCTATAGAAACCATTCCCTGGCCTTTTGTTTTACCAGCTGTGGAATGCAAGCAAAACACTTCCATAACTTTTGAAACATGCCTGGTGACTAGCAGGACAAGAACATGCTGTAGGTCAAACAGTGAGTATAGACCTCAGCATGCACTTGGAGATATTAATAGAAGATGCTGTGATATGCAACAAAAAGCCAACACAGCCATTGATTTTCAGAAAAAAAAGCTGTGACTCAAAAGATCCAGAAATAGTGAAATAATTTGCGCATTTTCATGAACAAAGCAGGCTTCATCAAATTATTTATTGATTGATAAAAAATAAGAAATTACAGAGATAAATTACATGTCAAAGACCTTTCACATGTGACTTGTAGACCAACAAAAGACTAATCTTAGAAAACTGAATTTCTAAATCTTGGGCAGAGGAGAACTTGTTATTTTGCATATATGTCATGACACAAATGCTAACAGTAAATCGATCATAATTACTACTTTAAACTTGACAGTAGTAATGATGTTAGAGCACAGACCCAGACAGGGTTTTTAAATTAACAAAACAGAGGACTTGCTTTAGGATTGATGTATACAGAGCACATTTTTCCAGTTTGATATTGTGAGTGCTTCTGTAGGGAAAAATAAAAATCTTGAGAATACAGTTTGAAAACAGGCCTTTCCAAATTTGGACAACCTTTTGGGGAAGAATTACGAAATCATTACTCACCTTTTTATTCCTAGAACTGTAGAAATGGGTAAAACCATAAATGCTGTTGCTAGATTTTCTGTGACAAACTGACACAACTGACTGTGGACAATTTTTGCCATTAAGAGTTCATTGCCACATATGGATTGTCAAGAGGAATCTTGGAGACGAATAAAATGTGAGTTCATCATACTGAGTACAACAAGAAGTCATGTCTGAAGCCAGAAAAAATGCCCATTTACAATGGATAACTGCATCATCCATATCTAGTGTTATTCTGAAATGTATCTGTCCTGACCAATAATGAGTAATTATTCAGTAGTAATGTAAGTAAATGATAGATATATCAAGTTGGAATTGTATGCCAGCCAAAATAGGAATAATGAAGAGGAGAGTGTAAGAGACTGATTAAGTAAAGGTCTGGAGAACAGAGAGAGGAAGATGAAAAGAATAATTCTGTCTGAAACATTCAGTCCATTGAACATACTTTTTAGAAGTACAAGAATGCTTGCTTTCCTTATTGATGATACGTTTAAGCAAATTATGTAAGTTTTTAATTTTAAGTACTACTTTTTGAGCAATAAGTATGTTAAGCTTGTCGTTATATTAAAAAAAAAATCAAACGGGAGGGTAAGAAAATATCTGCTGCTAAGCAGTGATTCAGATCAAAGAATCTATTTTAAAGAGTTTGTTGGCACATGTCTTTGTAGGTCTTCATCTGCATTTACTACCATCTCAGGTAGTATAATTTCTGTTCTCAAGTTATTGATTTTGTTTTAGAAAACATTATAGAATGTTATTACTATGTATTGTAGGTGTTTATTGTTATGCGTCTTTCCTGGTCACTTCGCATACAGGCAAATAGACAGGAAAATCTGATTAACAGCATTCATTAATAATGGTTGCAAAGCTTTAAAGACACTAAGATAACTCAAATTCTTATTAAGCTTCCATTAGGAAAATAAGCTCTTTCCTCTAAGTCCTGTCTGCTTATTTAAGTCTTTCTACAGAAAATCTTACTTCAGTTGATAATATTTAAAGAAACTTCCCAAGACCTATCTTAAATTGAAGAGCTAGCTTAGCATATTTTTATATAAATCCTATTACCCAGTCAAACAATCGTCCTTTATATGTAATGTCATCCAACAGTATAAATATGGTCTATTATCAAGAATATTTAAAGACAGATAATACGCACTCGTGCTGGGTATGTGCCACCTGTTCTCAATGAAACCTTGATGAACAACATCAAACAAATTGCAACTGCTTGCTGTAGCTGCCCTTTACTGTAAGATATTTGAAAAGAATTTATCAGATGCCATCCATTAGGGATATCTCTACTTCAGACACATCTGATGACAAGCTGCTTGGAAATTTTTGGCTTCAGTTGAGGAAAAGAGAGAGGAGAAAAAAAAAAATCTTGTCTTGACTTAGGTGAACACAAAACTATTCTTTTGACAAGTGTGCAGCTCAGGATTGCTAATTATAATAACTCCTCAAGTAGGATTTCCTGAATTAGAATATAATATCTATCTTGAATGAATGATTGGCTTGAGGCAGAAAATTACATATGCCATGAAAATGTGTATATTATCTACCTGCCTGAATGACTATGTTTGATATTTCTTTAGAGATACTTCTTTAGAATCTACAGAGCACTTAAAGTTTCAGTCAAAGAGGAACATTTAAAAGCATCTCTTTCTGAAATATGTATCTCCTCATGAAGCTGTGAATGCAAATGACAATGCTTCTCTTTTTCAAAAAAAATCTCTCCAGGGTTTTTATTTCCAAGCAATATCTAGTCCTTTCTAGAAGATACAGCTTTCGAATGTTCGAATATTTTTAGGGGTAAAATATTATCTGCTCCTTAACCCACAGAAAGAGTTCCGGGATACAATTCATTGTTTGGTATATAATAGTGATGCATGAAATACCTGGCACTTATTTGAGGCATGCATGTGTTTTCATCTAGCACCATTTCTGACAAAGAAGGTCTGAGCCCCCTACAGAGATGTAGAGTTTCCACATGAAGACATCTTAGCCTCTAGCAAATCTCCATTCCAGTGTGAAACTATGCAGGCCATTTCCATCTAAGTCTTCATGACTGATTTGTACCTCTGATCCTACATGGTGCAATATATACATTGATGGTAATGGTCTCAATATGACACAAGCACCAAGTACACCAGAATCTTATTGTTAGCAAGGTATCTTGATATTTTTAGCAAAGAATTTGGTGCAAGAAGGCTATATTAGACTATTTCCTAGAAATATGCAGGTGACTGACTAATTTGGTGAAAGCTTTGCTTAACAGACTTGCATAAAAATATTCCTATTTTTGAAGTCAATTATCAGAGTTATTCCAACCTATGAATAATTACAACTATAAGAGTGGGAACTGGGAGGGCATCCTAATTGCTGGGTGCATCACAGATTTGGGGTGGGAGGGTCTCACCACCACTATTTTGCATTGTCAGGCCAAGTACTCAACCCAGCTAAAGAAAGGACCAGGAGGATCTGGAACACACTGCAGAGTAATCCCTGCCCTCAGAGTAGCCACATCCAGTATGAATTAGAGGAAGAAACCCCAGTGGGACACAGCTAACCACAGGCACAGGTAATCCCTTTGCCAGAATCCCAGTGTGCCCTGTATGACCCATCCACACTGAGTAATGCCCCAGGTGTGAGTAAGTGTTTCCAGGGAAGCTGAAGCAGAGGTGCAATTTCCAGTGTTTTACTGAAACTGTAATATCTCTAATATGCATATATTAAGCAAATAGGTCATTACTTTCTGAACTAAAATAAAGGCAATTTCCTCTGGAATACTGAAGAAACATTTGATCTGTGAAACTGCAAGTGCTTAGGATGCAAGATAACAGACTGCAAAGTCCAGCATTAGCCTTTTAATATTTAATTTCCATATTAATATGAATCAGATCTTCAGAGATTTACAATTAAGATGTTTGTCAGCATTTCACTGCAAATGCTCCTCGGTGTTTTGAGCTCAATAATTATTTGTCAATGGTTTGGAGATAATACCAAATCATGCTTAAAAATAATGGCCTTCTTGAATATTTACAGAAGAATAGAGTTGATTGCAATTTTTTGTCTTATTGTGTACTCAGTTTTATTAAATGTGTGTCACTTTTATCTAGTGGGATGAAATTTTTAAAAATATATTTGTTAATATTTCCCCATCAAAATTAAGCTCCATATTACAATTTTCCATATAAATATCAACATTTGGACTTGAAGTCAATGGCTCTAGAGCCAATCTAGGATGGGGAGCTGTATGAGTTTTTCAGACTGTTCAGCTAAAAAACAAATTACAAAACCTTCTGTTGTTCTCAAAATAATCACAGTAGCAAATGAAGTTTCCTCAGCTAATATCTTTTCTTTCTTCTATCTTTTTCTCCTTAAGATATATCTGTCACAGAAAGACTAAAAGGAAACATACTGTATTGTTAATTTAGAAGATGTATTTTAGTAGCACAACATAAATTTACAGCACATGTAGCAGTGAGTCAAGTTTTAACAGTCAACTTTGATTTTTTTCTTTGGTCTGGTCAATGGTCTGAAGCTAAAACCATTTTCCAGCAAAATTAACAACAACCACTCTTTTGCTAAGTAACTTGAAACAGACACTGTCCTCAGAAAATCCTATAGAGACCTATTACAGGTAGTGTTTTTACACAGAAGGAGAATCTCGACCTTTGCTTTGGCATGATTTGGCTGGCCCACAGCATGTTTACAGACCACAATTCCTGATGCACTGTGATTGACTGTCCCTGAGGTCCCTTCAGCTTGATAGTTGCCTCCCTTTCTATCGTGAGTACCAGTATAATTCTGATATCCAGCACAGAGCAGACTCTGAATTCAGAAATGGATGGAGGTTCCCTCCTCTCTTCAATAGATTGCATAAAAATCTCAGTTCCAATCACAGTTTTCAATTTACTATTTTTTATTTTACAGCTAGGTACAATGACACCCATGAGCTGGACAAAGAAATTGCACTTAGGTAAGGAATAGTAAAGAAAGACTTCTCTAAATGAAATTTCTCTACGGAAATTGCATGGAGGTTTAATTTTTTTTTTCTCACTGAAACTGACTAATTAATTTATTTAGATTAATAAACTTGAATCTAACCAAAACATTTTAAATTGCCCAATTCAAGTACAGTTTTCTCGTGAGTAGTTGTGTACCTGTATCTACTAGTGATGTCATAGTGTTATGCATACACTGCTGGTTGGATTTCCTATGGGTCCATACCTTCCTGGACAGGTTATGACATTGCTAAATGCCTCATCTGATAAAGTCAAGTCATGTAGAACAAGAAAAGGAGGTGGAAAGCATAAAGAATGCCCTCATTGATGTTGCAGCACAGGGATATTTAGCTGAACAACAAACACAATTAAAACAAGGAATTCTGTCATTTTTAAGTTGTAAGCTTTTTGAACTGGCTGAATACTTTGTCCTACAAAAAAAGTTTGAGTAGTTGACTTGGGCTGACACAAATGTCACAATATCAGGACTTCCTAAGGGACTATGCTCTGATTTTCGCCTGGCTGAACTATCACTGGAAGCTGTTGATATTTTTCTATCTGTTCTTGACAACTGGGGACAGAAAACAGAAGATTACAGACCATTGCCTACAGATAAAAAGACTTCATGCTAGCTGCATTGTGGTTTTACTTTCAATAGAGAGACAATTAATATTAAGAGACCAAAAACTGAATACCTTTAAAAAATGTAAATACGGCTACTTTCCTTTTTTTTTT
>VWZT01000756.1:116908-234049 GCA_013397055.1 Pachycephala philippinensis
GAGAAGGTTTTTTTTTTTTCTTTTTTTTTTTTTTTTTTTTTTTTTAAATGTAATGGTGGTTAAACACTGGAATAAGATAGGTAGAAGTATCATGGAGTGCCTGTACTTGTGGATATTCAAAACCCAACTGACAATGCTGGTCAACTTGCTGTAGTGAAGAGAATAAGCAGGGGTTATTGAACTAGAAAATCTCCAGAACGCCCATTAAACCTTATTCATTCTATGACATTACAGAAACAAAATTTAATTCATAATTGAGAGTATTTGCTTAACTCTATAGACTCTAGCAGAAAACAGATTCTGTGTCCCAAATCTCAATAGGTGTGCAAATTGTACCTGTATTTGTAGAAACTGAAGTGATCAGATGTTGGCCTCTGACTTATGTTAGATATTAAACGTCATAAGATTCAGGTGATTACATAAACTGAAATGCTTCTAGGATCCATATGCTTTTTAAGCCATCAAATAAACATATTCCACTTTCAGCCTAGTGACTATGCTTCCTAATGTGTATCTGACTAAAATGCAATGATATGAAAGGCATGCAGTTGAATTTTAGCACATCAAAAATCTGTCACTCACTTTGTACTTTGTTCTGGTGCCTAGAAATCCTCTTGATTGCTATTCATTTTAATATCCAAGTGAAGTAGTCAATTTTCTGTCTCCTGCTATTTGTCCCTTTTACATTTTCTTTTGCAACTTTGCAATAGACTTGCATGAACAAAACCAGACATTACAAAAGAAGACAATAAATATAAATCTACATAATCAATCCACTGTTACACATCAGCATTAAAGCACACACTGAATTAAGTAATGAATTTATCTAATTTCAATAAAGTTTCAGTATTTTAAGTTCCTAGAAGAATTTTTCCCTCTTTATCAATTCCTTAAATCTTAGATTGCATGACATCTAAAAATGATCAGGGATTTAAAACCTAAAAGCACATCCTATTTATTCCTATGTACAGCATCCATGTTTGAAATGTACTATAAAGTGTTTTGTCACGCTTTTTCTACTTATGTAACTCAAAACCATCTGGGAAAACTAACTTCATGTCTTCCATAATATTGCTTCTCTGGAAGAGTCCAAGCATTTAACATCATATTTGAAATCCTTTGAAAAGCAGAAGGAAAAGGAAGATACTTCATAGTGTATAAGGCAACTTAGAGTGTTCCTCATTTATCTTTCTAATGGGATCATGCAATGATGTAAACTTCTCTCATGTTTGAGCATCTGTTTTGCATTCCACTAACTAAAAAGCTTCTTTCTTAAGCTACTCAAACATCATTTCCAGTGTGCAAATTTCACTAATATTCTGTATTTTTAGAGACAGCAGCCACAAAAACCTAATCTTTTCTGGTTTTTAATTTTTTTTAGACACCACTGCATGCAGTGCAGCATGGTCAGTGTTGAACACTGGACCCCCAAAAATTTTATATATGGTCTGTTTTCTCAAAACTGATAAAAGTAAAGTGGGAGAAAGGGATAGAACATTCTAGTATGCATATTTTACTGTCACCAGAGGTTCTTTCTGAGATTTTGATATTTAATTATTTACTCTGTCTCCAAGACCTGTCAGCTTGGATTCAATATAGTAAAGCTATCCAATTGAAAGCATGTGCATTTAAGAGTCTAAATAGAAATGTTTTAAACAGTTTTAAAGGAATTCCAGAAACATATTCTGACAAAAAAATCCTAGAATACATAGAATTTTTATGTGGTAGAGTGTTTAGTTCACACATTTCGAAAAATATGGAACTCAGTTGTGACTATTCAATTTACAAGGAATATAATTTTCTCAAAATGAACCTCAATGAAAATTTTATACTCTACTATGACCTCTGCATCCGTCTATCACAAGCATATATTATTCAGTTACTATGGATCTTTTTCAAATATGTCTTAATTATTAGCCCAGTATATCATACATAAAATAAAGTACTCAGTATTTTAAGGCCATTAGCCACAGAAATAAAACACACAACAGCATCTTTTGTAATTTTCAGGCAGAGTATTTTATTTTTAATATTTTTAAGCCTGATAGTTCAATCAAGATTACTTTTTAAGTTTTGACTGGGATTCACTTATAAAATTTTTTAGATCTCAGAAGTACATTAAAGTACTTTCAAAGTATTAAAACTTATTCACTGTCTCATTAAAGTTAAAATGTTTTAATGGCCATAAAATTGTTTCTCAGAATAGGAATATAGGATTTAACTTTCACTTTTGCCGTAGTCTTCATCAAGCTATATTATGACCCTGTGTCACTCATATTCTTCTATATAAATTATAGATATTACATGTGTGTGTGTGTGTATATAGAATGGATGTGGTAGTTTAAAGCTTTAATGAATGAACCTTTATAACATCACTGTAAGGCAGCAATTGGAATGACTCATTATGTACATTAGTTTATAAAAAATGCAAAGACCTGAAAGGAATTTTTGAAGGTTATGAAATACTACATTGAAACAGACAGAGATCAGACTTGAATTTCCTTTATCTTCATGTAGAGGTGAAAGCATAGAACAATGATTTATTTATTTGTGTTAGTGCCTAGGGTTTCCAGCCATGAATGAAGCCCTACTGTGTCAGGTAATAATCAAACACAGAGCTGGTCCTCACCTCAGTCATGGAATAGAAAGCATGGGATAGGATAGAATAGAATAGAATAGAATAGAATAGAATAGAATAGAATATTTCGGTTGGAAGGAATCTTCTATGGTCAACTAGCCCAACTGCCTGAGCACTTCACGACTGACCAAAAATTAAATGATGTAGTTAAGAGCATTGGTCATCTCTCTCGGAAGCCTGTTCCAGTGTTCAACCACCCTCTTGGTAAAAAAATGCTTCTCAATCTTCAGTCTAAACCTCTCCTGGGACAGCTTTGAGTGCCCATTCCATATGTCCAATTGCTGGATAGCAGGGAGAGGAGCTTAGCACCTCCCTCACAGGTCCTCATAAGACATTCGTTCCAGCCCTTTTACCAGCATTTTTACCCTCCTCTGGATGTATTTAAGGACCTACACACCCTTTTTAAACTGGGGGGGGGCAAGAACAGCACACAGTACTCAAGGTGGGGCCACACCAACTCTGAATACAGGGGGATAATCCCTTCTTTTGCCTGGCTGGTGATGCCATGTTCGATGGAGTGACACTCCAGGACTGACAGGGCACACACTCTTTGCCCTCTGGACCACCAGGGCACACACTGCTGACTCACACTGAGCTTCTGCCAATCAGCACCCAAAGGTCCCTTTCTACAGGCTGCTCTCCAGCCACTGTTCTCCTCATTTATATTTGTCCACAGCCTTACTTCATCCTAAGTGCAGAATCTGGCATTTGGACTTGTTACATTTCATCCCATTAATGATAGCCCAATGCTCCAACCTATCTAGATCCCTCTGCAAGCCTCCTGCCTACCATTCCAGGAACTCAGGTTAAATTAATGGGTCCATGGTTCCCTGGGTCTTCCCTCACACCCTTTTTGTAGACTGGAATAACAATGGCCAGCTTCCAGTCAGCAGAGATCTCCCCAGACTCCCAAGACCTTTGGGAGATGATGGACAGGTGTCCTGCCACGACATTTGCTAGCTCCTTCAGAACTCTGTGATGAATCCCATCAGGTCCCACAGACTTGTGAACTTTCAGCTGATACAGCTGGTACCTTCCATCTTCAGTGTCCACAAATGAGAAGTATTTTCTTTCTTTTCCTCTCCTTTTTCCTTAAAACAGCTATTTAGACAATTATCTTACCACAAAAAGCATTACTGAATAGCCTTCACAACTCTATGTTTATTTCAAGAGCTCAAACACCAAAAGCACAGAGCTTTTGGGTTTTTTTTGTTCCATACTATACTTGTTAGTTCTGAAATTGTAGTACCATATGGGCAAATAAAAAAAAGCTCTGCAACTTTTCTAAACATGTTAGTAGGACATACATATGCACAAATAGTAATAAATGGTGCAAGGATTTCTATAGTTTTCTGCGTAATGAAATATTTGCTCAGACAATTTAATTTATTATTTGGTTTTAATTCACATAATAAGTTATGCAAGTCTTTCAGCTCTAGTGAAAGAAAAATACAACACTATCTATATTGTCTTTGTTTGTTGTACTCCGGGCTTGATATAAACCATTTGAAGGCAATTGAAAACTGCTATTTTCCTGGGATTTTGTGGGCAGTGTAAATGATGTATCATTTTGCTCATTGCTTGCTCAAGCTGGAATAGATTTGGCATGCTTTCAAATTTCATCCCATAGTGAGTATCATAATGAACTGCTTTACTTCTGTTCAAACTGCACTCAGCATTAATTTTACTAATTTAAAGTCTCAGACATGAGATGTAATGGGAAGGCTCAACAGTCATAAGTGTCATTTTCTATCTCATGCTCCATCTCAAACATTTGTTTTTGCTGGCCATGAACTCATTAAGAACTGAATTATCGGAGTGGGAAAACAATTGATTGACTTCAATGATGATGATGATACAGCAGCAGTCACCTGTAAAATACTGACACCTGCACATAGTATTAAAATTTTAGCCACTGGAGACTGTGTTTACTGAAGTGAGGCACATTGACATAACATTTGACATTCATGCCACAATGTTGACAGTGAAAGAAGACAGAAAGGCAAACAGATTGTATTTGATATCTTTCTCCGTATGTGGTCAAATATAAAAACATTTGCCATCTATTTAATCTTTAGATTAGGCACAGAGGTGAGTAATATTGCAATCACTTGACTTTAATTTCTAATCTATTTTTTTGTACCTGGCCAGACAGAGACAGAAACTGAAGTTATCTCTGTTCCTAACAGGTGCTAAAAGTTATTAGATAATGTCACATAACAAACCATATCATCTTTGAGCGGTGTCCTTAGATGTGCACTTTCCTGAGAGCAAAACAAGTCCAAGAGGCTCTCTTCTCAATACCCCTCCTGACTTATAGCTCAGCTTCCAGAGTGCCACTCAGGAGTCAGCAGCTTTCCATTCAAGGATACTGTAGTTTATACAAGCTGCTGAATGCTTTAGTCCCAAATTAAGGACAATGGAATCTATAGTGTTACTGTGTGGTAGACATTTTATTTTCTTCTCTTGAAGATATACAGCACTCTTTTTAACTTCAGTTTAAACTTGCTTTTTCTATATGAGTCCTTAAAGATAAAGAATAATATATCTGAAAAGGATCTTTCTTTCTCCAGGATCAGTAAATACAGTGAAATATCAGCTGTGGTGCAACCGAGTTTTTTAAAAGCAGCTGAGGCCCTGAACATCAAATCTTGTTCATTGAAATTTAAGTAAACCTGAGTGACCCCTGCAATACTGTTTTATGCTGGTAAAAAAGAGGGAAAGTGCACTGAAAACCTGTCAAGGCTAAAAGTTAGGGAAATGTCATGTTTTTAAAGTGCAATAGTTTCAATAGGTTTTTTTAACCTAAAAGCTTTTATTTGCATCTTTTATTTATGACTGTTAAATGGCTTATTAATATTGAGGACTAATGCAAACCACAGTATATGGTTCACTTTTTCTGCTAATTAAAGATTTAATTTTTTGGAAGGAAGAAAGAAACACAAATGACAGTTTTTACAGCCCAAAGTGCTTTGAGATGGAGGTAGAATAAGTGAGTAGGAGTGCTTTGCTTCCATAAAAAGAGTTGCAGAACAGATTGTTTAATTAATTGGCCACATAACTTGAAATCACATGTCTTCAATATTTACTGACCACAGCTAGTGAAAACATGTCATCATAGAGAATGTCTGTACTTTGACCCTGCAGATCATCTCAAGGTTATATTTGTTATCATCCTGACATCAAACCTAGAAACACAGGCACAAGGAGCATGCAGCTTCCTCATGCCACAGTAAACAGTTTAGGATGTCATTATTTATGTGCTGAGTGTCTTACAATGTTTGCAGTCATACTCCACACAGGTTGTTCTCTGGTATGTTTGTAGAAACTATCTCAGTTAAGTCAGTGGTAAATGTGGTAATAGTCCACATTGGCAATGCACAAATTTTGTCTGGTATAGAGTTAATTTTCTTCACAGAAGCTGATGTGATGCTATGTTTTGGATTTGTGACCAAAACAGTGTTGATAACAGCGGGGTGTTTTAATGATTGCTGAGCAGTGTTTGCAGAGAGTCAAGGCCTTTTCTGCTCCTCATACCACCCCACCAGAAAGGAGGCTGGGGTGCACAAGGAGTTGGATGAGGATGCATCTGGAACTGCTGATCCCACAGGGACAAAAGGATATCCTACATCATATGATGCTATCACAGCAACAAATGCTGGGGAAAGAAGGAGCAAGCAAGGGGAATAAAGAAGTAGCATTCAGAGTTTTGGCATTTGTCTTCCCAAATCACCATTAGGCATGATGGATTCCCACTTCGCTAGAGATGGCTGAACACCTGCCTGCTGATTGGAAATAGTGAATTAATTGTTTGTTTTGCTTTGCTTGTGTGTGCAGCTTTTGCTTGTGTCGTGGTTTGAGGCTGGCCGGATGCCTGGCACCCACAAAAGCCTCCCACCCACTCACCCTCCTCTGCAGCTGGACAGAGGGGAGAAAATACAATGAAGGGTTCATGAGTTGAGGTAAGGACTGGGAGATTGCTCACTAAATACCATCAAGCGCAAAACAGGCTCACCTTAGAGATACAAAGTAAATTTATTGCCAACAAAATCAGAGCAGAATAATTAAAAGTAAAATACTCCCTTAAAAAATACCTTCCCCCCACCCCTCCTTCCTTCCCAGCTCTACCACCTACCCCAGTGGGGCAAGGAGAGAGGGAATGGGGGTTATGGTCAGTTCATCACCCATAGGAGTCCTTCCCCTGCTGCACCGTGGGGTCCCTCCCACGGGAGATAGTTCTCTGTGAACTTCTCTGACGTGGCTCCATCCCACGGGCAGCAGCTCCCTGTGAACTGCTGCAGTGTGAGTCCATCCCACGGGCAGCAGTCCCCCCAAAACTGCTGCAGCATGGGTCACTCCTCCACGGGGTGCAGTCCTTCAAGGACAGGCTGCTCCAGCCTGGAAACAGAGCCCCTCTTTCCTTGGGTCTCCCACAGGATCACAGCCTCTTCTAGACACCCACCTGCTCCAGTGTGGGCTCCTGCACAGGATGCAGGTGAATATTTGCATCGCCCATGGACCTCCATGGGCTGGAGGGGCACAGCTGCTTCACCATGGTCTGCACCACACGCTGCAGAGGAATCTTGCCTCTGACACCTGGAGCACCTCCTCCCTCTGCTTCTTCAATGACCTTGGTGTCTGCATGTAGTTCTTCTCTCACATATTCTCACCCCACTCTTCTCTGACTGGAAAATTACAGCTGTGGAACAAACTTTATTTTGATTTCTTCTTAAATATGTTAACACAGAGGGGTTACCACCATCTCTAATTGGCCCAGCCTGGGCCAGCAATATGTCCATCTTTGGAGCCATCCATTGGCTCTGCCGGACATGGTTGTAGGAGCCTGATGATAGGAGAAAGGCTTTAAAAAGTGTTTCATCATTATGTCTGCTTATCATCATCACTCTTGAACACCTGAAAACTACGTGCAGGATGGACTGTGAATAGCCTGCCTTGAGGCCCATAAAACGGAAGGCAAAACTGGCGCAAAATTTGGAGGGGAAAGTGAGGGGCAGAATCCCTGACCTTTGCTTTTCTCCCTCCACCACCATCGCCTGCTGTGGGACTGAGGCCTCTGGGAGCCAGCACTGCCCGCCTGGGGAGAACCCGCCAATCCTGCACCCCTGGACTGAAGTCACGAGCGAGTTGTGGAACCCCTACCCCTGCTCCTGCACTCCGTGGGGGGAGCATCGCGAGTGGACTGAGGTTCGGCCGCAAGGATCGGGCACTGCACTGGCAGTCCGGAAGATGGGCTGCCACATTCCAGCCAAACTGCTCCCGAGATTGGAGAAGGTAGATAAGATGCTTCAAACAGCAGAAAAAAAAGTCGAAAACTACTTCTCTCCCTGCCACCCTGTCTCAGCAGTAACAAAGGTAACACAGAGTGGTGGTGACCTATCCTATGCTTTTAAAAGTAACCTTAGATTTTTCTAACTTTTCTCTACTTTTCTCTCTGTCTTTGTCTCCTTTACTATTAAATAAAAATATATCAATTTTTTGGCATTTTCAGGAAAATCCATGAACATCAGAGGTTTATGTCCAAAAAGGAGACAGAGGAGTCCTGCAACTTTATTCAAATAAAGGGAGAGAGTCCACTGGGGCACACACCTGTGGGGTTTTCTCACTCAAGGTTTTGGAGGGCGCAGCCTCCTTTTATCCTAAACTCCTGGCCACATGTTGCCCTCTTCCTTTCCCCACTGGCTGAGGTACTAGGAAGGTACAGCCTTCCTAAAGCGCCTACCACACAACTGCCCCCTTGAACCTACTATTTTACCCCAAAGCTCAGAATTTCAGGCTTGTGCAGACCCGTGTCTGTTTCAGGAGCCAAGCTGTCTGGGCTCTGCAACAAACCCGCTGCCCAAAGTTAGTAGAGACATTAAGACCCATTTTTAAGACATTAATACCCGTACCTTCACCCATCAAGTTGTTTCTAAAGACACTAGCTTTCCTCTCAATCCCTCCGCTTCTTATTTCTCAATTTCACTTTACAAACCCTAGTTATTATTAACTTAACCCTTTTTAACAACCTGGAACACCCCCTCCCGTCTTTTCCACATCTGTTCCCTGCACCAGTTGTGGCAAGTAAATAAAAGTATAAAGTATAAAGTAGAAAATGACAGTTCATGTTAGTCCATTAATCACTAGTGGTCCCTGTCTGTGGCTACTGATAGCTGAGGTCTCCCATCCTTTTCTTCCAGCTGAGAAGTCCAAATCTCCGGGGCTTTAGAGACCTTGACCCGAGTATGATGGGTCCACCCGTGTTCAGGTGTCCTGACTGCTGTCTCTTCCATCCCAGTTGGATATTATGAACAGCAAAGTCCAAAAGCAGCATCTGTGCTAACTGAGTATCCTGTTCAAATAAGCCCAAAAGGCCTCAAATAACCCCTACCAGGGACTCTAGTGACTTCAAGTAACCCCAAGTGACTTCAAGTAACCCCTGTGACCTCAAGCAACCCCTGAGGTTCTGCACCCTCAGCTCTCTGGGAGGAGCAGTCTGCAGCACCCCACAGCAGCACAACATAACCAGGCTTTCAGGGGCAGGGATGTGAAGTAGACTCTCCCACAGCTTCCCTCCCAACCTGGTCCCTCCATTCATCTTCTTCTCAAGGAGTTGGCTCCTCAGCAGCAGGATCTGAGCAAGCCAGAGAACTCACCTGGCTCACGGTAGCCCTTCAATTTTGCTGCACACAGTCAGTACAGAGTCTTCATGTCTCATTCTTCCTGGCCTCTCTCAATCCTGTACAATGTGTTGGATGGGAATGGGCAAAGGCAGATGTGAAGGTAACACACACAGTGGTAATTTGCATACACACCCCTTCAACAATAGCAGTTGAATAAAATGCGTCTGCTCATCTTTCCCACTTATCAAAAGAACATTTTAACAATTGTTACCCTTTGGCATAAAATTCAAATCAGACAGATAAGTTTCTGTGTCTCCGAGGAAACACACTTCTCAGTTCTGCAAGGGCTCCAGTGTGGTGAGCCTCCAGTACAACTGCAGATCCCGACACGCTTAACAATCTGTTTCTAATGTTCTTTTTTACAAATGGCACATTGATTCCTTCCCACTCACTGTCCTGGTGGCTGCCCCCTTCCCTTTGGTCCTGGGGCTCCCTGCACTTTTTCCCATCGGGGGTTGTAAAAACTGTGCCATTATCCTTGCCTGTACCTTTACCTTTTCTTCATCCCTTCTCTCATATCTTTTATACACCTGAGATGCCTTTCTAACCAATTCCTGGAAAGGCCCACTTGGCCACCTCTCCAGCCTCTGCTCCCATTGCCTGTGGGCTCTTACCCTCCCACAGCTGCCAAATTCTTTGCAAAATCCACCCCGGTGGCCCCCCCACCACAACGAACCAGGCCGTGCAAAACCAATACAGCTTGCCCTATTAAACTCTATCTCAACCCATAAGCTTTCTCTCTTTTACCTTTCTGATTCTCTCCCCTGTCCCCTCACGGGGAGTGGGTGAGAGGCAGTGTGGGGATCAGTCTCCTACTAGGGCTGAGCCATGACATGCAGGTGCACTAAGAACTGCTCTTGCACTGAACATTTGCCAAGTGTTTCTGGATCTGGTGTACTAGCTGGACATAACAGATATATCTCAGTGAAAGATGAATGTTAGAAAATAAAAGGAGAAGGTGATAACTCAATAAGATGCAATTCATAAATATGGAAAAATGCAGTGACATATATTGAAAAGAACAAACTAACTTACTGACTAAATAAATAAATAAGAGGAAATACTTCCGGTGGGACAGAAGATAAATGAAAGTACGGCATTGAATTGTTAAGTTTCAAAATGAAAGTGAAAAATTCAGTTCAAGGGGAAGAAACTGTAGCTGAAGAAGAGGAAATAGGTCTGATAGCAAGATGAGGATGGAACTGCTAGAAACTGGCTAAAATTCTGATTGATGTCTAAGAAAGGTCTGAAAGTATAAAAAACCCTCAAGCTGTGTATCCAATTACCCTCTCCCACCTAACATATAAGCCTCCTTACAAATTCAGTATTTGAATTCTGGCAAGTAGGTCTTCCTTTTTGAATGCTGTAATTTTTTTTTCTTTTTTTATTTAAAGTAGAAAACTAAAAAAAAAAAAAAGCCTTCGGAAATATTTCTTTGAAAAGAATTTCAAATGATTGAGCTATCTTTGGAAAATACTGTTGTTTTCTGCAAATACTGACTTTTGTGAGTTATAGTTCCATATGTGCCATATCTTTGGGGCAATTTTCATAGAGCACTCCAGACCTATAGGAACACTGCACAGCTTGCAAATGTCTCAGGAGGAACCATTCTGTCTCAGGAAGGTAAAATCATCACAGATTATATGTATACTGCTTCAGCACCTATGTTTAATTTCGTTTAAACATCACAGAATAAAATTAGTCAAGATGATTGCACTCACACTTGTATAAACAGAATGTATGTTTTCTGTGTGCTCATGTTTCCCCGTTTGGAGAAATTCAAATAAAAGTGCAAGTCACAGATGCACAGAGGCTGATATGGTGAATTCAGTTCAAACTCAGGATTCAAGGCAATGTGAAAGTACAGTCTTTGCATTTTCAGGTATTTCATCATGGTTGGAATACTGGCATTTGCATTCTTCTAGGATGTTTCTTTTCTTTAGGCATTCTTCTGCCTAAACTCACCTTTATCACACAACTTTTAGCTCCTACATAAGACTAAGATATCTGGGTTTATTTCCAACAGGAAATTGTATGGAAGACTCCACATATGTCACCTCAAGTAAATAAAATCTCTGACCTATCCTCATTTCACCTTTTTTTTTTTTTTTTTTTTTGTATTTACTGTTACAGGATGCAAAAGGTGTTCATGGAATAAAGGGAAGAGGTGGATGTAAAAAGAAGAGCCTCAGTAGCACATTTTTCTCACCTTTCTTATTTGCTTTCTCATCTACTGGATGTGATTATTTTGAAAGCAGAAGATATCCATACATTAAATTTTTTTTCTGCCTCTTGTTCAACTGTAATCACATTTTGTGTGCCAAAAGTTGGGGTTTTTTTCCTAATCCTTTCTTTTTCCACAATATTAAAGTGCTTCATGAGCTGGCTTTTTTGGAAAGCCTCATGGCCATTTTGGGGAAATAATCATTGATAAGAAAATATATCATGGTCCCAGTTCTCTTGTGGTGGTTTGCCCTTGGCTGGACTGCAGACAGCCTCTCAAGTCATTCTGTCACTACCCTCCTCGAATGAACAGGGGAGAGATAATAGAGTGAAAGGCTCATGGGTTAAGAGAGAGGGAGAGAACACTCACTGGCTGCTGTCACAGAAAAAAAACAGACTCAGCTTGGGAAAATTAATTGAATTTATAGCATTCAAATCAGAGTAGGGTAATGAGTTTTCCTAAGGACCTGTTAAATGGGGAGAAATCCTAACTTTTCTCACTTCTTGCCTATTCAGGTTTTTTAGCTCTATGAAAAAGAATCCTAATGCAATGGTGATGTTTGTCACTCTATTAAGGTAACAAGTTTGTGGACTATGCTCATTCTTACTCTTAATTTTAGTAAACCATTCTTTTTATGAAGATGTAAGGTAATGCTGATTTATGCCTGCCTTACCCAAGTCTAACATTTCTAATGCTGAAACAACAAAAGAATCTGCCTTTTTCTAATTGCAGCTAGGATCGCTTAAAGACAGGAAAAGTAACAGTGTTCTTAGTTTTCAATAGCTGATTTTCAGATACTTAATCTTCAGCACATCTGGAAAATAAAACAGAAGTTCTACAGCTACCTTAAAACTGTCAGAAAAACCCATGAACTTATTACTTTCTTCTGAAAATTTCACTGATCCTTCACAAGATTTTTTTAAGTAAGACTTTTATTCAAGCGTGCATACATCCATAGAACCAATTTTACACAGCTTGCTTTTTTGTCTGTACTTTTTTACATGTTCAAGGAGAATTCTAGGAATGTGATGTGTGTATGCCTGTCATTAAAACAGTTGTGTACAGCAAAAGCAAATGCACAAGTCACTGAGAAAGCACAATGGCAGGGACCACAGGATGAAGTCCCTGACTAGGCAAAAGCCTATCTGCACAGTGCTTGAAGTCTGAGTGAAGAATTTTTCCTTTCCAATTCACTTGAGTCAATTGAAAACAGGAATCTCTAAAGGAAATGAGGGCAAACCTGCTATAGTATTTGCACTACTAAAACACAGCAAAAGCTAGATGTAATAAAATATACTAAATTATTCCTAGAAATGAGTGCAAAATGCATTATTTTAAACAACAAACCAAATAAATAAATAACAGAATGCTGACAGCTTACATTATGCTGTGAAATTCAGAGCTTTTTTTCTACTAACATAATCACTTTTTCATTCAAAGTAATCCCACACTCTACAAAGCCTTTTTAATAATTACTGCTGTTTCTCATCATAAATTCCCTCAAGAGTTATATCTACAGATTAAACTTAATATTCCCAGCTCTGTAGATGTCATTTGACTACTCCCCCTCCTTCTCCCATCTCTTTCAAACTGTGTATTGATTTACCATTATTGCAGACTTGAAATGGTCCTGTGCATGGACTCCTTCATGTAGCACTCACATAAATGCCATTTCCTCTGTTCTGTGTAAAAACTTACTTCAATCAGTTAATGACTTCTGATCCCAGAAAAAAAGCACAATTTCCTTTTTTAAAGTATGGAGTTTTATGATGGGTGTCAGGATTTGGTTTTCAAGATCTCACCAGGACTCCTATGATACCTGCACACAAAATTTGTAGTATCTAAAGACAGGAATTTTAAAAGACCTCATACAAGTCAGGTGTGAACACTAAACCTCAATGAGTATTTATCTTTCTTTAGCACCTTTGAAAATACTAGCTACAGTTTAAGAAAAATGCTAAAATAAATTCCAGCAATGAACCAGAGAATGATGAATTTGAAGTCTTTTCTAAACACATAAATGTAAAAGTACAAAATGTCCTATTGGACAGGACTGAATTTTCAAACTTAATGTCTTCAGTTTACTTGGCTGGGCTATGTACAACCAGAATGTAATGATTATCATTCAGATAGGATTACTTTTTTTAGCATTACTTAAAGAAATCCCATAACAGATTAATTACAAGTGTGCTTAGTTTAGGAAACAATTAAAATACTGGATTTTGTATGGTTTCCATTTTCCAAACAACCATACTGTAATAAATATTCAGAAATCAAATTAAATTCTTTTTCAGTAAAATGAAGATTTGGACAGTCTTTTAACTTTTAAATACAGACATTGCATTACAAGTTCTGTTAGTAGTTTTGTCATACACTCTTTACACTTAGTGTCCTCCCACCATAAATCCATCTCTAATTTGTATCACATTTTCTCAAATCTAATTTTCTAAGTCAAAATTTTTTACCCCTGTAAGGGATTTCTGAAATACATTTACATCTACAGCAAGCAGAGCATACAAAGACTTTTTTTGTTTAAAAAAAAAAAAAGAAGTTTGAAAATTATGTGCAAACTAGTATGTGGTATCACAAGGCCCTAATTCAACAACTCTTTGGACAAAGGACTTTAGACACAAAACTTTGTTTTCACAAAACCGGTACAAGGATAATAACTACTTAAATCTCCCAGTCTGCTGAATATCACTTTAAAGACTCCTCCCTGGCACCTTGGAGAAATGCCAAATGAGATTCCCACATTGCATTAGAGATCTCACTTTAGGGGGTTGGTACTTACCCGTCATTTTCCTCCTGCTAACAGTGTCTTTATGGAGTAGGCCATTGGAAATATTATAAACCCCAGTGTTTTAATACTTTGAACACTGTTGGAGTTTGTGAATTTTGAAAACCCTAGAAATGAGGAACAGGCACAGGCTCTGAACTGATGATATAGATTCTTTCATAAACTAATACAACGTCAAGTTCCACTGTTTTCATTCTCTGCTTAATCCTCCTAACTTTGTTATTCTACATTAAGTACTTCTGACAATTCTTAAAATTAAATTTTAATATACCGCAATGATCTACACACCATTGCTTATTATTATACATTTCTTCCCTTTTAAGCACCTTCCTGAAAATCCTGCTGTTTTTCTTTGATACCTGTTAATCTGTCCGTGAGCCTTTACACAGTGTTTATCATCACTCTGCTGGGGCTGCACGTCAGGGTGCTGATGCCAGGGCACGGCTGAGCCCCTCAGCCACGGGCGGGCGGGCGAGAGCCCCGGGGAAAGCCTGGCCAAGGGAGGGCACAACGCTGCCCGGCAGCCAGGGCTGAGCCAGGGAACCGTGCGGGAAACAGCCCTGCGAGCCCCGAGGGGACAGCGGGAGCAGGGACGGAGGGGCTCTGAGCGTTGGGGTGGACATTCCTCTGCGGCCTTGGGAGAAATTCCCACTCCCCATCTAACCTCTCTAACCTTCCTCTCCCTCACCATCCTCCTTTTCCAGAGAACAATGATTAAGCCCTCTCCAGGCTCTTTCCTTCCTGTTCTCATAGCACCCATGGAGGCAGCTTCCATGACATCTCAGTTCTCACATTCCTCAGTCCCATATTGTGAGGCTCAGGTAAGTCAACGCCTTTATTTTTTCAAAAGCTAAACAACGTGATGTGAGACAAGGTAAAGAAGTTTTAGATGTTATTTAGAAAGACATTTCTAAGACTATAAGAAAATGCTTCTATTTTCACTGCTGAAGAATTTTTTTTTTTTAATCTCCAGGAAAGATGTTCACTTTCTTGAAGTTTCTTTGCAACTGCAGATATTTTTAGTCATTTTGTTGGCATTTACTTCTTCCTGCACTTCTTTTATTTTAAATTTCTTCCCTGGATGACAGGATATTTTTAAATATTCCAAACCTCTACAGAAAACAGAATGCTGCAATTATTTTTCAAATTATGTATTTCACCAGT
This sequence comes from Pachycephala philippinensis, assembly GCA_013397055.1. Taxonomy (NCBI): domain Eukaryota; kingdom Metazoa; phylum Chordata; class Aves; order Passeriformes; genus Pachycephala; species Pachycephala philippinensis. Next base: position 132,412 of record VWZT01000756.1, read on the forward strand.
CCTTCAAGAATGACATGGACTTTTGCTCACCTCTAGGTAGTAACTTATGTAAAACACTCAATTGCTGAAATGCATCTGTATTCCTTATGTATTATAGTAGCTGAAGTCCAACTCTAAAGATTTTTTTTTTTAATTTGAATCTAAAATAAAGATTTTATGTATGTAATTCTGATCAGACTAATTTCTCCTCATAGTCTGAGAGGGGCTCAGGTGTATTATGCTGCAAGGTGTGATTATTTTCATTCATCCCTTTTTTCAGTCGTGTCAAGAGAAAGGAGAGGGAGAAAGGCTTTAAAGTTCTGGGTCATGTTATATCTCTGCTCTGAACATTAAAGAAAGGTCATTGTTCACAGCAACAGCAGCTTTCTCGTATGGCCTACTTTAATTCTTTCACACCATGTAGAAATTTATTCAGATTTTACAATTAAGAACATAGCAAGCAACTAAATTATATGTAAGCATTCAATAAAGTATTTTTATTCTTTTGAACATATAAGTTACACAGATCCTCTGTGTTGACATATATTGAACCAGACTTTAAAACAATACCTTAAATAACCTGTCAGCAAACAGTTAATATTTCGTCTGTCTTCACAAAAACATAACGAACTGTAGTAGAAAAAGAAGACATTCAAGCCATATAAAAAAAAATCTTTATACACACCACAAATACACTTTAAGTAAAATTTCATATCCAGAGCTAAAACAAACATTCTATTTTCAATTTTTTTGATGGCTTGGTTATTGATTCCTGAGCTTCTGTGTGTGCAGACAAACTTATACACACATAAAGGCAATCATTTTCTTTAAAGTGGCTTGTACTGATGCTACAAAAACATCCATAACTGGAACTCTCAAATGAAAAAAAATGAACTGGTTTGAAGGTTGTATGTCATGTCTATTTTTAAAATTTATTTAAAGAAACCCCACAAAACAAAAAACTATTCCAAGCTACTTAGGTGAAAACTGGTATTCTATTAACTTACTCAAATACACAGTCACAGAGTAATAAGGAAGTAACCTGAAATTGTAAAAATGTAGTATGTGGTAGATTTTGGCACTTTTAGATAATCAGCTAATGTTTTTAGCTTGGAGTATTGTACATTTTCCTAGTGGTGACAAGTTAATTAAGATGAAATGATACAATATGCTGCTAGGGATTAAATAAAGAAAATAATCAAATTGTTCTTGACAAAATGCTGGTAGATACAATGAAGAAACACCTTATGTAATATTATTGGTACAATTTTTTATTTTACCTTCTTCTGATTGGTTTAACAGTGCATCAAGACATCTTACTGACTTTAGGCACAAAAATCTATTTCGGGGCCAAAAATTTGTTTTTTGAGTTTAACATGCATCAATATTCAGTCAGAAAGATACAGCAGATGTAAAACTGGAATATAATTTTCTATAAAGCCAAAAAATTACAATTCTTTTAAGTTATTAGTGGCCTAGGTAATTAATTGTAATTTTTATGCTGGAATTTTATGCTAGATACAATTGTACATTGCACTGTAAAAAAAAAGGCAATGCAATTTTCCCAAATATATACATTCTAATGGGTTCAGAATGTAGATATATGAATCTCTCAAAAGTTGTTGCCATCTTCTCCATGCTGTTCAGTCAGAAACAATATTTATTTTGGTCCTAAGGGGGCATAGTTTTATACTAAATAATGCTGCAAGATATTATTATTCTTACTAATGCATTTTGGAACATCTGATATAAATCATCTCAGTTTGCCTGGTGTATAAATGCAAAACACTTAATTCCTCTGAGCATTAAATGATAATACATACCTCCTTTTTGGAGATGAGCAGATCATATTCAGCAAAAAAACAAAGTGAGCCTTCGACTTTCTTTTTCCATACAGAATAATTTTTTTTATTATTTTTTGTAAATTTATTAAAAGTTTTGGAAAAACTTCTTTTATCACCTTCATAGCCGGAAGCATGTGAGAAAATTCACTCTCTTTTGGTGGGTTACTCAAAATTTGAGACAACCACTGATAAGAAACTGAATCCCCCTGGAATTGTTCAAGATGTTGTTCTCTTGTACCTTCTTCTTCCATAGTTCTGACAGCTCCCCTCCCCTGTTTATTTTCACTTTTGGGTCATGTTCCTCATTTCTAACTAGCTGTTATCTGGGCTCTTTTGTGGTAGCCACAGCTGGATTGGCACACAGACACAGTGTTGGATGAAGATGCCTTCCCCCCTTACTACGCTGATTCATGAAAGCAGCAAGGTGTCACTTGAATATCACCAGCAGAACAAAAAGACCAGAAATCTGGTCTGTTCTGAGTAAATCAGTCATCCTGCAACTACTTGCAGAGTAAATAGGAAATGTGAAGAGAATGATTTGATAAGTATCCTATGAAGATAAATCCCATCCATTAGCTGTTGTTCTATCGCAATTATACAACAGTGGGGTCTGTGAAATTTTGCTTCTAGTCAAAACATTTAAAAATATGGTGGGTTTGCCTTTACAACATGGCCAAAGCCCTTTTCCAGCTTAAGCTGCCCTTGTGAATGCAGTTATAGAGTCACAGAATTATACATCAAATAAATTGATCTGAATATAAAATACTCTGTATTACAGCATCCAACATCACTGCAAAAACCACAGCACGTCTCTTCTATAGAAAAACATGGTGTTTCTTTTTCTTTTCTTTATTTTTTTTCAGTCTGCTAAATGTATTCTGGCTGTTTTTCTCACAGAAATAATTAACAGTTCAATGACAAGCCAAGTGGGGTTTGATACTAAAAACCTAAGGAGTTTAGAGAAAACACATCCATATAGAAAATGCAAAACAGGCAGAGGACTGTCAAGCTCAGGAGCCTATTTTGAGCTTTAAGGTATTTAATAGCAGCTCTTGTTTCCTTAGTGGGTACTGGGAGATCTAACTCTTTGCTTTTCTCATGATCTAGTGCCAATTTATGGAATGCCTCTGGGTAAACTCCATTTCAGATTATTATAAAATGAAAAGCTCTATTTAAGCATTATTGTCTTTTTTTAAGAAACCTTCAATCTCCTTTTCCCTTCAGAATTCATTATGGTCATGTCATTATTATTTTTCTTGGTATTTGAATAGTTCCTAACTAATAGGTGTCTGGATATATATAACCTTTACAATAATCTGTAACATTCAAAGAAAAATAAACTAATTGTAATGATTATATTCAGCAATTTTGTGCATCTTTGGGGCAGAACAGTTCATGTTGACACCTGAACTGTTTTTGCAGCTCAGCAAATCCAAGTTAAGGGTTGAGAACAAACAGCCTAACTTTTGGTGATATGAAAAGGGTAAGCTGATATGGTAAGCTGACCTGTATTTTGAATGGATGGAAAGAAATGGGTTTTCTGATGCAAAAGTCAAGAAACAGCTTGCAGTCAAGACATAGTCAAGCCAGCTGTTCTGACAGCTTCATATAAACAAAAATATATTGTGCATGGCATAACAGAGATTGTCTGAATCTCTTCTGATCTCCTCTCTCTGATATTGCAAAGGTTTATTCTGTCTTCATGATTTACCTGAAGATCATAGCTAAGATTCACAATCTTAAAATGGGCTTCAGGATTACTGTAGACCTGTGTGAGTGACATTTTGCCACTCCAAGTTGTTTGTTTTGAGATTGCAAAATGGGCCAGAAAATAACTTCAGTTTGCAAATGATGTATACACTGGAGCAAAACCTTCTGCTACACAAAGTATAAACTGCTGACAATGCAACCAGACTAGAAGTAATCAGTACTTTAAATCTTGTGAATGATTACATCAATATTTAAGTAGAGGCAGTTTCTATCCAGAAATCTAGGTATTCAGTATGAAATCAAGATGTCTTCCTTCCCTTATTCTATCAGGAAACTCCATTATTATCCTTTCCATGTTTCTGTACAGATTTAGATGCAATAAGAGAAGCATTTTAGTAATCTTAATGTATGGGGTATTTATCATTTAAGGGACCATTATCATGCTTAAAGAAATGTAAACTGTCCTGGCAAATTTCACTTTGAGAGTCTCACCTATCTCATGGTCTACAGCCTGAAAAAAGGGCAAGATTTCTCAATAATGTGCTTGAAAGATGTACCAAAAAAGCACTTGACTGAATGCAACTTCCTGGCACATTCTTCTTTATGCCTGTTTAAAGAGTCAGGAAAACATCAAGGAAATGCATTGGAGTTTCACACACGCATTTACAGGAGTCTGGAGGAGTGAAAAATATGAAATAGTTGTTTCAGTTACTGTCACTGTGGTTGGGCTGGGTACAGGCCCTGAATGCACATGGAGTTTTCATAGGACAATACAATCGTAGAAAGGCTTTGGTTGTAAGGGATTTTTAAACATCATTTACTCAACTTCCCCTTCCACTAGACCAGGTTGCCCCAAGCCCCATCCAACCTGGACTTGACACCTCGAGATATGGGGTATCCACAACTGTTCTGGGCAACATGTTCTTGTGTCTCACAACCCTTATTGTAAAATATTTCTTCTTTCCTTAATCTAAATCTACTCTTTTCCAGTTTAAAAACATTGTCCCTTTTCCTGACACCAGCCCCACTATGTCACGGATGAAGTTATTAAGTAGCATGGGTCCCAGTATGGACCCATGAGGGACACCACTTGTTCCTGGGGTTTTGAGAGTGGAAGCACTATTGCTTATCTTAAGTCCAGGCATGAGGAGACCGCTCCTGTTCCAGTGAACCAACAGAGGAACACACCTAGGAAGGAACTTTCCCCCCTGCAGTGACTTCCCATTAAAAACTTCTGGCAGACTTGAGGAACATGATGTCCCTTTAGAGTACCATATAGTCATTTCATATTAGTTAACAACTGCTGGAGAACACCAGACTAAACTGGGATACAGCATAGCTCTAAAGCGCATGCTTTAACACATTTTAATAATTTTCAGGGACTATCTGAGTGCTTAAAGCAATTTTAACTGCTTTTCCCAGTCTAACTGCAGAAGTTAGATTTGGATTAAGGAAGGAAGAAGTTGAGGGAATTTTCACTGATGATGCTCAAAATGACCTAGAAAGGAAACACAAAAACAGAGAACTATTCTGTAACCTTAACCTAAAACTGTGAGCATGGAAGATTTTTGGTCATGCTCTGTAGTGATTTTTTATGCCACCTCTGTAAACACTACAAATGGAAATAGGAAAAGTGGTTGATGGTAATCAAAATAAATACTTTGATGGTAATAAAATTAAATAGGATTTGAAACTGAAGAAGTAAGACGAGGAAGAGAGGGACTCCAGGAAAAAAAAAAAAAGGCAAAACAAAAACCAAACAATAATTGGCAGAATTAAAAGGAAAGAAAGATTTTCGTTATGAGTTTAGACACATTTCTATGTAGAAGCTAAATATTTAATATGAGTTCTGTGAAAAAATAGCTTAAAATTTTCTGGATATTTTTGTAGTGATTTTGTCTAAGTCCAGCTTTTGAAGGAAGAACAGAGAATAAAGTATGGATTTAAAAAATTTTTGATAGTGAAAAAAACAACATTGCTGATACACATGTCTTTAAAGGACCTACAATTCTATTTTAGATTTAGAATGAAGACACTTAAAAAAAAATTAAATAGTTAAAGTAAGATGTAGAGTTTCAGCTTTGGATAGCTTTTTCTATAAAATACAACTCTGAAATGCTTGATCACTCCTCTGCCAGAAATCTGAACATTAAAAATGCTATAAAAGACTTTTAATCCCTAAAAGAAAACACGAGAATCATGTTCTCTCATCCAAGGTATTTATTTTTCTGTGTTCCAGCAATTCAAAGAAAAAGAGAAGTAGAAACAGGGAGACAATGTGCTTTTTTCACCTTTGGCAATGGTGTGACTGTTACAAGCCTGCAAATGTTCTCAGCTCAAGTGAAATGCTGCTCAGGAGTCCACAGGAATAACTGAAATTTTGGGAAATTTTTCTCTAGCAAATATCCAAGGGACGTCAATCTTACTAATTTATCGAAGAAAATTTTGATTGGACTTTGAGTATCTTTATAATATAATGCTTCTCAAATCTAGCAGGCAGAGTGATACAAGAAGATAATGAAAGCTAAAATTAGAACAAATCACACTACAGATAAAGATACATTTTTAGGAGCGTGAGTCCTTGGAACATCTTGTCAAATCAGTGTTAGATTTTTCATCAGTGAACACTTAAAATAAAGATTATTTTAGTTTTATTTTGTCCTAAAGACCCATCCTCCAGCTTGCTTGCAGATATTTTATGACACAAAGTATTATATATCAGTTTACAGCAATGGAACTTGTATCTACTTCCATTCCCAAGTCAGCCAGAAGTTAATAGCAAGTATAAAATAGACAGCCATCTATTTCAACACCAAACGTTGGCAGAGTACAGAAGTATTTCACCAAGGATCAAAGAATAAGATAAAAAGAGCTGTACAGAATTTTAATGCATAGAGCAAGATACTGTAGAGATTTCCTGATGCTTGAACCTGTCTTTTCCCATACCTTGCACCATCTATGGAAAACTTATTTTGCAAATGTTGAGAAAAAGCAACCAGCAAACCTTTTAATAGTCATTGTTCATTGAAAAAGAGATAGAAAAAGAAACTGACGGAAATTGTTTTTCTCTAATTTGCTAACATCAACACCTTGTTGGTTTACAGTGTGCATATTTTTGCTGTTGTTTTTGCAATGACAGCATCATTGCAATTTAGGGAAAATTTATAAAAGTATTATAATAAAATTTCTGTTCCTGAGTACTCTTTAAAGTTGTTTTGGTAGAAGTTTCTAAAAAAACCCAACCTTTGTTTTTTTCCCCAAGTTACAAAATAGGAATGTAACAACTCATTCAGGTGAAACACTGATGTCTGTATGTCAGAGGATTTTCAAGGGAAAGAACTAATATGATTCTGGTAAAAAGAAAGACTTTGTGGAAAAGTGGCAAAATACCCATAGGGAATGAAAAATGAATCCTCTACATGAATTTTCATAACAAGCATTTATAACAAATGGTTCAACTTTAAGCCAAGTACTGTTAATTGTTTTTCCTTAGTATCCTGAGATCACAATTTTTAACTTACTCTCTGAGATCTGGAGACCAAACATTTGTCAGTTGCCCGATTTGTTGTGAAAATGTTATCTCTCAAGTGAAATGTTAATGATTCAAAATGTCTCTTTCATATTAGACTTGTTTTGCCACTGCTATAAATGTGTATTCCTATGAGTGGACACAAAATGATCTCAATGCTTAGAGCCAAATATGTTTTGTGATTGAAGGAGAAAAAAATCTGAGAAGAATATTTCTGTCTGAAAGTGCAGAGCAGCTGATCATTAATTATTAGATTTTTTCACTGGATAGAAAAAAAGAAAGCCTTTCTTTTGGCTGATAATATTTTGCTTGGCAATGATTAAAAATTCTTAATCCATAATAATTCTCAATGTTACATTACTAAAGCCAGAAGTGATTAGCACTTCCCAACATCACCATACTATATTTTGAGACATACAGAACTTTGAACAATATTGGAAATAACAATAATAATAGTTAATGATTTCAAAAAGAATGCATTTTTTATGTTGATTATGGAAAGCTCAGTAGGGGTCAGAAGGCTTTTGGCAGAAATAAATGTTTTGAATTCCTAATTCCTGGTGAATACATAACAACATACAAACCTCATCTTTGTGAAGTAAACACAGCACAACTTACCATACAGAGCACGAAAACAGACGTTTCTCTTACTTGCAGCTTTTATCTAGCACTTCTAGGAGTTTCAAATCCGTTCCCTGGCAAACCTCTCAATATAATTTTGGGCAAATTGCTTAGGTCCAGACTCAAGCTGTCAAAGAAGATCTCAAGCTGAAGTTAAGTGCATAAAACCAAAACTATAATTGCAAATAACATGACAAGTCTAAGAGCATCAGACACCAATATTAATGTTGCCTTGGAACCCATTTTGCTTTTCAGCATGCATAAAAGTCCCTCAGTCTTGACAGTCCTAGCACATGGCTGACATATTGCCATGGCCAGAAAGACACATTCCTCTCCTTGCAGAGCTAAGTCCATAGGCTTTCTCGCACCATCCTCTTGGCTGAGCAACAACACTGACCAAAAAACCCTCTAAATCCAAGTATCTTACTCACTACTACTTTCTTGCACCATCTTTAGTTCTTTTCTGCAGAGTTCAACAGCTTTAATGGGAAGGAAAGAGCAGAGCCTTATTTCTCCCTTTATAATGGCTCATATTCTGGTAATTACAGCACTCTGAGAGCAGGAGGAAGTGCATCTCTCATCCATCAGGCAGGATAACTGAAACTTAGTTTTCCACATCTCTCCTGTCCACCTAATCACTCGATGGATTAATCACCATGTGCTTTTTTTTTTTTTAATATTTTAAGGTTTCTTTCCTTAACATTATCTTTTTGATCCTACCCTTAACTGCTCTGTTCTTACTGGGTAGGATCTGAAATGATCAGCCAGCTTGCAACATGCAACTCTTCCCAGCCATTTGATGATTTGATGGTGAACATAGGTGTCAGACGGTGTTTTGCCCTCCTTTCTTCAGGCCTGACTAATGCACACAAGCTGGTGATGCGATTTTCAGTGAACCTCAATCTCCGTTTCTTTTTTTAACCTCACTGAGCTTTTCTTCTTGTTCTACAACCTTGAGGTATTACAATAGCATGAATTTGAGAGGCTAAATGTATCTAAGGCTTTTCAATACTGGGTACAGGGGGCAATACAGACTGGAATGAGCAGATAAATGAACAGGTTAGTTAAGCTTTTACCTGAAGTCATAGTCATAGTTTAGCTACCAAATAGATAAATTGCTTTGTTATTCTCCAAATAAATTTAAGGAAAATTTTCAGATGCTACATTCAGTACTTTTTAAAATAGAAAAAAAGTATTAAAAACCAAATATCTAATTAAAATGTGCATAGACAAAAATATGGCAGAAGATAATGTTTACTGTTCATAGGTAAACTTAAAAGTAGCAAAACTTTGTCTGGAGATTGCATGCAAAAAACAGACTCATTACTTGAAATCTTAATTATTGCTCACAGTTTGAATTAGGACAAGTTATTAACTTATTTTTATATGGTGAACAAGCTTCTTTGAACTATTTTGCTTTATTTTAGATTTAATTTTATCTTTTTGTAGAAGAGTTATAGGGAAATCTATTTAAAAGTTGCCCAAGTAAAATCATATTTATATTCATATTTAACCTGTACTGAACTAGGTGCTTGTTTGCTGCATAAATTACTTCTTTTTTTTTTCATTATGCATTTTGTTTTATGTTTTGAAAGTCCCCTATATCTTCAGTCAGTCGCTCTCCCTTTCCTTATCATTGGTGCCTTGAAATAATTTAAAAGTTGTGGTCATGAACCCTTAAGTCTTTTCATTTCATGTCTGTATCATGAAAATTTATCTTTTTTCGGTCATTTCTAGAATGCTTGAGTCATTTTGGTTAAGTTACATTCTTACATGTTCAGGGGTTTTTTTTATTTCCTTCCTAGATGTTCCATATCTCTTTTTTATCTGGCAAGAGTTGTTTTATTGAAACCTGTAAATCGAATGTTCTTCCACAAATCTGTAATTTGGTTTGTCCATCCCAAAAATAAGGGTTTAAATAGCAAGCACTGCTTCCAAAAAGGCAGATATAAGTGTTTGACAAATGGTAGAAAGTGGAGTAGAATTTCTTGATTTCAGTTGGTCTCAACAATATCCCATTACTTCCATTGTGAACTGTAAAGAGCTTTTCTGACAAGGCATTGTGAGTGCTATAATAAAACAAAATTGCACAAGCAGTTTTCTGTGATACAACTGTGTACCTTGTCTGTCTAAGGCAGGAAGGAGTTTTCTGCATCAGTTTAGTTTATTAGCAGAGACCAGCACTACAGAACAATTCAGCTGACAGGATATCCCTGCTTCCTGTTGCACCAAAATTTTATTGGGGAGCAAGAGGAGTATCTGTGGGGTTTCTCTAAATGAAATGCTTCATGCTGATTTCATGTTTTTTGATTAAATGCTTTGCCAGCCTTTAAGAGTGGATATACCCTTTTCTTTATTTTATATGTGAACACACAATGCATAGGCCTAATTGCTATGTCCTAAAGCAGAAAACAAACCAAAACAAGTTAGATGTTGTGACCTCAATAGGCTGGAAAAAGTGCATTGTTGGGGTAGAAATGTTCTAAAAAGATAATACAACATGGGGGAGGGAACTGCAAGAGAAAGCAAAGACAGGTCAAGAAAAGGTCAAGAAAAGGTCAAGAAAAGAAAATTCTAAAGTTATGTTTTGAATAAAAGCTGTTTCACAGACATGTAAACTAGGACTCTGTGTCTCTTTAAAGCCCTTCCCATCTTCTGTGATATCACTTGAGACCATCCTGTGCTGGACTTCTGCACAGGGGCTCCATGCTGCCAGCGGCTGCCCAGCATCCTGCACACTTGCACCAAACGCAGCAGCAGCCACTGGGCTGTCCTGACAAACATTGTCAAGGTCACTCCTAAGAGGAAAATGATTGATAGAGATGTAAAAGATGATTTGAAAAACTTGGCCAGATCAAACTCTAGAAGCAGAACTGTAGCATCAGCATAAAACTCTGCATGATGACAAAAAAGGATTTCCCATTTTGCACCATATTGTCACAGTTATAATCAAGGAACTATTCTGAGTTCAAATCATTTCAGTATTTGCTAGTACACTGCTTTCCCTTTCAATTTCAATGCTTTCCCTTGTCTCTGGACCCAGGCCAACTTTAAGAGACTGTGCAGATTCCATTATTTTCTGACCTTTCAGGGGAGAGGGACATGATGAGATTTTTACCCATGAGAAGACTCTGTGTATTTTCCTCTGTGTCCTTTTTCTCCCTAGTTGATTCAGGATATGTGGATGAAAGTAGATGAGTAGAGTCATTGGTGTTTGGCAGATGTTTTTTGGTTTTATTTTTTTCCCTGTAGTTGTCAAAATCAAATAAGGCAATATGTAGGTGTTATTTCCAGCTCTTCATAAATAATAATAATAATAAAAAAATGGATCAGTTCATGATGATACTTACTGTGTGCTTTATGATAATAAGCATGATCTAATGATTTATTTGCTTCAAGGGGTAAGAGCTATGCAAAGTAATTATTCTTAGAGAGTCACCTCACAAAGTACATTTTCTCAAAGCCTAAAGACATCTGTACCACAAGTAAAAAGTATTTCTCCAATTTCCTTATGCTGAATTTGGTATTCAGATGACATCCAATATTAATCATCTGGTTTTTTAATACAAATATATTTTGTTTAAAAAAATAGAATAAAATTCAGAAACATTCATAATTACTGTGTATGTGAAAGTTTCTTACTCTCCACGGTATCTATGAGACCTGAAGTCAAATCAGCCGAATGTAGTCTACGGCTTAAGAAAACGTGATGTGTGGTTGAAATACCTTGTAAGATCTTTGCCTGGAATAAAATATTGAACATTTTCTCCTTTCAGTGGAGAATTTTCAAATATGAAAAATTAGAAATACAAGAAATCTGAATTGAAATATTGGGGACTACTTCTCAACTAAGAACTACGTTTTTTTTTTAGAGGCATGATGCGTCTTTACATTTGTTTAATTAATATTTAAGCCTGTAACAGGACACTACAGTCAAAATTTTGGTTTTCTTGCTTAAAACCAAGAGAATTAGAAGAACAACTTACTAAAACAAAACAAAACCGAACCAAAATTAACAAACCCAAATGAAAACAGAATAAAAACCCAAATAAGGTAAAAGTCACATGTAATCACTGCTTTTTAAGAACTGAATCTTGAAACCTCCATAACTAAATTATCATTCACCTTGCTATATAATCACAGTGTGACAATTCTTCTGGAATCCTTAGCACTGTATTTTTTTAATTCTATGGACACTTCTCCTCTATGCTACAAAATACATCTCTCTTTTTATATACATTCTAATTGCTGTAAGATCAGTGCAATTCCCATACTTCTCTTCACTCCACTGAGAGGTGTGTGAGCAAGCCCCACCCAGGGGCCGACCCATGACCTGTCAGGAGGGCCATGACCATCTGTGTTTTCCTGTGCATTTCTTCACTCTTTGATCTCTTTTCAAGGACCTCGTTCAAAGTGACGGAGACATCAGATGTCTTCTGTGCTTGATTTCTTAAAACTTTAACACCGCTAAAATACTGTCAAGAAAAAGCATTGAGTGAAGTGACATCTTTATATATCACTATTTTTGTCCATCACACCTGTGAAAGCAATTAAGCAAAATTTTAATGAAGGCTAGACTCTTGGTCCCAGTTCCTTCATGACCTGTACTTTATTTGGTATCTTTCTTGGATGTAATGTGTGTACATTTACAGCTCTCTTCTCCCTGGAGGAGAGACAGCTTGGGGGAACCTCATCAAAGCCCTCTACTTTAAAGGTGAATACAGAAAGGTCAGACGCTCTTTCTTCACAAGGAGTCACAGGGAGAAAACAAGGGGCAACATGTACAAGTTGCACAAGGAGAAGTTTTATCTTGACATAAGAAAGACATTTTTGCAGTTGTTCACTGGACCAACATGCCCAGGAATGTGATAAAGTTCGCCTCACTTGAAGTTTTCCGGATGCAATTGGACAGGGTGGTAGATAACTTTGTCTAGAATCCCTGTCCCACAAAAAATTTGGACTAGGTGATGTTTCAAGGTCCTGAGCTACTCTAGGAATCCGTAATTCTAAACATGCTTTTTGTATTAAATATATTCATTCTGTGATACAGAGACAAGACACCAAAACTTAGTTAATTTTTCAACAATTTAAAACCAACAAATCTAGAAGTTTGTCATATTTAAAATATAGTTTAAGATTATCATTGATTGAACAGACAATGATATTTCTGAATTACTCTTCTGAATAGTCATATTCTTAAATTTATTTCACTGTCAAGCAGAGTCATATTCTTGTTTCTTTCTTTGGGTGAAATTCTGCCAGATATTGAGTATTCTTAGATGGTACCTAGAATTTTGTGTTCTTACCGAGGAGGTTGTGTGTGCTCTTCATTTCACAGGTTTAGATGTTACGGGAATCAGTAGTATTCCTTCCTAGTTTTCACTCTCTTTCCTCAAAATACTTAGTTTTTTATTGAATCAGATTAAGGCACATCAGTCAATTGCACAAGTCATACAAACTGAACATTTTATTCAGTATCTGAGTTAATCATTCATAAGGGCATTGTTTGGTTTTTTTTCTTACAGCTACCGCAGGTCAGCATTTCACAATAACTGCATGATAAAATTTCACCTGACAAAACTTGATTGTTTTTTGTCAGTGCAAATTTATGATGAACACAGATAATTTTAGAGATATTCATAGAAAAATTCTCAGCTGCTATGTAACAGACATTACCCTAATCTCAGCACATTTAGATGGCTCACGGCTGACACAGAAATCTAACTGATATTATAGAAGTTTACTACTTTGGAGATAGTGCACAATAGTACTTTTCAATGCCAGGTGAATAAGAATAATATATTGCTCCACTGTTCTTGGGAAAATACTCTTTTTCTGAACAATGAACAGAGCTGGATGAAAGAGGATTTGTTACAGCTACACTAAAAGTTCCTTTATTAGAAACATGAATTCTAATAAACCTGAAAGAAGCAGTTGCTACTTGACAAGTAACATATTTTGTAACTTACTTCATCTTACGTATTCAGAGAGTTTGTGGTCCAAAATCTGCAAACTTTTACTCTTGTCAATCTTGTTTCTAAAAAAAACCCCAAAAATAAAGAAATAATATATTCATAAATTTGATGGCCAGGCCTCTGTTTTCCTGTATTTTAATACCAAGGCTTTGAATGATACCATAAAATTGGTACTTAGATACAAATTAGCTAACACTGAGCTCTACTTTAAGGTAAAAATCTTGAGGGTAGAGAAAGCATTAGGTATGCCATTACGTTAAACAACAGGTCTCTGAAAAGTCCTAAGGGGTGTCAGGATCTCTATGAAAGTGTTTCATATAAACATACAGGGCTGATCCTCTCAGTGTGATTTCAGCATCAGGTCTCAGCTTTCACTGAGCAATGCCAGGAAATAAGTATACTGAAATTTACATTATGTGCATAATGTTATTTTTAAAGCTCTCTGTTTCAATGAGACTATGTAACACATTCCAATTATTTTGCTTTTCTCTTTGTGAATCATGTGCTAGGGAATGGGTCCAGCCTAAACAGATCTTTACCCTCTAAGGTTCCATGCACCTTTGCCATAATTCAGCAAAGACATTTCTAGCACTGGAACTTCAGAACTCCTGAAAACAACGGAAAACTCCTAAAATCATTGATGTATGTAATCTTCAGAGGCAGAAGAGGCTTATTAAGAGTTAGGATGGTAGGAGAGAGAAGGAAAAACTGAACAGAGTTTTAATGTATTATAGATTGCCACAGGACTAGCTTTTGGTATGAAGCTATTCTTCTCCTCCATTGAAACTCTTTTCCTCTTTTCAGAGAATATGTCATAAGAAAAATCAGCATATGAGCAGTTTTCTTTTTTAGAAACCAAAATTATACTCTTTTTAATGGGAGGGAGCAGTGAAGTCTTAATTATCAATGGAACCTCTGAATTTTGCTGGACTGAGATCAAGTTTGGTGGAAAAGTTTAACCTTCAAGGTTACAGCTTCCAGTACTAAAATTAATTTCAACTTTTTCTGTTCTGCTCACAGAGTTTATCTGGGGTTTCCTTACTTAAACAGTTTCTCTAGTCTAATGTATTATTTTGTGTTCCAGTAAAATGTAGCCTTAGAGATGAGATACTTCTGGCTTAGTGTGTTCCCTTACAAAAAAAAAAAAAAAAAAAAAAAAAAAAGGGTCCAAAATTCAACANTTCCAAAACTCTAGCTATCACTGTGGCATAATAAGGTAAAGCTTGAGCTACTTAAATTATACTGTATGGAGATTAAAAATTTAAAAAAACCAAAAAGCAAAAAAAAGACAAACAAAAAAAAGCACGAAACAAAAAACCAACCAACCAAAACAACAAAAAGCAA
Organism: Pachycephala philippinensis; assembly: GCA_013397055.1. Lineage (NCBI taxonomy): Eukaryota > Metazoa > Chordata > Aves > Passeriformes > Pachycephala > Pachycephala philippinensis. The sequence goes on from VWZT01000756.1 coordinate 147,414, forward strand.
ACCAACAAAAAACAAACAGAAACCCTCCCCCAAGAAACCCAACACAAACTCCCCCCAAAAATATTTATTAATTTATTCCAATGAAAAGCACATAAAATAATTCTTTAACATGCACTCATTTAGAATTTCAAAGTTGATTATGAAAATGTCTTTTCATCACCATAATACCTGTATTCCCTCAAATGTCCTCAGAACTTGGGTGTACTGGGAACTGCATGTGTCAGACGTTTTTTTCTTTGGTGTCTCTGACGATTCGAAAATGGAAATTATTTGAAGCTTACACACAACATGTTCTGTTGAGCTACTCAATATGTCTGAGTGGCATGACGGGATAGCATCCATTTTTCTAAAGTTGTCCATTAAATAACTCAATTTGATTTGAACACAGTGTATTTTTTTATAACTGATCATGATTTCTCTCCTTGACTATATAACCTTACTACATTAAGAGAATCTGCCTTGTGCAATTCAATTGTCTGCCTGCCTCCAGTAAGAGGACAACATGAAAACATGAATGTATGCTCATGTCAGGGTCCATGAACATAGAAAGTTACATTGTTTAGAGATTTATCTCTAGGAAAACTGCCAGCTTTATATATCTGACAAATTTCTATGCTGTTATTAATCAGACAAAAACAAAGAACTATTTAAAACGTTAAAATTTCCTGTGTTGGGCATTTTGTTATTTGCTTAACTTAAAGAAAAAGCAGTGTAATAAAAAGGGTAGATTAACCAATGGTTAAAAATTGAATACATTTTCAAAACCTGAGCCTTGATTAGGCCTTTTTACGCCTATTATCATGGATAGGCCATTGGTCAGTATTGTATCATAATTTGCTTGATTCATAGTATTACATAAAACATGTTAATGTCACAATACATGCTGGCTTAAGACTGTGTGTGTTCATGTGAATGTACTCATCAGAATGTTTGCTAACTTTAGGTCTTGTTTCAGTAAAGATCTGGTATTTCCTCCATTTCTACAAATGTTCAGGACCGTGGCTTTCCATTCTTGGAAATGAGCTAAACAGTTTGCCTGTTAGCTGTTTCTCTCCAACAGGATGGTCACTTCTGGACCATCAATTCTGGCAGAAATATTGGCCTGTCTCGTTGTAGAGGGATGTCCTTGACTATGATGTTGTTTTATAACACTATGAGCAGTTGCTAGAATGAAGGAGAGTGTGAAAGAATAAATGTACAACCATAATGAGGCACTTCCATCTAAAAATATTTATTCCATCTCCTCAATAATAACAGTTAGAAGTTGCCTGCAGTCTAGCTTCTGAAAATAGCTATGTGATTTTGTCTATTTCAATTGGACTATTGAAATCAGGTACTCCTCAAAGTGAATAATGACACAGTCTGGGCATAGGCAGAGTGATATGCATTAAAATTTTGTACAAAATATAATTTGTCATGGAAGACTCCATCACATCACACTTCAAAAAGGCTGATATGTGGCAGATAGGATGTGGCAAGTTCTGACCATCTCAAGGATCCAAGCCTCACGATGCCTGAAAGAAGGCGTTTTGTTTAAACACAGTGGCTCAGAAGGTAGCCCTATGGTGTTCCTAGGATTGGTCAATAGAGAGGGAAGCACCTGTGAGGACAAATTCAGAGATCCTACCTAAGCGCCTCTCTCACTGGCTGTGTGCCTCCATAGGGCTACTTTTAAGAGCTACTATATCGCTTTTGCCCTCTGTCCTTGGCCTAATAATTCTTACGTGCTTCAATTTTTGTTGTCTTATAGGAGCTTTCTGGGTTTCAGGAGGGCTTGGTTTAGGCGTGTTGCCTAATTGTTTTTTTCTTTTCACTTCATTTTGAGGGAGAAGTCTCGCTTTGTGACACATGTCGCATTCCACCGCGGGGAACTGAGAGGAGTTCTTTTAAAAATGGATGCTTGAGAACAAGATTTCGCCAAACGAGGCAAATATTGTATCTGAGAAACTGTTTATTGATAACAAAAAGGAGAAAGAAAAGGAGTTGCCCGAGCGAAAGACGGCTAGAAGAGACAGTAAAGAAGAAAGGAAAATGGAAAAGGACTGGGCTTAGAGGAGAGAGGGGACAGAGGGAAAAGAGGGCATTACCCCCAGCGAGTCAGGGCAGTGCTGTCGGTGTCCGGGCAGCGGGGGTGTGCACGCTGCTGCCTGGGGCCGGGCTGGGCCTTAGCCAGCCTGCAAGGATCCCAGAGGAGCGCGGATCCACAGGCGCGGCTCCCGTGGCGAGGGCACCGCACCCGCGGTGAGTGGGCGCTCGGACGGGAGGAGCCAGACCCTGGGCAGGTCACGGCGACCGGCTGGATCGGGGCGGCAGGGTTGGAAGCTGTCAACCCAGCAAGGACGTGGGACGAAGCAGCAAGATGGCGCTCAGGGGCACAGGGAGGCAGGACAGGTGTGAGGGCGAACCGGTGAGGGCAGGAGAGCCAGAAGGCAGGCAGGCTGGGGTCAGGGCAAAGGAGGGAGTGAGAGGGAGCACCGAATATTAGCGAAGCCCCGCGAGCAGCATCGCAGTTAATTTTTATACCCCCTGGCCCTTCCCAAAGCCTGCCCGCTGACAGGGAACCATTGATCCAGTCAACCTTTCTTTGCCGTCCATTGGTGGAGATCTTTTCACGACCTGATTGGAGCAGCCCCTCCACAGTGTCTCCTCCTGCCAGCCTGATGGGAGGTGTTGCCAGGCGAAGTCTCCCCAGAGACAAGGCTTCTTCTGGTTGCCTCCTGCATGTGGCATATGTGCACCCCTCCTTCACGTGCCTCCGACAACCATTGTTGAGGCATAATAAAGCTGAATTGGCTCCTCACAACATGTTTAAGAAGAAATTATTTCCTTTTAGATTTGCCAATCAAGTTTTAGTTGAGACGAAGCTGAGGTCTATCTAGGAAAAAAACCAACAACAAAAACCAGTGACATTTTCTGCTACATTCTGCCTTCAGGACTTGAATCTGTAACAGTTTTACAATATGTAAATGATCTCTAAAAGCTTTAGAATATATAAATGAAACAAGGCATAAGGTCACCAATTCACTGGAACAGGTATTATTTCCTCTCTTCAGCGGTGTAGAATTTTTCTAACAATAAACTCTTAACAACTCTGGAAATAATGTTTAATACATAAAATTGTGAAATACAAATTCTGTGCTGCTATCTCAGAGAAAGGCAGATCATTTCATAAATATTAAAACCTAAATGGCAGTATCCAGTTAAAACTAAGCTGAACAAAGACATAGGCCTATCCTTGAAAGAGAGGTAAAAATGCAGTATTGCAAGAAATATATGCTGTATCAATAAATCTTTTCTTGTAATCTTGACTTTACTGCAGTGTAGAGTTTACCTGAAAATCAGTCTGTTTGGCATTTTTATTACTGTTGTGCAAATGGAAAGAGAGTAAATGAACCATTTTCTGCCTTTACTTTCTGTGTAGAGTAATGTTTCATTTTTCCATTTGGCTCTTTTTGTTGTTCTGGTTTTTTTTTAATCACACAGATTCTTACGCCTTGGTATCTTTGAGACTGCAAGTATTACTTATGGCAGATTTCTGTTCTGCATCCATGGTAACATTCCTACTATAGTAGAAAAACTACAACAAGCTGAGCTGATGTAAATAAAGTTTATTTTAAATGCTTACTGAACACAGTGTAATGAAACTGTTCAGGAATGTCGAGTTACGCAATGTGCCTACCTGGTAGAACGCATAAATAATTGCTATATTGCTCATCCTTTCCCTGCAACTATTTGGACAGAAGATTAAGAGATCTAAAAGAAAAAAAAGGAAAGAACAAACTGCACATAATATGACTGAGTACTATTTTTTTACGTGTTTAATGTTAAAGCAGCATCTATATTTAGTTATTGTGATCTATTTTGGGAGGAATTATGTTTAAATGGGGTTTTTGTGAACATGAAATCATGATGTATCCCTTGTGCACCATGTCTGAAACAGACAACAAGCTTAATTGGGTGTAGTACAATTGTTCAAATCCATCTGGACAAACTAAATGAATATTTTCCTTCCAGACATATTAAGAGAAATAAGCTAATAATATTTATCTTTTAATGCAGAAGAAAATTGTAAGCTGATGGAGTTTTGTTCACAAAAACTGTTTGTATTAAAATACAAGTATTTTTGCCTCAGAAACACTGACTTTTACTTGATTTGATAAACCATGTTCTCTGAAAGAAATAATCCTTGGTAGTTTTTACTGACATATGTCTTCATAATTTTAACTCTTGTCTCCAGAATAATGGAATTTAAAAGACAATATTTTAAAGCTGAGAGAGCAAATACACTTTCTGATCTCTGCTTCTCTCAAGAATGGCTTAGACCTTCTCTAAATGATAAAATTTAAATTAAATTTAAATCCTGTACATTAAAAAAGATATTTTGCCAGGCTCAGCCCATGTACTTGAAGAAGGAATCTCTTAAGCAAAGTGTTAGAGAACTAAATTTCGTAATGGTCAAGAAAAAGCTGCAGGTGGTCAAGTCATATGACATGAAAGAGCAATTACTGAATGCATAATCAATATAGTTAAATCCCGTGCCTGAATAAGGGACTTAGCTGAACATGAGCTATGAAAATGTTTTTAAATGTTTTCTCTTGTAGTTACTACTAATTTTCTATAAGATGTCTTGTATTTATTTCATAGAGTCTACATTTATATCTCTTTGTATAAGGAAAACTGTTGATTCGTACTCAGAAAAAGGCAGGTGGTCATTTGTGATTGGCATTAACACATGCAGGAGATGTACCACAAATAATGCAAAAATGACCAAAACACCATTCAGCATGTTTCTTCTGTAGCTAAAAGGTAACCAGTGCAATACTCAGTTCTGATAAATAATAACACAGGGTTTGCTAAATCCAGTTCATGTTAATGAGTTACTTCACACATGACATGCATGCAGTAATGTCACAAAATTGTGTAATGAATTGTAGCTGAAGGCCTGAAAAATAAGGATGTATCTTTATTAAGACTGGGATTATGGCTTCTCTCAGAAGTCAAGGACTGATTCCTGTTTTAGCTTTGACGATCATACCCTCCCCCTCTTCCTCTCCCCTCCGTGCTCATAGTGAAGCAGTTTTCAAACATGTCAAGAACAGCACATTTTGCTATACAGGTGTTACTGTTCTCAGGGTGAAACTAATTTCCATTTGAAACACAAATTCAGTTCAGCGTCTGCCTATTGTTGCTGAGATATTCTGGGAACATTTACTTATGGTAATATCAATTACTTTTAATTAAAATGTATGAATCAATTGTATAATTTAGGGCCAGTATATACCTGAACATAATATACCTGGGAATTAATTTAAAGCTGCTTCACTTTCCTCCAAAATAACCTCTCCCATCTTTGAATCTTTCCACATGATTAGGAGCTGAGTAAGAAATCAACAGAGACAAGGCCTAAGGGAAACACACGTGCCTGACTAATCTGATAGATTTGACAAGAAATGAGATATTTTCAGTTGTCAATTGTTGACAGAGGTGACAGAACTTTATTTTTTCTGGGGGGGGAGTATGTGTGTGTATCTGTACTTTGGGGTTTCATTTATTTGTTTTTGTTTTTATACATTTTTAAAATTTTAAATATTAACTTAAAAATTTGAGCCAGAGAAACATTTGTGACAGGATCACAGCTTTCCCCTTGTCCTGCTTCCTGTGCAGCATAACAATCCAAAATCCTTTTCCACGGGGATTCAGAGAAGACTGTACGTGAGATACATTTCTGTATCCAAGCAGACAGACATCCAAGCAGGATGAACTGGCATTATTTTCCCTTTTCTCTTTTGCCTCAGGACACCTTGTTCTGGTAGATCCAGCCTGGGAATACAGAGCCTGCCATGTGCCCTGGGAGCAGCAGCAGTGGGAGGAGCTCTCTTCCAGGTCATGGCAGAGGCAAAGCTCCCTGCAGTAGCTGGGAGAAGTCATCACACAGACACCACCAGGAACGATGCTTAGGGGCTGTTCCTAGGCGTGAGAGGAGTAAAATATCTGTCCAGTCTGCCTGGTTTCAAACAGCAGCCTGAATGGAGTTCTGACTTCTTTGTCCGCACTTACAACTATGTGAAGTAGAGGAGGACTTGCCCCTGAACTCCGTTTGGTTTGGGAACTGTCGGCAGTCACTGTGGGATGCTTCCAGAGTAGTACTCTGAACTACCTCCACCCTGTTTCCTACGGAGAAAGAGCCACAGTGTGCTCCACTCATGCACCTGCCACATCAAGCATATCTCTACTGTCTTCTGTGTCTCTTTTCTTCCAAATAATGCGTCTTTGGTTTGTTTTTAGCTTGCACCAAGATCTGATACATGTTGTTATGACATTGATCCTCTTCTGTTGGAACTTTGAAAAATTAGAAGTTCAAAGGAATTGAGGAAAAATATTTAATTCCCTTTCAATTCTTCAGGTCTACAGGAGCTGGGAGTGTAACAAATGCAAAAATCATATATTTGTTAAATCCTTTTCATGCAGATGTTAAAGTGAAGGTGCTGGAGGACACTTTTCAATAGCTAGAGTTAAAACTTAAGAGAGTGAATGCACTCCTTAAATATTGCTACTGTTATCCAACAATGCTGTGGAAGACATTGTAGGAAGTCAGATTTCCTGATTCCAATTCCAGTGTTGTATGTACCAAAATTCCGTGAAACAAAGAACTCACATCCTAATGTATTGGATCCATGAAACTTCTTGAAGAACAATGTCTTTCCTAAATAGTATCTTTAATTCTATTTCACATACTCTGCTGCTATCAGTGTTGTACTTAATCATGTCAAAGTTGCAGCATATTATGATTTTGTATTCTGCATTTCTGTGTCTAGACATGCTACGTTGCATTGCATTTTATATTAGGAAGATTTACTATGACAAGGCTCCTTATGAAGCAATTAAGCATAGTGCTGTGTATCATAAATATGAAGTGAAAAGTCAGAAAAGTGGCATGTCACATCAAAAACGTGTACATGCACTTGCCAAACAACCAGTCTGGCTAAGAGAAGATAGATCCTTTAAAGCATTTTTCTATCTGTTGTTTCACAGGCACTGAAAATTCAATATCAGAAATGACCTGTGATCTAGCTCAATCACCATCATTTCTGGCCATCAAAAGGAATGGTGATTATGATGAGAAATGTTGAATAAGAAATTATAAATGAACGTTATTCAGAATGACCCGCCTTAAACATATCCCGATGTCTCAACATGTGTCTGGCCATAGGCAGTGCTTAGAAGTTCAGAGTAAAAGCGGTAAAAGAGAAAAACTTTCTTTTTAATTAATTGGAGCCAATACATGAAGCCAGCTGTGAAGCAACATCAGATGTGTGCCTATCACTGTAGGTACCAACAGCACATAGATGTGAATGTTCTCCCAGATGTGTAAATAGACACATCATGGAGACCAGTGCATGAGTCCTTCAGACAGCCAGAGCAGCAAATCCAGCACAGCATTTACAGTTTAGCAAATAGACTTTCATGAATGAAAAATCAAAATAATTACATATTTGGGTTTAAGAGCGAGGAAAAAATTGAACCTGTTCATTTTTGTTCTTATTTGTTTGTGTTCTATATTTATATTATTTTGTTCACTTTAATATTTTTTTATTCTGTGCAGAAAATAAGTCATTCTTTATTCCTGGTTGCCTTGTAATATTTCTTCTCTCTGTACACTTCTGTCTGTGGGTCTGGATCTTCCTGGCTTCATTTAGTCATTAGACGTGAATGTTTACAGTGGCTATTAGTGCACTTCAGCCACAGAATGAAAAGATTATAGATTCCATTTGTTCTAAAAAATAGAGCTATGCCTCATAAGAGGAAAATCTTTGGTAGAAGGCAGTTCATATCTTCTTATGGCATCCGTAATAGTTTACAGCTATAATAATGTTGCTTTCACCTGGTGAAAATGTTGCTTTCACCTGCTGGGTGAACAGAATTTTGTAATGAAACAATATGCCAGTAAACAAGAATTACATTTCAGGGGAAAAAAAAAAACAAAAGCAACAACAACAACAACAAAAACAAACCCAAAACAAACAAACAAACAAACAAACAAGAAAAAGAAAAAGAAAAAAAAAAATCAAAAAACCCCCCAAAACCCAACCCAACAAAGCAAAACCCAACAAACTGAAAAAACACCAAATGAAAACCATCCAAGCAAAAACCCCATAAAACAAACAAACAAGCAAAGAAAAAAAAAAGCCAAAAAAACACCACCTTCTTCCTCATCTCCCTGAAAAGAAAACTCATCCCCCCAAAAAAACCAAAGCCCCCACAAACCCTGAGCAATCTAGGTATTTTATGATAGGCAGCCTTTTCATTGCAGATGGAAAAGCTGTCCCAGAGAAACCAAATTGGCAGTATGGACTCTAAAAGCTTAAAATAAGAGAATTGGTTTCTAAAAAAAAAAAAGGTTTTTTACAAAGATTAGTTCTGTCTGTAAAATGCTTACTTCCTGACGTAGTAAGATCAGAAGTCTGGGAAACTCTGCGTGCTTGAGCCTTGAAAAATCAAATGAAGATTTTAAACCAGTATTTTTTTACCCTTGGTTATCACTTCTTATCTGATTGCTTTGAACTGGTAAGGTAATTTTATGTAAAGAACAGAGTTTACCAAATGTTTCAGGAATACAAGAAATCCTTCTCAAAACTCCAGATACCTATAACAGCAAGAGTTATTAAGAAAGCAAAAGGACATCTGATATGGATGATGAAAATGCCTTCACTCCCATGAGCAGCAGGAAGGTGCATGCAAGGACTACACTGCCAATATGCTATTGACTCGCAGCAGACAATACAGTAACAAGGGAAATATAATCTAACTAACCTACCTGGACTTCAGAAAATTACTTGATATGGCTCCTCATGGGATATTATTTTGTAAATTAGGAGTTAGAAAAAGAGTTCTAAAATACAGAAGTAGCTAGGGAGTCAGATTGTGGTGAAAGGACAGCTCGCTGGCTGACAGGAGGTGACCAGGACAGTTTCTTAAGTTTGGGGCTTGAAATTCATCATTTTTAGTATTTTTATCATTGGCCATGACACAGAAAAAGAATCAGACTAATAAAATGTGCTGACAACGTAAGGCTGTAATGTCCTCTCCAGTGGGAAAGGGGAGCAGAAAACCACACAGACAGAACTAGATGACCTTGAAGACTGAAGTAATATAGATGGGATAAGGTTCAGAGAATAATAGGATCCCTTAGGTTAGAAAAGACCTCTAAGATCATCGAGTCCAACCATTAACCCTGCACTGCCAAATCCAGCAAAATTCATTATTATGTGGAAGGTTGTGCACACGTGGACAAACAAGAAACATTGTTAAGCTCATCAATTGCAAGTGTCAGTGAATGAGGAAAACCCATAAAAAACCCTTAGCAATAGGATAATTATGAATTGGAAATAGTGCAATTGTCATTATATATCTATAAAATATATTTATGTGTGTTTATTTGTATTTTACTTATATATATATATATTATATATGTAAAACTATATACAGTAATGAATCAGTTGTTGTGTTTCAAGCCTAACAGGAGAGTATGCCATTGTTCAAGAGAGTGTTAAAAATTAATATGTATTTGGTGCATACATCCAAAATCCAAATTGTTGTGGACTGACATACTATCTGTAGCTCTTAAAATATTTGCTGTATTAAGAGTATAACCACATACAGAGCTGAGTTCTCATGTTACTGTTCAAATTAGGACTGCTAATTAGGACTGTTCTGTGTGTCACCTGCAGACCTCTGAGTACAGGTGGATATAGCTTTTGTATATAGTGATGATCATTTGTTAGGAAAAAAAAAAAATTAAACCTCTGTAAGGATGCAGAGAAAAGCTAGTAAGATCATCAGGGAATAAGGAAGCTATAGTAATGAAAATTAGCAAGCAACACAAAGACTAGAGAGACTAAATCTAATAAATAGATTGGGGCAATAAAACTCCAGGGAGAGAGAACTATTTAAGCTAAAGAACAACATTGGTACAGCTCAAATGGGAATAAATTGGCCATGAGGAATTTAGGCTGATAATTGGAACATGATTTAAAGCCACAAGAGTAATAAATTCCTGTAACAGTGTTCCATCAGGAGAAATGGGAGTAAAAAACCACAAAGCACTTCAAAGTTGCAGTTTAACCAATATATGGCAGAAATTATGTGAGGGGGATGTTTGGGGAGCAAGAGATTGAGCCTGACCCAACACAGCCTTCATTTTAGGTTTTTGGAGCTCAAATCTCAAGGCTTAAGTGCTTACCTGTCTTTACCTGAACTCTCAGTGTAGGATTCAGGTCTCTTGACTTTGCATTTCCAAACTTTTTGCTTAGCAGAACAAGACTTCAATGAATCCTTTTGGATCCAGGCTGTAATCAATGAAGAGAGGCTTTGCAAATGAGTCTAAGGTATTCGTGTTCTGGAGTTGTTCAGGGTTGATGCTGCTAGGAGTCAGCAGTTTGCCACCCATCTTCATTCATTTTAGATACTGCCAGACTTACTACAGCAGTTTACTCATCTGACACTTCATCAGTTGTCAAATAATTATTTAAGCAGGAGAAAAAAACCCCCATCTTTAAATTAACTATTAGCCAGAAATCAGAAGGATGTTGCCTGCCCATGCTTGTGTAAGGACTACGATAATTAATATGTACTTATTGGTAAGAAATGTTAGTTACTGCTGCAGAAGCAGTAGTTTAACTAAATGGAGCATGGCTGGAAATACTGGCTAAAGGATCAATTGACCAGGCTGGTCCTTTTGCCTTTGCAACATATTCCATCTTCTACATAGGTGTGCCCATTGTGTGAATCTCTGCCCTCAGTCGGCTGTTTGCTAAAAAAACAATTAGTTGCCAACCATTGATCAACATCTGGAACATACATAATTTTTTGAGAGTACATTAATGGTATTTATCACTTTTATCAGGTATTGTAGATGAGTTACAAGTCATAGGGGCTTTGCCACATGCCTCTTATTTCTTTGTATGCAGAAAGCATTACAAATACAGCCTTGGGTACTGACCCAGGTCATGCATACAATGTGAACATTGTTCCAAGAAGCTGGCTCCAGCTCAGACATATTGTCTTCTTTGGTATATATTGCAAATGTTACTGTAAAAGTATGTTTAAAGTGCAATGACAAGTGTTTAAAAACTAGAAAGCACAGATTTGATTTGGGCTCTTTATTTGTGCAGTATGACAGTGTATTTAACAGCAGGTTCACATACATTTTCTGCATCTTTGTGCTTCATTTCAGTCTCAGGGTACTCTCTGAAGATGAAATAAACATATTTGGTCAGACACTAAATATCCAGACTAATCGTATCTCTCCTTTTGAAAAAATGCTTAGCTGCGATAAAGATACAAAAACCTCTAATTTTCTGCTTGCGTAATTCTCCTCTCCAGTATAATTTAATAGTTGAACCTTAAAATAATTAAATTATGGAGGAATTCAAGTCAGGTACAGTGAGGTAAAACAAGCTACTTGCATGCTTAGAAACACATGCTGGTAAGATTTGCTGAGCTTGGGATCTGAAGCAATTTATCTACTTTGTTCAATGAGGCTGAAGCAGACGTGAAATAAGGTTCAGGTTGTATAACAGAAGCAGATTTCAGGATCATATTTTTCTTTTGTTTTTCTTTTATTATATTTCAGCACCTAATTTTAAGTTTTATATAATTTGCTTGGTGTTCAAACAGCAAACTGAATTACAGGTTTGTAAGCAATCAGATTTCTGATGAGATTAAGTCACAAGCTATACCAGTTCAACATGTATCTGAAAAGAAATGTTTGTTGTTCATTTTTTTTGATAGAAAATTTTTATAGGAATTAAATTATACTATAAAATTAAGTTACACCATAATTTTCCTTATGCTTTTAATTTTAAACATTTCATAAAAAGAACACATTTACAATATGACCTAATTAATTTAGAAGCTATTTCTTGAAAAATGCCTATAACAGCAACAGATGGCAAGAAGAAAAAGAACAACAAAATCCTGTTTTGAATATCATCCAATCTGACAAAGAACCAGCTGCTATTATAAGTGGTGTCAACATCTAAAATGTACTTTAAAATGAAACTCGCTTAGATCCCTTAAATGCAGAATGCTTTAAGGAATAAAAGTTCATGGTTTGTTCTTGTTTATAACTATTTTCTATATTTTCTGATGTCTGTCAACACTTGTCATATTAGTAAGGACAGACAGATGGAAGAGTAACCATACCTACTTTTACAAACAAAAAAAAAATTGTGTGTACTGTATGTGATATAGACCGACATAACCAAAGCTATAACCTTATTTCAACTCTTGACTTCCTTTTTTTATGAGCTGATTAGAAAATGTGTTTCAGCTGTTTTTAAAAATTGCTAGCATTTATTTTCTTTATAGTAAAGGACCTTTTAGAAGTAGGCGTTCAAAACATAGGTTTAAATTTTTCCAGTTGTTATTTCTTTTGTATTACCTGATACAATTCTTATTAGGATAGGTGAATGCTTAGTACTTTGGTTTTGGCTTTACACTAGAGCCTGCTTGTCTGAATAAAGCAGTTTACTCTCCTTCTGTTATGTTTTATTTTAACATCCTTGGGCTCTGTCAGGATATTGAAAAGTTTGACTAGAGGGAAATCACATTTGTTTTAAAATCAAGAATTCTGTCATGGCCTTTAAAGTACAGCCCTGTACTGGGAGTTGTGTCCTGGAGGAAGCTCGGGAGCCATAAAAGCTGTCTAATCAAAAAGCAAAGAGGAAAACTCTGCCTAAGCCTCAGAGAAAGATGTTGTTGCTGTGTGTAGCAGCCCATTGCTGAGCAGAAGCAGGAACTGCTGACAAATGCACAAAGGTAGTCAAACTCCAAATGTATTGGATGCCCGTAATGGAAAGGATCACCAATTCCTGCTGCAGATCAGTAACAGTGCTGGAAATTCAAGGCAGATATTTTGATTCTCAGCCTTAGGAGTGATGCAACCCTGACTATCTTATCCTTCTTGTCTATTTTACAGAAGATGGTAGAATGCAGATTGCATAGGGATAAAAAAATGCTCTGTTTCCCTCACATGTGTGCTGCAGAATGTGGCTTAGCTTTTGCTTTTCTACAAATTAACAACAGCAATCATGGAACGACAAGGCTGCTTTCAGATCTTATTAGCAGGCCAAATTCCAGAATCAAATTCTGCATCTAAGGGTTTCATATCAAAATGTGAAACAAAACTAGTTTGGATCTCCACCAAAAACTCAGAAAGAAAGCAGAAAGAACTAGCAATTTTTCAGGAATTTTTCTGAAGATGAAAAGAAAGAAAATTAAACCCAGAAAATTAAAACAGGAGATGTTACTCTTTCCCCCAGTCATAGAAAACAGTGTCTGACAGCCTTTCTGTAGAAGCTCTTCACAATTTCTTGTTTCTCCATCAGTTACTAACTGAATTCACTGTTCCATCTGAACACTGCACTACTGACGGTCTGCACAGATGCAAAACTAGCTGGAAACTTTCAGAAAAAACAATTGCTATGAAAGATGTCACTTTATTGTAAGAGAAAAACGTTGCATTTCAAATATTTCCAATTTAAATTGTGTCTGGGAGCATGGACATCACTAATTTCTGGGCAGCCCTCCTCTTGTTCTTCCTTTGGGTGGAGAGACCTTTGCTTTTATCTTAGAGCAACCACCATACAAACCCAATGCCACCAGTTACAGCAGTATTGTGTCTCAGCCTTGCCACAGCTGGAAGCACCTACAGAGTCACAAGAACCAAAGGTATCAGGGTGTTCAGGCTCTTTGCTATAGAAACTGGGAACTCAAACCTCGGAAGCCTGTGCTAGGCTTAAGGTCTGGGAATCACTCTACATGTCCTTTTAAACAGCATTTCCTAGGCAGGTTTCGATAGCCTGATTAGCCATTCACCTCACATTGATTAAAAAAACCCAGAAAAATCAAACAAACAAACAAAAACCCACCCCCAAAAACCCAATAGTTTTTTTTCTGTAATCTGGAGGCAAGAATTTTGTTGCCAATCTGTTTTCCAAAATTTCTGTTAACCAATAATTTTTAAAAGATTGTGTTTCAAGTGGACTAAGTCATTACCACTATTTCCCATGTACTGAAAAAAAAAAAATCTAGTAATCTGTAAACAAATGTTTTCTTCAGTCTGACATACTGCTTTTATATACTTACAGATACATACCCTCGGGATTTATACCGAATTGAGTAATGGAGAAGCAAAATACACTTGCACATGCTATCTTTAAAATTATGGAGAGGATTTGTCTTGAAGACAAGAAAAAAAAGTCTCAATTATTCAGTGTAGAAAAGGGAACAAAGAATCTGGAAAGAGTACATCATGGATAATGCAAAGAAGATGTATACCATGTTGTAAGACACTGCTCTGCAGACAGACTGGGGAACTCAGAATTTCCTGGGCTAATGTTTCCTCAAGCAAGTCCACGTAATGCTTTTCCAAGATCCGTATCTAGTCACACCAGATATGATCTGCTTGGAAGGCTCACACATGAAAATGGTGTGGTCATTGCAAAATTTGTGTCACTTTATAGAGATTGTTGCCATTTACTGTGAGCAGCTGTCTGGCACAAGGAGACAGAGATCAAGCTAAAGAACGAGTGAACTGATCTTCATTACCAAAACTAATGGCATGATTTTGATAACTTTCTTGATTGTGTACTAAGTTTTCTTATTTTTGCTGGCTGGAATAGCCATTCAAATTATGTCAAATAAAAATATTTCACCAAATCCAGGTACAGGCAACCAAAGTATTTTGTACTTAGGTCAAGTTATAAGAAAAGAAAGGATTACTGCAGAACAAGAATAAGTGGTGAAAACTCAGCCTTAGTGGAAAAACATAAATTTTTCTCTGCTCCATTCCTTTCAGTTGCAAACACAGCATCCCTCTCTAAGTCAACTCCCAAACTCCCTTAGAGAAGTTAGTGACTTTTCCTGACAAGAACAAGTGAGAGAGCACCAGTGGGATTCTTTGAAAGATGTGAAATCTCTTTACTACAGGTACATGGGGGAATTCATTATCGGCTTCATGCCTTTCCTCTAACAACAGTCTTCCTTCAGGGAAGGGAATCTTCAATACATTGTTGAAATTGTGGTAGGTCCCTCAGTGACTGAGTGCCATACACTCTGAGCCACTAATTGAAATATCATTTTAACCAATCCTACCAGAGGTGCTTTGGTTCTCAAGCTGATACCTCAGTAATTATCATAGGCATAAAACTGGTTGCAGTATCTTATGTACATAAACCCCTTTCTTAATACTTCTGTGTGTCTCAGTTCATTGTTTTTGTTTATCTTCTTCTTCCTTCATCTCCATATTTATATGGTTTGCTTTGATACAGAATTATCTGATACATGCAAAAATGGAAAAGATAATATATGAGAAGGTCAAGCATTATATATTATACATAAAGCTTATTTATTGTATCAAAATGATAGCAGAAAACAGTTTCTTTTAGAATCCTGTTAAGTTTTAACATACATATCAAATTTCAAATTACCTAAAAGACTGAAAAACTGATGTAGAATTCCTTTAATATCTTGTTAAATACGTGGCCACTAAAATACCTACAGCCAGGACCAGAACCCACAAAAAGAGACTCCATGTGTCCAAGCTATGGGAGCTGGTGACTGTGTTCTGTTTCGCAGTTTGCCACCAGAACTCAGATAATCTCTAGTGTCTATGGCCTTTAGCTACACTTGGCCCTTACCTAGTCCTGGCCACTCTGAGGCCCTATGCTTCCAACCACAGAAGTCTCGAAAATAAGAAAGACGTACAAATATATAGTAGAGATTAAATAGTTGCTCACCGTTATTTAGTAACTTTGGTGGGGAGGTGGGGGCAAGGAAGTAGGAGAAGAATGGTGTAAAGGGCATCTGTATGACAACACTTCAATAGATCTGATTAGTAAAATAATTTTTTTTTAATTTTCTGAACTGCCTTTTTACAAGTAGAGTGTGCACATCACAGCCTGCTGACATCAGGGCCTGTGATAACCTTGCCCATCTAAATTGTGGGAGGAAATATGTAGGATAGTATCTTTTTGGTTAGAAAAAGTCCTTTACTTCCAGGTACTTTCCTTGCAAATACACGACTGCGTGACGAACAGGAACCCTTTTTATAGTCTCCTCCGCTTTGCTTGCCACCTAGTGCAGTGCTGAGAATTAATTGTGTCTATACAAAGAATCATCCATTTTGATTGCAATGCTAAAAAGCATAAGTACAACAACCTTTAACCAGCTGTTTTCTCAAAAGTAAATGACTATTTATTATATTCTTTATAATTAATGAAGACCAAAGTACTTACTATGATAAATGCCAATAAATACCCTCTAATATGCAAAAAAAAAAATTCCCATTTACATTTTAATGAGATTTGAAATGTTAATGAAGGGAGTTTAGTAATTAACTTGGTGAGTGTCTCAAATAAAAGTGAACTTTGTTAGATGAATTAATATTAGTTCCTCATTAGGATGCTCTAATAGGTGAAAATAATTAATGTTTTAGCTAATATTCTGAAAATAAATAAGTATTTGTTCACAGTTTGTCAAATATTTCTTAATTATAAACAATGAGCTCATCAGTAACACGTGACCTTTCAAATGCGTTCCACATGTAACACAAATAACAATATTCAAAACACAGCCTTTTTTAGTATAGCAAAGAATTTTAAGTAATTTTTTTTTAAAAACCCAACGACACAACAAATCTTTGTATTCATTTGCTTCCCATTTGGTTTCTTGACAGATGCTGAAATAAGGCTCAGTTGAAACTCTATTACTTTTATTAAGATGTCTAATGTAAGATCACTAAAGATAAATATGAGCCCAATTATCTTTCTGTGACAGATTTATGGCATCCAGTAAGGAAATTAATGTCCAGTACAATTACCTGTTTTCATCAGTAAATATTCTGTGAAAAGTGCACTTTCTGAGTGCTTTCATGTGGGGACATGTAAAAGGCCCTGGATTTACTCCATACACACCCACCAATGGCAGACAAAAACAAGAGGAATCAACCATTCGTATATCTGAACAGCTCAATGCCAAATTGACTTGGAACGGGAAAAAAGGGAAAAAAGACGGTATTTTTGTTGGATTCACCTCTTACTCTCTCCCAAAGATTTTTTTTTTTTTATTTCAAGTCGAACATTGACAGAAAATTTTGAAGGATTTCTAAGACTGCACAAACTACTGGATTAAATATCGGAGGACAGATGCCACAGACGTCACTTATTCACATCTCAGTAAGGACCTACTGAAATCTAAACAGATTCCGGGAGGACTATTTCCTAAAGAAAGTTTAAAACATAAAGGTCACATTATGAATACATAAAAATGCTAATTCACACATACATTCAGGAAGGAATATACACAATTTACTGCAATGTCAAAACAAAATTTATAACCACTGTTTTAACCATTTATCTTGGCATAACGGTATATTTATAGCCAAGCTGTTTAAAATATAAATTGTCCTCGCTTGTCCCCAAAATGAATAAATAAATGAAACATTCAATCTTATATTGCAACAATAGTTTGTTACAACACCCTGTATACATAGTTCCCATAACTTCTTTCTTAACAAGGTTGCTGATCCTGAAAATACAGAAACACATGTAGCTCCAAGGAATACATTGATGGGCATATTTGTCATGTTCAGCCTCTGATCCACGGAAGTGAATCCAGTGGGCTGGCAAGGCTTAACACACTCTGGAGCACTCAATCCCAGTGGCAGTTAACAAATAGTTCCTTGTGAAACAGTTGTATTGAAAGGTCACAGTATACCTTTTGTGCTTGTTACGTCAACCTCATAACTTAGTTTGCTTCTGGGGAAGAGAACAAGGAATATATATCACTGTACCTTGCTATTTTTCATGGGCCAGCTTGATCAGATACCTGTGTAAAACTGTACACATCCTGCATCTGGTTTGATTATCATATCTCTGAAGTCATATGGACTGCTTTCATATTCTGCCACTATGCCCCCTAAACCAGTACAATAATCACCAATCTGATATTAATAGGTGCTTTCTTTACTGGGTGTTGTCTCCAGCTGAGTTTATAAAATTAGTCATGTTGTGTTTGCTGGATGCAAATTTCTGTTTAAATTAGCAAGACTGCACTGTAACTCTAGCAACTGTCTCAGAAGGAGGCATACAGACTGCTTCTACTAACAGGAAAAAAGTATTTGAAAGTCTCTCTGTTTGTTTTAAATTTCTCATTCCTTTCTTCTATTCCTGCTCTGGCTAAGAGATTGCTTCTGAAATGCCACATCTGCTCTCTTCTTTCCAGACAGCTGAAACTACTCTGGAATAACTGCAATGTGCAATAAAAGCCTGTAGTGTTGGAAATTATCATAAAGTTTCTCATGAAAGCGGGGTTTTTACCATGCTGAAGATATGTGACACTGGACAAGCAGATGTGGTGACATTGGACAAGCAGATGTGGTCATACATGGCTATCAGGATTTCTATGTAGTTTTCACATAGCAGACATTTTCCCTTCCAGGTGGAGTGCTCTGTTTCTTGGGCAACTCAGCAAGTGTGGCAATGAGACCAGCTCTGGGATTGCTCACTATTCCTCACCGAGGAGCGGTGTCACGAGAAGTTCTGAGTAAATCAGCAACTGCCTACTGCAGTGAGAGAGCACTCCTTGTGCTGTTGAAAGATCAGTGTGGAACACACAATGGGTGCTGTAGGAGTGTATGTTCTGAAAATATCAGTGACATTTAGCATTTTCAAGTCTTATAAGTCTGCTGGGTAATTACATGGTGTTACTCTCTTGTGGTGCTAAACCTCTTGATAGTTCTATATGTGATGCTTTGGAACCTCAAAAGAATTAAAAAAAAAAAAAAAAAAGTTAATGCTAATTAACCCCTGTTACTACCAGCGCTATTTGACCATGGAGGAGATCAACCTTAAAGGTAAAAGTGGCCTGAGGGAAATGACTTCCCATTCCAGCAACAAACCATAAGCACACATTCCATGGGCAACATATGCTGAAATACGTTTAAAGTATTTAAATTGAATCAAACACAGATATAAGTCAACTTTCACCATAAAAGATGGTAAGAAATGGTGATACAGCAATTGTGACAATAGTGACCAGACTACATGAAAAATTGCACTTTTTATCAAAGAATAGCTCATGTTATATTGGGTGAAGATACTTTTCTTTCTTGCTTAACTTTTAGAAACTTTAATGTGTTACCGTTGATAATAAGAGGTTGGAATAATACCTGATGTTTTGATTAGAGATTTCCAACCTCTTTGTCTCTATACACATAAAAGTAAAAATGATTGGAAAACAATAAAAGTGACCTACACATTACAGGATTAGTCTTGACAGATCCCCATGCTTAGCAGGCCTGTTTTGCTACAAATGCAAATAGCTAATACAAAGCATCTAAGGCTTGCTTACTGATCTGGCAGCACAACAGTGATTTGGCTTTGAAAAAATCAATCCTATCAGCTGAAAGGGAGCAGGAATTAGCAGTCTTGAACAAACAGTCACTCCTGTGGCACTGTCTGCATGACAGGAATAGGACTCCTTTTTTTTTTTGTCTCCTCTTGGTTAACAGCAGATGCATTCTTCCTTTTTTCTTCCAGCTTTCCAACTCTCTGCTTTTCCACTGAGCGATGAAAAATGCAACTCAAGCAAGAAAAACAATGGCTGGAAAAGTGTGACTAGGAAATGCATAGTTCTCCAAATTTTTCGCCCCAGTCCTTGGGTTAACATTATCCTCTGAATAGGATGAAAAATGTCCAAAATATACTGCCACTATTTGGCTTTATTTATTTTCTTTTCTCATCTGGCAGGGGACATAGACAGATCAGGAGAGAAAAGAGATGAGACCACCCTCTACCTTCTCAGAAAGGAAGAGAAACCATCAGTGGGACTGCCTCTTCTGCAGGAAGGAGAGCTGCCTCCTCCTCCTTTTCCTAACCAGGAGGCAAAGGAGACCTCATTACAGGCTTCCACAGGTTTTCCAGAGCACAGCAGAAAAAATGAGCTTAGCAATATTTTCTTCAATCCAAACACTCAGGCATTTAGGTGTGGTAAGTCAGGTAGCACAGTCCAGAAATTCAAGGCATAGCTTGCTGTGTGATTTTGGATGTGACTCTTGCTAAAATAGTATTGCATTTTGGAAGGAACACATCATTCCTTTTTCTTCTCCAGGAGCAATCATGTCACATCTTCATAATTTGATATTGTAATGACAGCTGCTGAGGTCTCCATTACTCTTTTATCTTTTTTAACATGGTAGAGTAGTTAATACATCACCTCACCAAAACCTTGATATAAAGTAAGGTACTACATGAAATATTGTTCACATGATTGATACTTTGCCTAGTAGTGATCTCTCTTTATGTATTAGTAAAATATGGTGATATCAAACTAAAGGAAATTTAAATCCTTTAAGGATAAGTAGAGAGATAAAGTAAAATAAAAGGGATATGTAACAACTTTGCTGAGAAAAAAAAAATATTTTGAAGCTTAGAACTAATGTAGCATGCATAAAGCCAACATTTGTATCCCTAAAATTAAAACCAGTCAAATTCTAACAATTTGCTCTGAAAATAAATTGTAATTTTCATTGTTTGAGGCCTTTGAAATGTCTTTTTGTTTCATTTTATTCTTAATCTTTATCTTTAATTTTCATGTTTTTATCATACAGATCACATTGCATAGTAACAATTTATAGTATTCTGTTCCAGAAAGATCTGTGAAGCACATGAAAAAGTCTTCAGAAAAACTAGCACCAAGTGCTTTTGGCTTCTGTTGCCAGTTCACCGTTCTTGCTTGCAGAACTTACTCAAACTCCTATTCACTGGACATCTTTCACGTTCTCCACTTCTAATAAAGCAAAAGAAAAGTGGAAATGGAGGACAACATGTTGAGATTTACTGTGTTTACACAAAGCATTTTTCCCCATTGATTTGCAGTGACTGGTACAACTGTGAGGGTAATTCCATTCCCAGTATTTATGTGGTTAGCATAGAAGTTCCTCTGTCAAATATACTTTGCCAGAGTGAGTAGGAAGATTGGAAGAGACAATAAATTGTCTTGATCACTTTGGATTTTGAGTTGTTTTCAAAGCTAAAGTAGTTGTTTCCTTTCAACAGCAATGCTACTTTAAGAACTAGGAAATCTGGTATTTCTCATCTTGCCGATTTGTAGGAAAACTTGACATGTCTTCTTTCTCTAATTCCTAATATAATTGAGCATTTCTTAAAGATA
The DNA here is from genome assembly GCA_013397055.1 of Pachycephala philippinensis. Lineage (NCBI taxonomy): Eukaryota > Metazoa > Chordata > Aves > Passeriformes > Pachycephala > Pachycephala philippinensis. The sequence goes on from VWZT01000756.1 coordinate 168,648, forward strand.
AAAGTGGCATACACATGTATATAACTGTGTGTAATACACACAGACATAAACAAACCCCTGACCATGAGAATGTGGTGATGATAAAGTAGCATTAACTGTTCTCACTCATGATTCCCTTTTCATCTTTAAGGCTTGCCAAATTTAAGTTTTTATGGTTCATCGTGAGACCAGCCCAGGAAATGCTACTTTTACCTATATGAATAGTTTCATTGGAGATGGTGGGAGTACCCACAGTAGTAAGCAATGGCCTACTTTTTGTGTCTGTGGTATATTTCATTCAAGTTTATGGGAAGTTTTAAAAGTGGAATGTGAATTACTAAGCCACGTACTGAGCTGTGCTGCACAGAGCTATGAGATACTGCATCACCCATATGCTAGTATAGAAAGAAGCTTAAAGTTATACATGTAAGTAGTTCAGAATTAAATCCTAAATAAACATGACAAATACAAGGAATTTCAAGCACACTAGTCTTTTGTGTAAATGAAGAGCACTGCAGAATATACAGCAAACCCTAAATTAACTGTGGCTGTGCCCTCCGAAGTGCTTCCTCAAGTACACTAAATGTTAATATATTATCAGCTAGATATACTGGTCTCCAATACATGTATAGTGATTCTTTTAATCTTTGCTATGCCTGAACTAAGGCACGACTGTGTTCACTTCTATGAGTGTTTTTAGGAAAACTTCCCTGTCCAACCATCCAGGAGCCAACTTGGCAGTCACACCTTCACCACCTGGGCTGGGACCGCAGCCCTTTCAGAGTGGGTGGCTTCAGTGAGCTGATAGGTGCCCCGCTTTGCTCCCCACACACCCCACACTCACAGGCAGACCAGGTTTCCTTAGACCCTAGATTTCCCATAGCAGAGTCTCAGATGTCTCGATCCTTAAAAGAATTTAATCTTGGTGCAGTAACGATAAGAAAATATCAGCTCAAGCTGGTGCCTCTGAGGAGGACCTCAAAGGAAACCCTGGGGTTTTATACCCTCCCAGTCTAAGGAGGGGAAGGTCTGGAGTCCTCAGCTCCTGCTGTGTCTCCGAGTGTCCAAACCCCTGTCTGGGCCCTTTGTTCTGCACTGGATGGGCACTTCATGGCCCCTTGCCTGAGGCTGCCACCCAGAGCTCAACCTGCAGCTGCACCCCCAGCTACCTGCACTGAATGTATTCCTCAGTAGCAGTGAACCTCTTTATATTTCATTTCACAGCAAAAGTCTAAAGAGTCATTTGTAAAAAAAAAAAAAAAAAAAAAATCTTAAGGACACCGTTGATAGCCAACACAGTAGGAGAAGAATTGGCAAAGCTAAGAGTTAATTCCTGTCATAAATATGGTGACTCTACCAGTGCTTTTTGTGGTACTGTGATTTCACCGGTATCTGAAATTTTAGTGATGTAAATTCTCTACAAAGAGGAGCTGCATCTTAGAAGAATTGCTTCTCCAAGGGTTTTCCATGGGTTTACATTCAAGTAGGGGCATGAGCTATTTAACAGAAAATAAATCTCAAAAATCATGTCATTTTATTTATTTTACAAAGTGGGGGACTTATTCTGCATACCCACTCTTGCTGTTCTTCAAAGGAGTAAGACTCCTTGCTGTCAGAAAGACACTACTCTGGATGCTGCAATATATCAGGACACAGTCTTGTTTATTGGTGTTTTGGATATTAGTTTAGACACTTATATTAATTACTAGAATTGTGTTTAGCTGGTAGCTATGTAATCGGAATGTTTTAGTCATATCTGTGATGTCTTCTCCACATGCGACAGGGGATTGATTAGCTTTGTCATTTTTCTCCTGTGCAGTATGAGGGCCTATCTTGGCTGTTCATATGATGCCAGACAGACTATAATTATTTTAAGACTTGACTTGAAGAGTCTATGCTTTCAAAATTGTTCCAAATCAACCCCATTTTTATTTGGAATATAATAATAATAAAAAATCCCATTTATTTTACCCTTTATTTGCACAGAGTGGTTTTTGTAACATATTTACATGATATGGCCTTCCTCAAATACTGCAATAGAAAATATCACAACAATAACAATAAATTTAAAATAATGTTCAGGTATAAATGAGGTCTATATAATTATTTTCTACATCCTCCTGGAATCACAGTCAGCTTCTTGTACTTGAAAAAATCAGGAATGACATAATGGAGAACTTAATTTCAAGCACTATAGATGCTCACAAACAGTGGCATTTGTTTATACTTCTCATAATATATGAATGAAATTCTTAATGATGCTTTTTGTTGAAAATCAGTGGTACTGCTAACACATCAGCCATGGTAATGTATACGCAGATAAGTGCCCATGTTCTACCCTTTACGAATCTTTGTGGATTCCTGTGATTATCTTTACAACAAGCTTCACTGCTTCACACTACTCTTACTGGTACATATTATAAAATCACACCTACACATTTGTATAGGTGGAATTGATGTCTCAAACTAGAGTCAAAAGATGTGCATGCTGTAACAACACAGTGCTGCATTGTAAACTACAAATATTCGTGAAGAAATAATGTTGACTTTTCATAGGACTTCCCTTTAAAGAAAACCTTCCAGACAAAACAACTTTTTCATATGAAGGACTTCTTACAGTGTGGAGAGAATGAGATATGATATGAGATATTTTGTGATTACTTAATATATATCCTAGATTTGGTTTTACTTTGTTAGGCTTAGTTATAATCCAGCTGGGGCCAATTTAAATAAACTCACCTTATCTGCGATAATAATTTTAATATGTAAATACAGGCAGAAAAAAATGCACTAAAAAGAATTGTACAGAGTTGTATATCTGTAATCAGAAAACCTACACACCTTAAGACTTCTTAGACAGTCCATACTTCCAGACAATAAGCACAAATGTCAACAGGATAACAAAATCAGTGATAGAGAACTTTTGGATGTGGAACAATGAGGCTATAAAGGATTTATACCTTGTCATTACTGGGGAGAAAGGAGTACTGAAATTAATGCCTGTCTATTATTTAAAAATATCTATAGCTTCCAAAGCTTCTGAATTTCAAAAGGGTTGTTTAGTTTTTGAAACAGTCAGCTTTAGGGCTCACAGGTGAAAAATTGTGCTGCCCTGTATTTTGGCAAAGAAAAAAAAAACCCAAAACAGCCAAACATTTTCAGTACATTCTTGACTATTTTGTTCTGTTTTATAATGTTTCTTAAATGGAATGATATTTCAAGCTCCATCCCTCCTATTTGGTCTGCAGATTTAAAAAAAATAAATAATTTAATAAAGAAATGATACCTAAATCATTTGATATCATTAAATGGATAAAATTATAAAATCATAATAAAAATGAGCAACAGTGCCACTTAATACAGTTTACAATTCCAGATCCAGTGTTAGACAATCTCCTTAAACAAAGAAACCTGGTTTATGCTTTTACAGGCAGCCATTCTGGAAGGTTCCTGTCTCTTTTCTTTCTTTTTTTTTTAACTGGAGAAATCTTAATACTTGACATTATTTTCTGTACACCATCAAAATGTGCAGACAAAATTCCCCCTAGCTGGCAGTATGTATCCCTCAAACACTGACAACTTGGAGACACCAAAATTTTTCTATTAAATTATTAAGAATCCTGATATTTATCTCCTCTGAATGTCACTGTGTGTCAAATAGAGTAGAAAAATTATATCCAATGATAAGAGACTCAGTCAAGTAGAAAGATTCATATTTAACAAGAAATTCCAGGCAATGTTTAGAAATAATTCAAGAAATAAAATCACTCTTTTCAATTTATAAGGTATATAAATGGGATATGATGTCTATTTATAAAGTTCAGTCTGTAGTCAGAACTCCATTTCCTTCTCTGGTTTTGAAATAAATCACTTTAAAATAGTCCCAACATTTAAAGTTTCAGCAGACCTTTACTGAAAGATCAGCCCAACTAAACAACCAATATTTGCTGTTATTATCGAATCCCTGTAACTGTGAGCAACATTTAGCAAGTTTGCATAATCAATACCTCTCCTCTGAGCAGAGAGAGTTATAAAAGCTTTACCCCATACAAAAAGGTCTGAAACAGTACGATAAATCCCTGTGAGGGCAGACGCACAAGTGAAAATATTTACCAGTCAATAAAATGGATCCCATTGCCTTCTGTTGACAAAGCAGGTTACACACCCCATGTAGCCTAAGTTAAATTGTTCTCAAGTTTAAAATGTTTTTGGCTAATGTCAAATGAAAAATCTGTTCTGCACCTCTGAAAATATTAACAATATAGCAAATTTCATGTTAAGTGATATGTTTTCAATTTCTGTTTCTCATCATCTTTTCCTAAGTACTATTCCAAAGGCATTAATTCACAGGTCTATAAAACAAAATGTTGCATAGTTTTTGAACTTTAGGATCTAGCTCTCTTGGTTCATACTGACAGTCACCTTTTAAATATTTAATTATTATCACTTTGTGAGGTGAGGGTTTTTTCCAGCTTTCTCAGCACTGAAATGATCTTTCTACCTGATGCGATTAGCATGAAACAGACAGTATGATTCAGAGATTTAATAAGTAGGTTTAAGTTTTTCAAACTTATATGAAGCAGTTGCAAGGTTTTGATTTATTTCCACTGCCAGAAGCATAAGTAGCATTCTCTTTAATGCAGAATGGCACACAAGCCTGATAATCTGGTTTAGACTGCCAGGCATGTCCAAGGGGAGCTTTCACATCCCTGGAGACTATGGAGCTTCCTCTGTCATGTAAGAATGCCTGTTATTGTTAAAGGTGCATGAAGACTGTCTGCCCACGAAAAAGGAGATAAAGTTTTAAAAAATGTACCTCTTCCAGAACCTGTTTGCTTGTCAACATTTCCAGGTGTAAGCACTAAGTTTGAGCAAGGATTTTATTTCATAGAATCATAGGATGGCTTGGGCTGGAAGGGACCTTAAGCATCATCTAGTTCCAACCCCTTGCTGTGGATAGGGACACCTTCCTCTAGACAAGGTTGCTTAGGCCTCCATCCAACCTGGCCTAAAATTTGTCAGGTTGTTTTTTCATGGTATTTATGTACCTGAAAAATGAACTACTTTGCAAGTACTTATTTTTCTTCCATTAAATTCTCATTCTGAAAGGTTTCTCAAAGCCAAAATAAAATTTCAGGAGAAAAGCAGAGAACAAATGCCTATAAAAACCAATAGCATAGCAGTTATCTGCAGTATGAGTGATACAGATTGAAATTCATTGAAAGGTACAGTACTGACAGTTATCCACAACCATGACTAACTATAATATATGTAGCCCTTTAGAAGTCTTATTCTAAAATATAGCATCCTTCAAAATGTTTTGATACAGACTCCTTGCTTTTAGAGAGTTAACAGTTTGAATAAATCAATAACAAATCCTTTTCAAAGAAGCTGTTTTCTCCAGTATTTTATTGCAATTCTTTTATACTGAAGACCTTATAGCTAAAAGATCAGCCTCTTCGTTAAAAACAAAATTATGATATCAATCTTTACCTTATAAAGTCTATTTATTTATATGATTTAATTACAAAAATACTTTCTTCAGTGAGACAAAAGAATTCTTTATGTTCTGTGAGTTCTGATGCAAACACAGTTCTTTCTTTTTAAAGGACTAGCCAGTGCTGTTTAATGCACGGTTTCTCTCAGGAAAAGAGGTAAGGGGAAAAAAAGCAGAAGAGAAGAGAATGGAAAACTTCCTATGAAGTTTTACTTCATAGTGGAAGAATTCATAAAATGCATATTTAATCTTTCTTAGACAAGAACTCAAGAAATGCATAAGGCAACTGTCTTTCCTAGGCAGTCACACATTGGTCCTGCTACCCCTCTCTCATCCTCCATCATTTCTGATTTCCATTTTACAGATGAAGAAGAGAGGCACCAGACAAAGTAAGATTCACATGAAGAAAGGGTAAATGAGCCTCAGCAGGCAGGCTTTTATCTTCTGCAGCTTTGCACACTTGCCTGCCATAGGCATGATCCACAAACCTAAATTTTTCTTCCATTCATAATATGTAATGACTACTTCAGATTACAGTTCACAGAGACAATATTATTCAGTAAGGTCCCACGTAAACTACACAGTAGTAAAATTAGGACACAAGACTATCATTTCTCATACTACTGCTCTGCTGTTTAAATACTTCACTCTCTGAAACCACACAGGATTCTGTGCTATGATCTTTTCCGTAAGGGGTTCATCTGCCTGTGTTTTAAAGAAAATGGCAGGAGGGCATGCTTTCATCTCAAGATTAGAATAGAATAGAATAGAATAGAATAGAATAGAATAGAATAGAATAGAATAGAATAGAATAGAATAGAATAGAATAGAATAGAATAGAATAATCTTAGTTGGAAGAAACCTACAATGATCTTCTAGTCCAAGTGCCTTACCACTTCAGGCCATGTTGTTCAGATATTGTCCAAATGCGTTTTAAACACTGACAGACTTGGGGCATTGACCATCTTGCTGGGAAGCCTGTTCCAGTTTTTGACCATCCTCTTGATAAATAAATGCTTCCTAATGTCCAGACTAAGCCTCCTCTTGCCATTAATAATAATTTGAACCTTTCCCACAGGCCCTACCTCTGGATACCAGGGAGAATGGCTCAGCACCTTCCTCCCCTTTTCACTTCCTCAGGAAGCTGCAGAGAGCAATGAGATCACCTCTCAGCCTCCTCTGGTCCAAAATAGAAGAGCTTGAAGTCCTCAGCAGCTCCTCAGCTCCTCAGCCTTTCTAGCCTTCTCCCTGCATATACAAACTACAGCTACAAAAACCTCCTTTTGCATAACCGATTGATGAATAAAAAAATCCCTGAGCACAAATTAAGGAAAATCAGGACAGACATGGAGTTATCTGGGAGAGAATTTAAACCCATGTCACTTATCTCAGGGAAGTATGCCTGATACTAGCCATAGCTCTTACCTGGAGGAACTACGGGCTTGTCCTTTCCAGATGATATTTGCTTAATTTGTTGGTTCTAAAGAACAGGCCTCTCAAATGACATGGGGAGGCCATGAGTTTCTTTCCAACATATTCCAGTCACTGTTCCAGTGATCTCGTTGGCATGGTACACCTTACAGTATAGTGCTCTTTCTAGTTTGTAGGTAAACAGTTCTGCAGTACCTTTCTTCCCAAAGGGCTACTGCTTGCTTGCTCAGTCTTTTTTACCTTATATTTTATTTGCATTGCAACAAACAAAACTATGCTTTTATTTTAAAATTAAATTCAATAACTAAATGCTTTTACTATTTGTTTTGATATTCATCAGCCCCTCAAATAGACCAACATTTTGTGTCAATAGAGTAATATCAGTATAATGACAAATTTATATATTGAACTATTCGGAGAACAGGAAAATGCAAGATACAGGAAAAAATGTAATATTGAAAATTACTTACTACTAGACAGGACTCTTTGAGGATCAAGCAGATTCCATATAATGCATTTTAAAAAGATTTGGTTTATATGCAGCTACTTTCTTTTCCTTTAATTTCTTCTAAAAAGGGAAGTACATCATGCCAACAGCAGGCCACTTTCTCAATTTCCAAAGAAAAAAAGGATACAAATAGATTCTATTTATTCTTGAATACACAGGCAGTAAAAGAGTAAGAGGAAAGTGAGTTAGCAGAGGAAGAAAGATTAGGATTGTTTTTTTCCTCAAATCAATACCTTATAATTTCTTCATTAGCACACAGAAATATGATCCCTTTCCCATGACATAAAAGATGCACAAACAGATTCTTTTACATGATGTAATGAATCCCTTGTTGATTTAAAATGATCAAAGGACTAAGATGAAAGCTTTAAACTCTATGATAAAACATTGATAATGGTGCTATAATATTCAATATTATGACCCAAATAAAGTAGTTTTCAAACCTCAAAGCTTTATAAAAGCTGTATATAATAATTTTTAAGTTTTATTGTATCAACAGTTCTATAACTACCAATTATCTACATAACATTTTGTATTAAAACTGCCAATAAAACCTGCAATTCAGGCTGCAATGAAGTATTCCCTTTAGATTAAGTAGCAGATATAATCAGGTAAATCAATAATAATTATTTTAAGGTGTTCATAAATGCTTAAGAAGCTTGTATTAGTGTTGTCCAGGGCTTTTTCCATATTTTCAGTTTGATTCTAATTTATGTAATGTCTGAGTACATTTAGGAAGTTCATTAAAATTCCTATAATGTAAACTGATGGACAAACTTCAATAAATGTCTACTATACAATTACTTTTTAATATTACAAGCTTTTAATTACTTGCTTAATTAGCTGATTTAATTAATGTAAATACCACATTGCTTAAACACTCAAGATTAATTTCTATGGCTTTATGCCATTCAACAGTATATGTTGGATCAGTTCGATCAGAGAACCATGATACTACAAGAGCAGTGACATTTTTTGATATTTCAATTTTTTCGACAGTACTGAAATTTATTTTTATGCTAAACAGAACTAATCAATCATTTTAATTAACAACCAGAGGTGGGCTAGGTCTCCCACAGAACTGAAGAGTGACTGCTAAGTTTTGTGTCATATGCTTCAGGGCAGATTCAGCTTATTGAGTTTGTCTGGTTGTTGAGAAAGAGTCTCAGACATGAAAGTAGCCCCCCTTCTTTCTACATCTAAAGCAGGTCTTTATGAGAAGTGGCATTTTGTTTTGTGAGCAGATATAAAACTGTTTAATGTTTGTTTTTAAACTCTGCTTTTGTCACTGTGGGTACCTTTTTGTTTAGACTTCAGGGTATTTTCAAAGCTGTGTGTAGGAGTTGAGAAATTATACATCTGAATCCCATTATTTTCTAACAGAATTTGAATGCATATATTTGCCCTAAGATTTAATTATATGTCCTTGCAAACCTAGATCAATTAGGCAACTTAAAAACCTGCTCTTTGGGGAAATAACTGTCAGTTTCTCTTTTTCTTTGAGTGTCTTAATTACACCAGAAATTTGCTCTAAAACTTCTTTCCTTATGGTAATTTGCATAATAAAAAATATATTAAAAAATATTATAAACTCTCAATTTTTAAATTAGTCAGTACAGAACTATAGAACTGAGATGGAAGGGATCTCAGAAGTCCTTGGTCCACCTCTTTGCTTCCAAATATAAAGTATAATTATGGGCAAGATGTTTTCCAGTTCTGAAAGATTTTCTAAAGTGGAGACTTTACAGACTCTGAAACTGGCCTGTTTTAATATATCATTATATATATTTTTTCAGGCTGCAAATTAAAATGTTATTTAAACCTATTAATTACCTATTGTCCTATTATCGCTAACACGGAGAATTGGCAACTACTTTTCACTTTCGATCAGTATTTTACATATTTAATTATTCTTAAATCTTTAGTATTCTTTCAGACAACCAATCCCAAATTGTAGCATTTCCCCTCTCTATAAAAACTATCCATATCTCTGATTATACTAATTTTTCTCCTCTGAATTATTTGCAATGCTGGTGTGTAGCTTTCTTGATGGCTCTAAAGGCTCCTCAGAACAGGTTACTATACTCCAGCTGAGGTTTCATGTATGAGGGACAAAGCAGAAGAATTACCTAGCATCTCTTGTGAGCTGTGCTTCATTTACATATCCCAGCATGATGCTCAATGCTCTCCTTTACAGCAGCATGACACCACTGATTGATGTGGGGCTTATGATCTGCTGAGGATTATCCTCAGATCCTTTGATATCGAGTTGCTATTTAATCAACTCATGTAGAACTGCTATCTCTGTATTCATGTACCTGAAATTACAATCCAAAAGTAGAAGACTGTAATTGCCTTTATTGAATTGAATCATTCATTTAAAAATAATTTTTTCCCCTGTTGTTAAAATTATTTTAAATTATAATACAGACTCCCAGTATTCTTGCACTTTATACCAGAACAACGCAATAAGCATACTTTCTATTCCATCACCCAGGATATGAATGAAGAATAAAGTAGAAATCAAGTAGGATCCAATGAAAAGCTTTAAGTAAATCTCCTTCCATTGACAGTTTCTCTAACAATACCATCTTGTGACCAGTTTCACTGTAATGCTGGTAGTCTCATCTATACCACCCCTGTGAAGCTTAAATACAAAAATATGTGACACTGTGTCAGAAGTCTTACTAAGGCCACAATATAGTATATTTTGATTCTGTACTACACACAAAACATTAAATCCAAATTAACTGTTACTTCGCTATCTTTTAAAATCTTACAAATAATTTGATCATCAGTCAGCGAGTGGTGAACAATTAGATTGTGCATCACTGATTTTGTATATTCTAATTTATGTTGTTATTATTGTTATCCTCCTTTTCTGTCCCATTAAACTGTCTTTATCTCAACCCACAAGGTTGCTCACTTTTACTCTTCCAATTCTCTCCCCCAACCTACTGTGAAGGTGAGGAGTGAGCAAGCAGCTCTGTGGTGCTTTGTTGTCAGCTGGAGTTAAACCATGACAGTCCTTTTTGTTGCCCAATGTGGGGTATGACGGGTTGAGATAGTAAGAAATCTGACTAGACGGCATTAGAATAAATTTGTTTTAAGCACTCATTGCATTAGTTTACAAATTGGTGGTCACAATGTTGATTTATTTGCTCTCAAATTTGGTGTGCTTGTACTTCCACTTGCCTTATGTAACACCTTCCTGGCAGTATATGTTCCTCATTGTGCTGTTTATCACCCATGAGAGCTGGGCTAAGGTTATTGTGTTGTTCTACTTTGTAGCACTAGCTTATGATATGATAGAATTGCTGGTTGTGAAATTGATCGGGTGGTTGTACTCAGCATAGCCATCATCTCTGTACTTTGGGAGCCATCTATTGGAAACTATTTATAATTATATCTTTTCGTTTTCCCCTTTGGAGATGCAATCCATGCAGGAGACTCTTCCATCTTCCCCTGCTTCTCCTCCAGGCTAACCATGATAGCTCTTGTGAATTTTGATTCTCCTTGGGATGTTCAAACCAGAATGTTCCTATTGCTACCTGTTCTGAATACATTCCAGGTCTTGTTTAACGTTAAACAACTAGTTGAGAATACACCCACTCATCTGCCCTGAGGCTGGATAATTATGAGCGGCAGGATATGTGGGATACTATAGGCAAATACCTGGAAGAATGGGCACTTCTGATGTTTTGGAACCTCACCCCTGAAAAAGTGCAGAATCTGGAAAAATCTGTAAAATATTTGGGAAAAGTATGCTATCACCCTGGCAGTTCCAGAGAAACACAAGTCACTACTAGATGCTGGGGCCTGGCCCAGGCCTATCAAGCCATGTTCCACACTTCTCAACACCCTTAAGGGGAAGAAATGGTCTCTGGATGTGACAGCAAAATGACAAATGCTGCAGATACTTCAACTGAGATGACAGGTACTGCAGCTCATTTAGTAAGGGGTGAAGAAGCAGGGCCATCACGAGAAGAGGAGCAGAAACAGGCAGAACCCAAAAGTGAGACAAAACCACCTAATCCTTATTCCTGAGTGACCTGCATTAAGGAAGATGTTATACCTCACCCAGACAAGTGGACCACTGCGGAGAGAGAAACTATCAAACTAATAAAATGATACTTATAACAAATTTCTTGTGTTTTGGCTTTAATAGAATAGTGCTGGTAACACAGTGATGTTTTTGTTGTTGCTAAGCAGCATTTGTACTTAAGGACTTCTCAGCTTCTCATGGCCTGCTAGCTAGAATGTGAGAGCGCCACAAGAATTTGGAAAAGGACACAGCAAGGACAGCTGACCCAAACTGGCCAAAGGGATATTCCACCCTGTATGGTGTCATGCTCGGTATATAAACTCAGGAGAAAGCTGGCTGGAGGCCACTGTTTGTGAACTGGCTGGCATCGCCTGGGCAGTGGTGTGCAATTGCATTGTGCATCACTTGTTTTGTATATTCTAATTATTTTATCATCATTATTACAATCATTGTATTCCCTCTTTTCTGTCCTGTTAACCTGCCTTTAAATCAACCTACAAGTTTTCTCAATTTTGCTCTTTGGATTGTCTCTTCCATTACACTGTAGAGAAGGAGGTGGGAGTGAGTGAGGAGCTGTGTGGTGCTTATTTGCGGTTAAACCACAGCACTCCTAAAAACATTGTTATATTTTTCATTTTCCAGTCTTCTGAAACCTCATTTATTTTTCATGCACTCTCAGAAATAAGGACAAAAAATTCTGACATTACTTTTATAGGTTATGAAAGCCATTTAAAGTCCATACCATTGGGGCCAAAATATTTTCGCAGATTCATATTTTTCAAGTATGCTCCAGCTTATTATTTCTTTGTTTGGCAGTAAGAACTTGACAGTGACATCAGCTATGCCTGTAGTTGAGTATTTCAGGGAGTGTTGATGGAAAGACAAGGTAATTTTCCCCCGTTGATAGACCATTTCCACCCCTGGCTTTCTTTTTCCTTAAATATACTTGCAGAATTATTTCTCAGCACTTTTGCATGTAACTTCCTGGCTGTATTTTAAGCTATATATGTTCTAGTGTTGTTCCTTTCTACGTGAGCTACTTGTCTTATATTTTCAAGTTTCTATCTGACCTAGTTTCCATGGTCTGCATGATCTCTTTCATGGTTTACGTCATTTGATCTCTCAATATACTTCCTGTTCTTCCTCTGTAATTGGACAGTCTACATTTCTGCCCTTAATATTATCTCTTTAGGAATCAACTGTCTCTCCTTAACTAATTTTTCACTAAATTTGTTTCTAAGTGTCTTGAGTTTATTAAAGTCCCCCTTTTCGAAGTCTATTATTTTTATTCTGTTTTTTTTTTTCTTCCTAAGGATTGTGAACTCTATCACTTCCTTCCTAGTAGTTAACATCAAATCTAAAAGAGCTTCACCTTTCATTCTTTTCTTTTTCCTTTTCTTGTGTAAAAAAATTGCCATTCAAGCATTCCAGTAACTAATGATTGAACAAATTGATTATTCAGACAGAAACACAGGTTTTCTTAGAAAATTATAGGCTAAGCACAGTAATCTCTCCAGCTAATGCTTATTTTCATATCAGTGATTTAAAAAGCTACAGCTTGGAAAAGAATTCCTACTTCATAATTTTTCTGTAAATATGTCCATTTTTTTATGATTTTAAATTATCCATGGCAATTGAATATGAATTGAATATGAAATTTCTAAGCCCTAAGTAATTCAGAATTCTTGAAAAAATATCAACCACTTCTTAGTCTGTGTGTGGTCTGCAAGAAACTCTTTGCAAATACTATGCACAACTATACATCCACAACCCTGGATGCCTGAAAATATAAATATAAGCAAAGTCTTTTTTAATAATTCCTGTTATCGACATTGTGCCTGCAATGTTTTACACACGTGTAAGGTAAAGCACGTAATGCTCTCAGATCAGAATGGTCACCAATTATTAACATGATGCTTTAGTCTATATCACTGCATATTTTGAAGAGCAATGGTGATTTACGGCTCTAGTTTTAATAGTACAGAAAGCTCCTGAAATGACTCAGTAATAAGCATACTGCCTATATCAAATTGTAAATTTCATGAACTGGCTACATGAATATTCCTGAGATATTGTTATATGTCATAGATATCTAAACATGTCTAGCCATTATGCCAGTGGTCCTTTCCATAACAGGATTTCTAAATGTAAAGAAGAAGTTCCTGACTCCACTCCTCTGAAATCTCAAAAGGCTATGGTTATGATGTCATTTCATTTAATGACCTTCCACTAAGTCAGGAAGTAAAGAAGAGGACACTTTTAAAAATTTGTCCAGCTGAAAATGAGAAAGAAAAACAACCAAAAAACCTCACAATAAGTGCATTGTCTGTAATCAAATCCAAGTTTGATTTCAGTGATAAGCACATGAAAAATAATAATAACCCACTTGAAATTTTTTATTTTGGGGAGGGCTGACAATTCAATGACTTTGAGATGCCTCTATCAACCTGAATTATATTGTCATTGCTCTTGAAAAATATACTGTGTGCAAGTAATTTCTTTTACATTCTCTGCATAAACCAATCAAGTTCATAAAACTGAACTGAAATTATGCAGGTTTATGAACTACAAATAAAATACTTTATTTCTTATCAAGATTCCTCCCAAGTATTCTAAAATGGCTTTGTTTCCTTTTATCACTGCTATTTGCCAGGTTTGCCAAGAACGTGGGAAAATGGTTTCCATCTGAGGAAGCTGGAACACATAAAGCCCCTGTAGGGCATCTTCTCAAACACCTACCAGGTTGTACTCTAATATATCTGCTTGTGAAGATGGGGCAGATATCCTTTGGGTTTGCTTTGGTTTTCTTAATCTTCCACTAAATCCAGGCATTCCCACTTCATGTGAATGCCATATCCATCATCCTAGGGAGATTTTAAATGTTTTATGCAAAAATATTTCCTGGCCCTCAGGGAAGGTTTAGAAGGACTCAATGACTCTTCTTCACATATCAATCACATGGCTCTATGGGAATGTATGATGCAGTTGTTCAGATACCTCTGGAAGAATGCAACCAGGATCTAACGACTCTAAAGCTATGGATGTGAAGCATGAAAGCACCCATAGCTTTAAACAAATTCTCAAATCCTGCTATTAAGTTTTGTCTGAATACATAAAGCACTCCTACTTAGTTCTTCATCTCTGAATTCTGTGCACTTGGAGCCTGGATCTGTGCCAACACTGGAATACTGATTCAATTAGGTACATCCGTTTGAATAAATGTCCCAGATAAGCTTAGCATGTTCCATTTGGATTTAAGGCATAGTTAATCTGTTAATTAATATTAATTATTGAAACAGACTTGAAGTTTAAAATTGCAGTCAGATTTATTTTAAACACTCCTTGGCTTTTAGCTGGAATGTGGTTTAGGTTTGTGTTGTATTTATTGTCTGACTTAGTTTTAGGTCAATAAATTCAATTGGATGCAGCTTGAACCATATTGTGAGCTTGAAAATGCACCCTATTCCTGGTGCTGCCATGGTCTTTATATATGGCTTCTGACAATTCACTAAGCATCCACTTCTCTCTGAGCAAAAATGGAAATAAAAATGAAACCTGTGATGAAGAGTTGCTGTATATCAGATATCAGAGCCAAGAAATGTAAGCGCAATTATTATTGTTTTCTTTTGAACATAGAAATATTGAATTATTCTAGTGAGGGTTTTACAAGTTAATGTACCATAATGTGTTAAAGCAAAGACACTTTTTGATTCCTTTGATTTCGTGGAATTCTAGTGCTTCATGTACAGCAGTCTTGCTTAGTCAGTGACAGGTTGATACTGATTCACTCTTAACATATATATTGTACTTAATGACTTCCTTTCAGCCTTTTTTTTTTTTTTTTGTGAAATGCATATGTGAACAAATAATATAGCCACCACATTTTCTCATATTCTGCTGCATTTATCAAAAGTTTCTAAATTGTGTCCTCAGGTGAAATACTGGCAATGTTTTATTAGTAATCCCTCCTATTTTATCAGTAATTACAGAATCATTATTTTTAAAAGCCAAGATCTACTACTTTTAGCTATCCAGCAGAATCTAACAAAACACACTACTACTCACTATTTTGAAAACTGGAATAAAACTAGATGTATTAATTATATAAGCTCCTGACCATCAGTATGAGATCTTTGGGCAAATGATATCAGCAGTATCTAGGCTGTGAGTTAGCTAGAAAGAGAGCATAGGATATATTTGTCTATAATTTGACTGGGGGCTCCATCATCTCCAAATCAGGCTTCAAGACAGGATATTATTGCTATTGGTCTTTAAACTCTACATACAAAAAACTCTGTTCTAAATAATGAATGAAAAATTCAAGAGATAAAAATACCATCTTTAAAACATGCTAGTAAAGTAAAAACATCAAGAAAAGACCATGAAGTACTACCAACTAAAATTATTAGGGAAGATATTTTTAAGGAAACTTGGTAAACAAGATTCTCATGCTTTGTTATGTGTCAGTTGTAGCTAAGTATTTTAATAGTTTAGATTATTTAAAAATACCAGTAAAAGAAAAATTACAAAAGCATACTTAGGTGGAATTTCATGTAATGATAGAATGGTTTGTGTTGGAAGAGAACTTAAAGATGATATAGTTCAACCTCCCTCCCATCTCTGCCCCTTCCACTAACCCAGGTTGCTCAAAGCCTTGAACACTTCCAGGCATGGGGCATTCACATCTAATCGGGGCATCCTGTTACAGAGCCTCTCCACCCTCACAGTAAAGAATTTCTTCCAAATACCCAATCTAAACCTACCTTTTTGTAAATTTAAAGTCATTAAACTTTCAGTTAATCCCACAGGCCAGGTTGGAGGGGGATCACTTCAGGAGCTGATAAAAGTGCTCCTTGAGTCACTTTCAGTCATTTGCCAGCAGCCCTGGCTAACTGGAGGGGTCCCAGATACCTTGAGGTTAGAAAATGTGATGCCCACCTACAAGAAGAGTCAGAAGGAGGATCCAGGGAACTACAGGCTTGTCAGCCTGACCTTGGTGACCAGGGAAGTCATGGGTCTGATCCTCTCGAGTGCCATTACATGAAATGTAAGAGACACCAGGGGATCAGGCCCAGCCAGCACTGGTTTATCAAAGGCAGGTCCTCCTTGACTAAACAGGTCTCCTACTACAGCACGACCCACTTAGGGGAGGAAGGAAAGGCTGAGATGTTGTCTGCCTAGGATTTAATAAAGCCTTTGACACCAATTCCCGTAGCCTTCTTTCAGAGAAACTGGCTGCTCAGGTCTTGGACAGGCATATTCTTCACTGGGTGAAAATCTGGTTGGATGGTTGTGTCCAGGAAGTTGTGGTGAATGGAGTTAAATCCGGTTGGTGACTGGTCACAAGTGGTGTTCCCCAGGGCTCAGTACTGGGGCCAGTCTTATTTAATGTCTTTATGATCTGGATGAGGGGATTGAGTGTGCCCTCAGTCAGTTTGATGCTATGTTGGGTGAGAATGTGGATCTGCCAGAGGGTAGGAAGGCTCTACACGAATGTCAGGATGAAGTGATGAGCTGAGGCTAATTGTATGAGGTTGAACAAGGCAAAGTGCCATGTTCTGCATTTGGGCCACAACAATTCCATGCAATACTGCAGGCTTGGGGAAGAATGGCTGGAAAGCTGCCTGGTTGCAGGAAGGACCTGGGCCTGCTGGTTGATAGAAGGCTGAACATGAGCCAGCATGTGACTGGGTGGCTCAAGAAGACTAATGGTATCCCAGTTTGTATCAAAAATAATGCAGCCAGCAGGACTAGGGAAGTGATTGTCCTTCTGTACGCAGCACTGGTGAAGCCTCAACTCAAGTACTGTGTCCGGGTTCGGGCCCCTCACTGCAAGAAAGACTCTGAGTTACTGGAGCATGTCCAGAGAAGGGCAAAAAACTTGATGAAGGGTCTGGAGCACAAGTCTGATGAGGAGTGGCTGAGGAAACTGGAAGTATTTAACCTGGCGAAAAGGAGGTTGAGGGGAGACCTTATCACTCTCTAAAACTGCTTGAAAGTAGGAAGGTGGGGGTCCATCTCTTCTCCCAAGGAACAAGTAATAGGACAAGAGGAAATGACCTAAAGTTGCATCAAAGGGAGGTTTAGAACTAAACTGGCTGTTAGAACTAAATTCTTCACTTTAAGGACTGTCAAGCATTGGAAGAAGTTATTTAGGGAAGTGTCTGAGTCACCATCACTGGAAACATTTTAGAAGTGTGTAGATGTGACACTTAGGGACATGGTTTAGTGATGGACATGACAGTATTAGGTTAATGGTTACACTCAGTAATCCTAATGGTCTTTTCCAACCTAAGTTATTGTACAATTCTAAGACTCTGCAACTGTGATTCTATGGTGACTTTATGTTGGAAATTGTTTGTCTTAAATAATCAGTATCAAAGACAATCTTTGTAAGAATTATCAGTTTCTCTCACACCAATTATACTTAGTTTTTTAAAGACTGGAGATATTGATCTGCTGCATGGGCAACTACTACTTTTTAAAGAAGCTGAACCGTGCAACTAGAGAAGAAAAAAATAATAAAGAAATCTCATGAAAAATCTTTAACATGGCATTATGACATGGATGTATTTCTAAAGCATGAGGAAAGATCAACATTTTCATGTTAGACCAAGCTTTAATGAGCATCAGTTCGTAAAACATATATCAAGAACTTCAAGGTTCTCTTACTCATTTATCACACGTGCTCTGTGAATATCTAAACTGCATTTTCTGTTTGCATGACACGTCTGTGCTCTGTCTAGCTGCATGAAAGTAAAATCACATTCACCTGCATGCTGGATGAGTTGAAAGTGCTCAACAAAAGCAAAACAAGATAAGAGCCTGGCAAGATCAGAACTGAGTGTCCAAGCTGAATGTGTTATGATAAAGGTGAATTCCATAGTCTCATCACTGTCAAAACATATTTCCTGTATCTTGTCTCCAGAGTAATATATGCCATTGGTAGAAAAACACTGCTTTCTATCTTCTGATTAATGTAATGCCATTGAGTAACTACAGATACCACATTCATCTTCAAACAGGAGCATGGTTTGTAATATTTAAGCAGAGGAGCCATGAAGAGGCTACACTTACACAAGGATGGACAACAAAAATCTCACTTTTCAGGTTTTTTATTTGCTTTTTTAAGATAATGAAAAGTTGTTGATGTATGTAAAGATTAAAATTTAATTATTTTTAAGCTATTCAGACATTCAAAATGCTTCAATCACTTCATGAAGCTTGAAACCCCTTGAAACAGCACCAAATAGCAGACTGTACAACATTTTTATGTATGTTTGTGGGTTTTTTTCTCCAGCTTGAAATTTATCAAAATAACTTTTGGAAAGAATATTTTTCACAGTTTTGGTTCTGTAAAGAGAAAAGGTCTGGGAATTTCTTTGTGTGATCTACAGAAATATGTCAATTATTTCGAAAAAAAAATGCAGTTCATATTTTTTCATTCTGTCAATTCAAGACCAGCACCTGCACATAAAAGAAGCCCCCGGAAAGTGCTAGCAGCCAGGGTATGGCGAGTCAGAAAGGGCGTGGCAAGGTAGTTCACCTGGAAGGGCACACAGAAAGGGCGCTGAAGCTCTGGAGAGGTTGGATCAATGGGCCAAGGCCAGTTGTGTGAGGTTCAACAAGGCCAAGTGCCAGGCCCTGCACCTGGGTCACAACAACCCCGTGCAGTGCGGCAGGCTGGGAGAAGAGTGACTGGAAAGCTGCCCAGCAGAGAAGGACTGCTGATCAACAGCCAGCTAACCATGATCCCGTGTGTGTGCCCAGGTGGCCAAGAAAGCCAAGAGCACCCCGGTTTGAACCAGAAATAGTGTGGCCAGCAGGACCTGGGCAGCGATTGTCTCCCTGTACTCGGCACTGGTGAGGTCACAACTCAAACCTTGTGTTCAGTTCCAGGCTCCTCTCTATAAGAAAGACATTGAGGTGCTGGAGGGTGTCCAGAGAAGGGCAGCAGAGCTGGTGAAGGGTCTGGAGCACAAATCTGATGAGAAGCGGTTGCGAGAGCTGGGGTTGTTTAGCCTGGAGAAAAGGAGGCTGAAGGGAGACCATATCTCTCTCTACAACCACCTGAAAGGCGATTGTAACAACAGGGTTATTGATCTCTTCTTCCAAGGAGCAACTGTCAGGACAAGAGGAACTGGCCTCATGTTGTGCCAGGGAGGGTATAGATTGGATATTAAGAAAAATTTCCTCACCAAAAAGATTGCCAAGCACTGGAACACATTGCCCAGGAAAGTGGTGGAGTCCCCTTCCCTGGAGACATTTAAAATACGTGTAAGTGTGGCAGCTGGGGACATGGTTTAGTGGTGGACTTGGCAGTGTTAGGTTAATGGTTGAATTCGATGATCTTAGTGGTCTTTTTCAACTTAGATTATTCTATGATTCTATGATTCATTTATTTTTATCTTTTGTCCAATGAGGAAAATTCAACACAGATGAAAGTTAATGTTGCCCTTTCTTAGTGGATATATTGTTAGAAAATTAAGACAGGTCTACCTTACTTTTCCAGTCTTAAAATACACACTTTATCAAGCTTAAAAAGAAAATCCCTTTCACTTCCCACTTAAAGCAATTTGACTGAATATTCTTTTAATGCCTAAGTGTAATTTCTTGAGTGTGTATTTATACATGGATGGCTATTTCTCCGTTTTAAGAGAACAATGACGTATTTGAATATCTGCAGAGAACTGAAAAATGGTGCCTGTAGCTAAAAAAAAAGTGATTTACAACACTACCTACTTTATACCAAATTTGAATAGCAGGAGCTCTGAAGAGCAAATAGAAGCATGATAGAGACAGCAATATCCTAACCTTTCTTTAACTATTTATTCAAGAAAGGCACTTCACTGTCAAGTTTATAATTCTCTGTTGATACTACTTTTGGAATTTGCATTAAATGACATTTTGATTATAGTATTCAAATGCCTGTGCCCTTAAAACTTTGCCATTTATTTTGTATGCAAAAATCTTTCAGCTAAATGTCCCCATTTCCATTTTGCTCTGGATTCCACTGAGACTATATAGGAAAGAACAACTAAGGTTCTCCTCCCCAAAAAAGTCTTTTCAGGTAAAAGAAATTCAAATTATAGTGTATTATGCACCAGCTATTTGATTCTTAGCTCTAGATTATAGTTTTGAGAAAATAAGAGGGTTTTGTTTCGTTAAAAGTAGACACTTTTTTGTTGTTGCTGTTTTAAATCTGTCTTTGTTGCTAATAATCCAGGACATACTTAGACAAAGCAAGTGTGTGTAGTTATTATGTAAATTCACTGACCGTGCCTTTGAGCCATAACCTTTTGAAACCATTGGGAGTTTCAACCCAAACAATTAGATACATTCAGTGAGGGGAAAAAATTACTAATGATATTAAAACAGCAACAGGGATATGACCTCAGGAAGTTCTTAAGTCAGAAAGTGCTTGCATCTGCACAACTGGGACCCGGGAAACTATTACCATGCAATTGCCCTGTCTCCTCGTTTCTTTGGCATCTGCCATTGACCAGTGTCAGTGATAAAAATGGTAGAATGATCATCTGTGTGAGCAGAATTAAACATGTTATATTAATCCTTACTACCTGTTACATTTTTCTTTGAGCCAGATGGAACACAGTTTGCTTCCAATAAAATTTTTCTTTTAGAAAACAGGGTCAGATCAAAATATCTGATATTTTGAAAAATGTTTTGTATGTGCGATAAGCTGGCATCTATCAAATTGCATTCTTCAGTCAGCCACATATTTTCCTAAAAGTTCACTGTAGCAAACAAAAGCAAAATGCAAACCAGAATGTTTGCCAGAGTCATGGGGAGCCCATGAGGAACAGATGATGAAAATTACGATTTAAAAGCATACCCAAGATTCCCATTAACTTTTAACATATATCTTTTTCCTTACTTGAACCTAAAAGCAGTGTTTCAAAAGCACATGGTTAATATTGTATTTAAAAATTAAATCAAATTTCTTGGCAACTAACTGCTTCCTTAAGGAGAGAGTATTAAAGGGTTTGTTACTCTTCAGTTTTGAGAATATTCCAGTTGCTGGTACTCAAAGCAACACAGAATGTAAACATATGCTTGAAAAATGAGCAAATCTATGGTCCTAATATCTGCCTAAACACTTATTTAGGGACAGGTTAGACTGTCCACTCTCATTCAAACTAGAGTTCAGCACAGGGTTAGGACATGATTCTCTGATGAATTGTGCTAAGACACACAGCTCTGTGCCTTCTCATAGATCAGAAAAGGAGAAACTACTTTACCCTGTGTGTACCACACAAAGTTAGTTGTACAAAATAGGTAGTTAATGCTGAAAGATACTACTATAGTATAGTAGTACAATTTTATACATTTTATCAGACTGACTGATAAAACCAGCAGTACTACTTTGCACTTACTTCGACAGGCTAATATAAAAACCCAACACAACTGGGCATTAGTGTTGACTCTAATGAAAATGAAGTTAAAAATACCAGTGTTTTCTTATGTCTTTTAATTTTACAGGGAAAAAGCAGTTCAACATTTTATTCCATACAACCTCAGAAGTGCTCAGATGAAGTAGCTTTGTTTTTCTGAATAATAACTTCAGAAAATTTTAAGACAAACCTTACAGTACTAACTGCAGTTTTTCAAGTTTTTAACACACCTTTTATTGCCAATATTTTAAGTAGAACTAATTTGGAGTGTTTTCTTTGCTTAAAAGAACAGAAAATATGAAAGTCCCGATTGACATGATAATAGGTTTGCTATTAAAATGTGCGCTGAAAATCAACTGAATTACTTCAGAGCTGAACATTTCTGCAGAAAGATGAAAGCTAAGCATATTTCACTTAAAGCTGTAATTTTTCAAACCTCTAATTAGGGCTTAAAATATTTTTCAAGAGTTCTACATTAACATTGCTAAAGAACTTCCTGTTATAAATGTGTTGTGCTCAAAAGAAGCTGTAGAATTCAAAATAGAATTATTATACAATTTTTGTATAAGCCTAAATATCTTTATCAACATTGACCTCTAGGAACATTAACTCAATTGTGTGTGTTTACACAGTCACAACCAACAAGAGCACTGAAAAAAAACGAGGTTGCTAAGTCATAAACTGTTGGGTAGAAAGAGTCTGTTGTGTGTGTTAAGGGATGTAGCACAGTACATTTGATTTTTCCCCCAGTAGTGCAAGGTTACAGGGCATTCTACTAACCTGACAGCTTAGGGTTTCAGGACTTGTCAAGATTGTGTCTCTCCACATCACCCCCTTCTGACAGCTGAAATAAGCACAGATGTTTTCCTGAAACTCTATTGGCCTTCTGATATATTTTTCACCATTCTCTCACAGATTTTTCTCTTTGCATTTGCACATAAAACCTTTCTAGAAAAACACTATGCCACAGAATGATACAGCATCTCCTCATTTACAGTAACTGCCAGTCAGGGATAGGCCTCAAATTACCTCCCAACCCTAGGGCTAGAGAAAGTGGAATGCAACTTCTCAAACCCTTAAAACTTTCATACCACCACAAGGTTGTCAACACCTACTAAAATTAACATGCATAAAAAACCAGGGGCACAAGAAATACCTGGACATCCTAACATGGCAACAGCAGTTTGACCAGGGGTCACAACAGCAGATCAATAGCTTACTACTCATCATATCCCACTTCACCAACAGCACCCCTGTGCATATTGCTGCAAAGTAAAGCACAGGCTGCGGAATAAGCAGGTTCTCACAGCTCTGAAATAGGCAGTACAGTCAAGCTTTTGCATTGGAGAAAATGTTCAAGGACCCCAGCCCTGAAAATGGTTTAGTTTGTGTGATCAGAGAGTTAATCAGGATGGAATAGTTCATCAACGGTCAAGATAAACAGAGGCATATCACTTATCTGTTTCAGTCTTGGGCAAAATGAGTTGGGGAAATATTAAGTTATTGCCAATTAAATTAGAGATGGATATTGTGAAAAAAAGAACTAAAACATATTCTTCTTATTCCCCTCCTCTTCTTCCTTGGGCTCCTCTTCACTCCCTCATCCCTAACTGCTCTACCTCCTCTGCCCCAGCTGTGCAGGGGAACGGGGAATCGGGACTGCTAGTCCATAGAAGCTCTTCTCTCTCCCTCCACTTCACACTCTCCCTGCTCCAGCCTGAGGTCTTCACACAGACTGCAGTCCTTCAAGGTAAACGTGCATCTGCACGGGCTTTTTGGTAGCCCTACTTCCTTCAGGGCATGTCCATCTGCCCCACCAGGGTCTTTCCCAGGGTTGCAGGAGCCTCTCTGCCAGGTCTCTCCGTGCCTGCTCCCGCTGTCCCCTCGGGGCTCGCAGGGCTGTTTCCCGCACGGTTCCCTGGCTCAGCCCTTTGCCCTCCCTTGCCCAGGCTTTCCCCGGGGCTCTCGCCCGCCCGCCCGTGGCTGAGGGGCTCAGCCGTGCCCTGCGCTGGGGCTGGAACTGGCCATGTCTGGCACGGAGCCCCTGGAGACCTTTAGGTTAATTGTTGCTGAATCCTCTGACTTTGTCTCAGGAGCTTCAGCACACCCAGTCTGTAAGACCACAACCATCTTTGAGATCTAATGTAATTAATATTGCACCTAGAGTAAAAGTAATGTCTGGTGACTGCCAGTAATCATATAAGTGCCTGAAAATTAAAAGATTTAATTTAATCTTCTTACAGAATCATGACTAAACAAGTCTAATTCATCGTGTGTTATGAGAGAATACAACAATTAATAATAATTAAACTATGTAATGGACTTGAAGCAGTATTTTAAACATGAGCATTCATACTTAAAGCCCTCATATAGGAGCGTTGTGCAGATGACTCCTGTATATATAAATGTTATTAGGAGAGCTGTTACTGAAAGATTTTTTATTTTTGTTTTAATTTAAGAGCCAAAATAGAAAACAAGTTTTCCTCTTTTATATATATATATATATATATATATAATTAGACCCCTCATTATAGGCATACCGGAATTTATTCTGGTGACTGACAACCATGAAATTCTAAGTGACACTCTGAGAACTCTGTCATTTATTTTCCTGCTGTCCAGCTGCATTTAAAGAACTGTCCTTCAATGTCTCGATATGAATACATTTAGACATTAGCTAATGTATCATTCTTGACATCTATTCACCTTCAGCAGTGCATTAAAAAAGACAATAAATATAAAGTAAAGTCAAGGGGCGGTCTTATCTGATGTGCAATAAAATACTCTCTCTAAATCCAACCACATGGAGTACATGTAGAAGTGAAAGTTATACAGTGCTTCCAAGCATTTACTCCTTTTGAAGCTGTAATGTTAAATTCTACAAAGGTTTATTCTTATTTTTAAAGAAAGTTGTTGCAGTACATTAGAAGTCCATGCATCATTACATAGCCCAAAATTTCTGTACGCATATCCAGCATTCCTTTGGAGTAGACTCGACTCTCAGTTCAGCCAGAAAAACTGTTGTCACCACCTGCTTTAAATATGATTAGCTTCACAGTCTGGTACTAAGTGCTTAAACTTTCTCCATTTCATAAGTTTTTCTGCTTATCCTACTTTAAAATGTTAAGCTCATCACGCAATCTCAGTAGCTGAGGTGAGAATATCTGTTGCGAATATAAAGCATGCTTGTACAAGATTGATAAGTCATAGAAATAAAATCATTGTGTGGAAATGTTTGCTTTATGCAAGTATCACACTTTGTCAGATGTGTGCCATAAGGTATCACTCCAGAAACTAAAAGTAAATTGCACATAAAATGAAGATAAATTTAAGAGAGACATCTGTAGCAAAGCTGGTATTATTCTTAAGCAACATATAAAAATTAAACTTGAGCTGCTGCCGTGGCCTAGTCAAACCATCCCGATCTCTATTCCTGTCTTCTGGTCCCAGGTGTTGTGTTCTTTGCTATTGGCAAATCTTCCCTTGCTACCTGTGTAATAAGTGACAGTCGTACCTTCAGGTGTACTGGGAATGCCCAAGCACCTCCCCTGTGGTTGGGGGGAGTTTTTCACTGTCTTTTGCAACACTGTGGATCCCGTGCAGTCCTGTGGTGGAAGGGCCTCAGGAATGGGCTGTGGGCTGTGGCCTCCCCCCGCTGGACCCGGCCAGAGCTGATTTTCAGCACAGCTGCTGAGTTGGCTTTCTTAGTGGGCACGTTCTTCTCTTCCAGCCTTATTAACCTCTCCTTAGACCTGAGATAACTGGACAATAGTACCACCTTTATCTTATTTCAGGTTCCTCTCAGGTGGCTTGACTCACAGTCCAGGCATTTGCAGAGGCACATTCTGAGGGAGGGGAGGTGGTTGCAGATGAGCAGTTGCTTCTTTGCAGTTTGCCATAGTGGGCAAAGTCCTTTGGTGATCTTAACACTGTTTGAGGCAATTGTGATTTTTAAGTCTCTTACAACACACACACACACACACACACACACACACACACACATAGACACAGACACACACACACACAGAGAGAAAAACGTCAGGTCTAGTAAAAAGGCTATATACCTCTTAAAGGTGCTGATTTATAGAGACACAAAACAAATCTAAATTGGAATGATTTTCTCAGAAACATGTGAGTATCTGCTAATACTGGCAAAAGAGAAAACAGACCTAAAGGGAGTATAAAATACATTATGAGATTACAATGGATTTTCTAAATGTTTCTTTATCCTTATTGTCATTAAAAATAATTTATTTCCACAACCTATAAAATCAGTATTTCTTTTTAATATTTCTGCTGAGTAAATGTTTAAAGAATTGCTTAGGGAAGAGTAATTTCATATTTCTTATATATCACTAATAGTTGATGCTATGTGGAAAGACGTCCAAGTCATAATCAAAGCACAGTCAAGGAGAGAGTGCAGAGTAGGAAAGGCAGCTTAATAGACTTAAGATTACCTTGTTTATAAGGTTTTTACACATGCTGTTTTGACTTTTTGCCTGCCCTGAGTTTTGATGCAAAGGGAGACACGAATATCCCATTGTCTTTAAACTTAAGACTGGTATCTGGACAGGCTTTGAAAACTTTTCGTATCTTCTGCTGTACATGGCAAGCAGTGCAGCACCAAATGTGCAAGTCAGTATGTGCAAAGGGAAATGAGTTAGAGTATTCATGGTACAAAGATTATCAGAAGAATGTGTTTTGGAGAGATTATGTTGAATAATGAAGCCAGTTTCCTCAGTTTGCCCCTTCCAGTCTTACTAAGCTTTCAGTACAGGTGGCTCACAGATTTCATGATTTGACAGAAAGCTTCTCAAAAAAAGAAACATACCTGACATTGAGGATAGCCCTAGTGTATTCATGGTTTTGTTTTCTATTTGAAAACAAAACAAAACAAAACAAAAAGCAGTCCTAGACATGGGGATAAAAAAAAAGACTACCTCTAAGATTCTTTTGCAATCCTAATATTAGAGGTAAGGCTAATCAAAACTTAACAAGGTGTTGTGCTATGCCAAAACAGACAAGCCATTAAGCATATTGTCTTATGAGGCAGTATGAATTTTATCTAGTGGTGGTTCAGTTGAAGCATTTAGTGTAACTGGTGGTATGTGGCACATTAATCAAATAAGAAGCATTTAGATGTTCTTTGCTTTGTAAATTATAATAAATAAATGGCATTCCCACTTGTTATTTATCTACCTTCAAACTTTAATGAATATTTCTAGTGCTAATTGCTGATTTGCTATATTTAGAGGGAACAGGAACATATGGAGATAATAGCACAATGTGATATTTATGAGGTGCCAGTTCCCTTATAAATATAGAAATTGAGTAATTAGCGTTAGGAATATTCATTGGAATTTCAATGCACACTTTGGGATTTGAAATTAAATTGAGCTAAAGTTGGTGATCCTTGTCATAAATTAATATTTGGGGATTTGAAATTTAATTCACTAGAGGTATGCCTTCAACTACTGAATAATTTAAATAAAAGTAACACTGGACATAACAAGCACATTTAGTGAAAGGGGAGGCATCAAAGGTCAATTACAGGTCTTTGACAGTGTAGAATTGTTATCACAGATTTTAACACATTTGTTATTTCCCACTATGTCAGTCTATTTTAGTCCTTACTGTCTCTAGTAGAAGGCAGGTGATTTAGAAGTGGTGGGACTTGCATGTTTTCCAGGTCAAGCCAGTACCTACAAAGATATTAATTGATTATAATAGTTATAAATTACATTATATGAACTAAGTGCTTCACTGATATACATTGATTTTGGGCTAGTCTTTTAAACCACTATTAATTATTAAACAATAATATTACCAAAAGAAAATTGCTTATGAAGGCTTAAAATCAGTTTTGTAACTTTTGTGTTCTGAAAGCACCACATACAACAAAACCTAAACTGTAAATAATTCAATAATAATAATAGGCCACTTCAGACTTAAATGGTTGAAAATTTAGAAGAAACTCAAAATGCCTGTACAATATTGATTGGTTGATTTTGGCAGAAGGCATAGAAAAGCATTCCAGATGCATCTTTTGGGTGTTGACACACCAAAGCAGATCCAGTGAAGAACCATGAAGATGTTAAAATGATCTTAGCATCTGATACATGACAAAATGCTAAAGAAACCTGGGACTGTTTAATGTCAAGAACAAAAGGTTTGAGGGCATCTTACCGATTCTTTTATATCAGATGGGGGGGAAAAAGACAAAACAGAGACAGACTCTTAGTGATGTTTAGTGAAAGACCAAGGGGCAAGGGGCACATACTGAAATACAGGCACCTCTCTAAACACAAGTAATCATTCTTACCACGAAAGTGGTCAAAACCAGGTTGACCAGAGAGTTTTGGAGGCTCTATCAGGGAGATGCTAGAAACATGGTAGAGCACAGTTCTAAGCAATCTGCTCCCTAGTTGGCCCTGCTTTGAATAGGAAGGTTGGACTGGATTTTCTCCAAAGGTGCCTTCCCAATTTAGCAACCATTCTGTGAAGTGTCTAAAGAAGAATTTGTATTGAGCTTTACTCTTTACATAAGATGCCTCATGAAATGTGAAATTCATGTGGGTAGGAGGATACAATCCTTTCAGCTACCACAAGCATAGTTTCTGTAGGACGTGGACTTATTTGAGATATTTTGACTATTAAAGTAGAGGTTTTTTGGCTTTTTTTTTTTTGGCTTTTTTTTTTTTTTAAATGTGAAAATATTTACTTTGCAAAGAAATTAAAGTTAAGGACATAAATTAATCACTTCTTGATTTTCTTCCTTAACTGTGCAAAAGTGTAGTAAATGATGATGTGATTATTCTGTTAAGTAGCTTGGGTTTTACAAGGAGCTGACTCCTTATCTAAGTCAAATGTTTGGGAGCTTTACTTTCATTAAATGTTATCTACATTCACATAAGCAAATTCATACATAAATTCCTATTAATCAGTTTAAAATAGATTTTAATGAAAACACTTTACAATCTGAATGAGCAAAGGCTTTTTAATATATACAGCAGATTTTTAACTGATTAATATTGCTGTCCCTAAGTGATAATGGATTTATAAGCTTTAAATCTAAATGCATCTGACTACTGAATAAGTAAAACCAAATGAATGGAAGGTTTGAAGGCTTCTTGTCATTAAAACTGGACATGAACATTAAGGTGATTTTCTAATTAAAGTTAAATTAACAGCCTGTAATTCAAACATGATACTTCAGGATCTAAGCTGTGGGCTCATGTGATTCTGCAAGAGAATCATATGCTTCTAATATAATTTTGAAAACTTCATTACCAGAAGGGCATGTCATACCTTAATTGCAGAGATTTTGACTGCAATTGAAAGCAGCAGCACATGTTTTCAGAATGAAGATCTCAAAACCTGACACATTTATATGCCTTTCATTTCATGGTTAGCGTCTATGTTTATAACATTTCGATAATAATTGAGTATGTGATGACAGTATTCAAAAGCAAATGTGAAGTCCAAGTTTTCAGTGAATTATTACTATGGCATTATGTGCTACTTTCTGATTTCACAGTTATGTGCAAAGAGCTCATCTAGATATAATTCAAAGTGATCACAGAGCTACATCACACCATTTGAAATTGCATTGAAATTCCTCAATACAATTAAAAGAATTCACCTAATCCAATGACCGCTTCTGCTGTAGCATGCTTTTAAACAGATAAATAGCTCCCACATACACTGGCTAGACTTCTAAGGGAGTGGAAAATTATTTTCCATTTTTCCTATGTTTTTAGAACACAATGACATAGAAAAAGCATTAAAAGCCCGAGGAGATCTTGTGCAAAATAGATACATTTACAGACAGTTGTTTTCCAAACAATGGAAAAGGTAGCAAGAGCCAGAACAAGATTGTCACCTGTAATCCTTTAATTTATCGTCTTTGTGTGTATACAATGGAGACTCCCAAATCAGCTTCTGAATTTAATCTGTTTCTTACTCTCTGTAAAGCAAAATCAAATGAATCCATCCAGAACACTTGATAGTCAACTGTTGAATACATCACAGAACTACATGAGGAAATTAATACTTCATTACTGAAGCTGAGTCAGAACAATATGTATTAATGCAGGAATAAAACCTGAGCAAGGAGACAACAGAGTATGTCTACATCTACTGTTTATTCTGCAGTCTGTCTGGAATAACAGAAGCTCTTAATTTGACATTATGTGTGTGCTTTACACACAGATTTTAATCAGATTATTAATCTTGAAAAATTATTTCCCAATTTTTATACCTTTTTAGAATTTTTAATAAGATATTTATTTTTAAAATTCTTAGCATAAATGTTTCTGACAAATTTTTCCAGTTATGCTGACTCTCAAGAAGAATTGATCATCAGGAAGCTAGGAAATTTTGGATACTCAGAACTTAATCCTCTGAGCAAACAGAGTAGATGATAAGCAAAGAGTCTCACAGTTTAACAGAACTACACAGCATGTGAAAACTGGGAATGTTTTCCATTAACTATTAAACTATTTCTGATATCGAGGAAATGCTGAGGCACTGGAGCAAGCACTTCTTATGCCTTCTTCAGTACCCCTTTGCTCCAGCCTATCTTTCACTCTGTTACCTCTCATTTTGCATCTCATTTTTTCCCATTCCAGCATCTAATACCCATTATTATTATTCCACTTTCTCTCTTGTCCTAGCTCCTCCCAGGCTGTATTTACAGGACCACAATAAGGAGACAGAAGACATGCAGCTTCAAAAGCAGCAATCTTAACACCTCCTTCCTTTTCCCTGGCTCTCATTTTCACCCCCACTGTGTCTTGTGCTGGTTTAAAATGGAACATGGTTTTGGCAAGGTAATGGACTGAGAGCAGGAAGAGCGAGTGAAGACTAGCAGACGATGATGGAAGTAGAGTGAATGATTTTTTAGGAACAGCAACAATTTATTGCCCATTTTGAAATTACTTCTTCACAAAGTCCTAGTATATGTCCCATCAGTGGGGACCTCTGTGTCAGATTCATTTTCCTGAAATATCTCGCTTCCTGGCTCCAGAGTCTCTTTTCTTGCTTAAAGTGCCTCTCCTCTCTTGGCTCTAGTTACTCTGTTTCTTCTTCTTCTCCTTACAGTGGTTTTTGAGAAGGACATTGGGGAGAAAAAAATACTGCCTCTGCCCTAATACCTATAACAACACCTTGTCTCCTTCACTTCTGTCATCTTCAGTCCAAGTTTCTAGCCAACATGGATTGAAACCTCAAAATATTTGATTGTCAGCTTTAACAGCTTGTGTGCAGCAGGTGTTCACATGCTTACATATTAAATAAATTTTATTGTGTTTTCATTTGAAAAAGAGAGAAAAAGGAAGAAAGTCAAAGTGACACCAAGATGAATATATTCTATGTCTTTGTTTCTGGATATAAAAGTCTTGCAATTTATGTGCAAGATTAATTTCTGGGCAGAGCCTCTCCTACTTTTCACTTTTCTCTTTATAAGAAATTAAAAGTCACCACGAAGAGGTCATCTTATCCAAACTGCTCCATACCAAACAGTTAAATATGTCAAGAACACACAAGAAAAGTAAGATTCACAGTCCTCCTTTGGGTGATTGTAGACATTACTTTCAGTTATTCTTTTTTTTTTTTTTTTAAACATGCCAATCTCAAAGTCCCATATAGACCCAAACTCTGTATAAAGACACAATCAATGCCAATAATTTTTGATGTTCCTGAAAGCACTGTTAGACCTCACCATCTTTGCCCAGTACCCCAAGGCTCCTCCTACTCTGCCCATGGTCCAGGACCCCATTTCAGCCCCATGGGCCATCAGACCCTGCCCAAGTGATGCCACAGCAGGGCTCACTTCCAGCTTCCCACAGCCCTGCCCTGCCTGGGCATGGGTCCTGCTGAGCTGGGCTCATCTGTGAGCCCACATCCTGGCCCGGCCTCAAGCCATTTTCATCTCAAGTGAGTTGTTGGACGCTGGGGCTTGGGATGGCTCCTGTACCCTCGGCTGCCCTGCTCCTGGCTGGGGCAGTGGGCTGGGGTCTGGCTGCAGGATTTGCCCTGACTCCTGTAGTGTAATCCTTGGCACTCTCTCAGGGCCACAGGGAGCTGCTGATCCCTCTGCTCCCTTGGCAGGATTTTAGTGTATGGCCACATGAAAATTAAATCACTGTCATTTATATTTTGCTATTGTTCAAGCAAAAATAATTTTCATTACCGACTCTGGTGAGGCCACACCTGGAATCCTGTGCCCAGGTCTGGACTTTCCAGTACAAGAGAGACACGGACATACCAGAAAGTGTAAAGTGACAGGCTATGAAGATGATGAAGGGATTGGAACATCTCACCAATGAGGAAAGGCTGAGAGAGCTGGGGCTGGTCAGCCTGGAAAAGAGAAGGCTCAGAGGGGATACCACCAATATGCACAAATACCTGATGGAAGGGTGCAACAAGGACAGAGCCAGACTCTTCTGAGCTGTGACCAATGGCAGACCAGAGGCAATGGGTACAAACTGGAACAGAGAAGGTTCCACCTGAACATCAGAAAACAATTTTTTACTGAGAGTATGACCTGTAGAGGCTGCCCAGAGAGGTTGTGGAGTGTCCCTTCCTGGAGTATTGAAAAGTCATCTGGACGTATTCCTGGGCAACCAGCTTTAAGTGGTTCCTTCTAACCTCAACTGTGCTGTATTCTGTGACACAAAGGAATTATGCTACTGAAACTAATCTTAGTGTATGGCCTATTTGGCCATATTTTGCCAGCAGACTGTATACTGGAGAAAGATCAAAAAAAAAAGGAACTTTCTTCATCCTTTCTCTCGACAAACAAGAGTTAAAACTCCTTGTATTGACTGTCAGGACAATAGAACAAGACTACATAGTCTTAGGTTCTGTCTGGCAGATCAGAATCAAACTTCCAGCATGCCTTACTCACTTAAAAAAATCCCAAAACAGAAAAAAAAGAACAGAAACCACAAAACCAGAACATCAACGACAACAAAACACCCCCAAAACAAACAACTAAACACCACGAAACAAAGACCCAAACAAACAACACCAAAAAATACACCCCTCCCTCCCCATAACCCCACATAATACGATCCCTATCCATACACAGGCTGAGCCCACAGAGGAGGGCAGGAAATCTCTGCCATTGTGAACATCTCCGGTTCTTGTCACTACCAAAAGTTATATCAACATCTAATTAAATTGCTGTCAGTATGTCTTTCCTCATGAACAGAGAAAAAGATGAAAAAACTAATCAGGTCATGTTTCCTAGCTGTACAAGAGGCAAGCTGAGAAATTTAAGTGCTGAAAGCTCTCTAGTAGGTATCATGAGCACTGCACTGCTCAGACATTCCTGATGGCTTGGAGCAGCTGGAGCTCAAGGGAATTGGTCTCCTGTTAATAATTGTCTCCACTCATCTGTTCTTGAAATAGAAGCTACTGAAAACCTAAACTATGCACCCAGTGGTCAAACTTTATTCAAGGTCACAAAATGTATTCTGCTCACCACAAAACAAAAAGGCAGCAACTCCTGACACGTTTTGCACAAGAAGGCAGCTTCATGCTTAAAAAATTGAAAGCAGTTATAATATAGAAAATCTTAATGTAATTCTCAATTTCTTGTTTGAGCTAAGAGAAAACCATATCACTGCTATACACAAGACTGCCTTTAGTAGAAATTGATTCTCACCTAAAGGACTAGGACTTGCTAAGAGCCTCTCAGAGGGATTCACCTAACCTCAATCAAGACAAAATTAATGAAGAAGCAGACATCTCCTGGTATATCTTGGCATATTACCTCAACAGGAGCTGCTCTGTCTCAACATTTTCACTGAAATTAATTTAATTAACTCATCCATTAATAATGAATGATCTACAAGCCTGAAAATAACCATAGATAATTGGTTTTGACTAGAATTTTCCAGTAATCTTCCACAGAAATTGATATTTTCACTCCAGGGCAGCTTTATGATATTAAAACAATATTAGCTGGGGCATACGTAGTCTGCTGCAGTTCATAAACATCTTAGGTATTCAAAAACAAAGTAGAAAAATACTTGTTTGTTCTTCCAGGCATGAAAATAGAAACTGATATTATAATGTATCTATCAGGTCATAAAATTGTTACTTTCAATTTACCTTGTCACAGGATGAGAGATTATGAAATTGTGTTAGATCTACTACAACTTGTCACAAACTCAGACGCTCTCATGATAACCAAATCAAAAACTCACTCTCTTGCTTGACCTAAGCTTAATCTTAGTGACCCTGAAAAATTTTAATGGATATAAAGATATTAAAGAGCATTTATGGATATGCTCATTTTAAAGAGGATATGTGAAAGGAAGGTTAACAATCAAATTCATGCCACTCTTGAACTGAAAGCTATAATATTTATGGCTAATTTTTCATAAGAGATATGTCAACAACCTCATTTCATGCCAAAACAACAAACAACTTTAATAACGTTTTAAATGCGGAAAGAAATATTTTAATTACTCATTTAGTGCTAATTCATCTTCCTCTAAGTTTCGCATTACTGGTGTCAAGATAATTTACTCTTCACTGTTACAGTCTATTCTGAGTATTGCCATGCATTCAGCCTGGAAAAGAGGAGGCTTCAGGGTGACCTAATTGTGGCCTTCCAGTACCTGAAGGGAGCCTACAAGAAGGATTGAGAGAGACTATTTACAAAAGCATGACAGGACAAGGGGGAATGGTTTCAAACTGAAAGAGAATAGGTTTAGATTAGATGTTAGAAAGAAATTCTTTACTGCCAGGGTGGTGAGACTCTGGAACAGGCTGCCCTCAGAAGCTGTGTATGCCCTATCCCTGTAAGTGTTCAAGGCCAGGTTGGAGGACTGAGAAACCTGGTCTAGTGGAAGAAGTCCTTGCACACAGCAGGGGATTTGGAGCCAGGTAATCTTTAAGCTTCCTTCCAATCCAAACCGTCCTACATTTCTGTGACTGATTTAATTTTAACTCTTCCAGGAATTATCATGGAAGTTGACTAATTGAGGCTGTCTTTACATCTGACTTCATAAATTGTTGTGATAGATTGTGATCAGCCTGTTACATGCTGGGAATTTTGTTTTGTCCTAAACCCTCCATTTTGGACTTCATGCTGATAACATATTGACATGTAAAGTACACAGATTCATGTTGCACGCTTATTGTTGATAATCCCTTCTGCACTATTCACTGGGAAAATGCCAACTCATCTACTGCTTCAGTAACTTTTCTTGACTACATACCCAGTCACAGAGCTCCATGGACATTTGCATATTGCTGATACATTGACATTAATTATGAGAAATGGGTAAGTGATAAGATGTTTCTTTTGTTAAATTGTATCTTTGTTTTCTGCCATGTTATCTCAGGGTTAAAGGAGAAGTCTGGAGTACTTAGAAGTTGTTGGTGGGATGGTGGGGAAAATGGTGGTGAATTACTGGAGAGAAAGGAAGGCCAGAGACTTTTGTGTTCTGGGAGTTGAGATTGCTGAATATCTCATCCCAAGCAAAGGCATTGCTTTACACTGAATCTGACAGTATATCCTAAGTCCTAGAAGGACACAGGCAGGTGATTCAGAAATGCTTGAAATGACAATGTTTTCTTTTAGTGTGGAGCAAGATAAGGAATGCTTGAATAAGATTGGTCAGATGCGCAGTTTAAACTCAACTAGGTTTTCAGACAAAAATGAAAGGAATACAAATTTATTTTAAAATCTGACCAATACTGGCTTGAGATCTGAAATAGACGTTCACAATGTTCTAGGACCAGACGTAAAATACCAACTTCTTCACTACTGCTCCTGAGCATTTTCTGAGAAGAATAAAGCTTGTTCAGTGTTTTGCATGTTAGTTTACTTTTGGAGAGAAGAGGAAAGACCACACAGAAATACATCAACATGAACTCCTATCCAGCCCAGAACAGGTCTAATTGAAATAAACAGGTGAATAGAAACATCAGAAGGAATTAATACCATCACTATTGTGATTCAGCTGTTTGTTAAATTCTTTTGGTGCAAAATTTTATAAAAAGCTAAAAACAAAGCCACTATGAATCTCAGTCAGATCATCTCCTTTTTAATTCCCTTACTTGCTTTTTTCTTGTAAATTATAGCAATGTAGATTTTCCATTAATTAAAAATATCTACTCTTTTTGCTTTCACCCCCTCTCTCTCCATCATTTTATTTTTTCTCATTTTTGTCCAATGTATGACTCTGTGGCAGCTCAGTGGCTTTGTCTTGATTTTATTAAAACCATTTTGACCAAGGAAGCTGTATTTTAAGAATTTGAGACTTTTGCTTATTACTTGCATTAAAAACATCCTCCAAAAGGGAGTGGAAGGAGAATATGACTTGTTCATAATTCATAATGCTGTCAAGTAGTAGAATTATTGGTATCTTAAAATTTTATGACATTTGCAAAAGAACATTATAAAAATACTTAGAAAATCTGACTATATTGCATTTTACAAACTCAACTTATATTTGGACTTAAGTAATAATTACCATTTTTACTAGCATTGAGATACTGGAATTATATATCAGATAAAGCAATTTCAAAAGTTCAGCAGCAGTCAAAATTCTAATTTAAACTTTAGGAAAGTGTTAAAGCTGTGCAAACCAGTGGAGCAGTATGCTAAAGCATCAGTCTGTTAACTAAATTAAACCAGTTACCCATTGCATTGAAAAGACATGAACAAGTGCAATTGCCCCAAGAGAATATTTACATACTAAAGTGTCCAAACTTTTCCTGTTCTGAGTTTTTAATTCAACAGTAATCAAGGCAGGATCGCAGGTACACCCTCTCAAAGAAAAATACTAATTTTGCAATTTATACTTCTTCCCCCACCTCTTGCCCCCGGCTTCTTTTTCCCATCTTTTTTACTTTTCATAATATTGCATAAATTTCTATTTCCATCTTTTTAGGGGTATACATGTTGTTGCAGTTCTTGGGGAGATTTCCTTACCTTATTTCAAAGACCCTGCTGGTTTTATATCAAAAGAAAACTACATCTTTGGAGTTTTTTGATGATTTTTTTTTTAAGATTTTCTAAGACTAATTTTGCTAGGAATTCAAATGCCTAAAACACAAATAAATATCAGGTAGATTTAAAAAACCCTCCTACTTCCCATTCCTTTTGGTAGAAATTAAGTAACAATGTCATGTTCACAGGATTTGATCCTATTATCAGAGGGCTGTAGCATCTCTCCTATGAAGACAGAGCTGGGGCTGTTCAGGCTGGAGAAGGTTCTGGGAAACAGCCTTCCAGTACCTGAAGGGGGCCTACAAGACAGATGGAGAGGGTCTTTTTACAAGGACATGTAGGGAAAATATAAGGGATAATGGCGTTAAATTGAAAGAGGGCAGGTTTAGATTAGATGTTAGGAAAAAATTCTTTACTGTAAGGGTGATGAGACACTGGAACAGGTTGCCCTGAAAAATTGTGGATGCCCTATCCCTGGAAATGTTCAAGGCCAGGTTGAAGGGTGCTTTGAGCAACTTGATCTAGTGGAAGGTGTTCCTCTCCATGGCAGCAGGGTGAAACTAGATGATTTTAAATATTCCTTCCAACCCAAACTACTCTATGATTCTATGATTTCTTTCCAAGTCTCTCCATTGTTCCAAAATCTGTAAAGGGAGCAGGATTCATCAGCATTTTTAACATAAATAAGGACCTTAATGATTTACGGAAGATCCAGATACCTTACTCATCTCTCTGAGGTGGGATGACAGCAACTTGGATGAAGTTTAATATCTGCTGACGAAACAGTGGCCTGAATCTTCACCCAGAAGCTGAGGAAAACTTAAGCTAAACCTGCTAGCATTTGATGAGCTAATTTTCTCTATTCATAAATACTAATCAACTAGCTTACCTAACAGCCTTTTGCTGATGGAGAATATAAGATAGACAATTAAGCTGAAAAACAATACCATTCAATTGCTAATTCTTAAAATATAACTTTAATTATTGCACAGTTCTGTTTTTCATATGCAAAGTAATTTGTTAGCCAGGCAGGTGCTTCACTCAAGCTACACCTCACTGAACAGGAATTTTTAATGTTCTCTAGCAGCAAGGATAGGTTTCAAGCTGCTGCTCAGCCTGTGGTGCAAGTTGTGCCTGCTCCACTTCTGAGTGGATCATCAGCATGCTCTGCTCCACACCCCAACTTCAGCCTTACCTCTCCCCAGGGCTGGGCTCCAGCTACCTGAACAAAGTGATGCAAAGATAAGAAAGTTGGAAGTGTAGCTTTGGCAAGAGTACCAGTAAATTACATTCTCTACGTGAATGAAACATGGTAATTTAAAGCTGATGCAGTTTTCTATCTATTAGAGAACCTTTAACAAATTTCTGTCTTGGTTTTGGCTAGGATAGAGTTAATTTTTTTCCTGGTAGCTGGTAGAGTGCTGTGTTTTGGATTCAGTATGAGAATAATCTTGATGACACACTGATGTTTTGACTGTGTGTAAGTAGTGCCTACAGTAAATCAAGGACGTTGCAGTTTCACATACTCTGAGGGGAGCAGGTGCACAAAAATTGCAGGTGCTCCCCTGTGAAGAAGGCCTCACTGGAGTCGTAGGAATCCCCAAGTCAGGACTTGAGTTCCAAGACTCTGTGTTTCAGGACTTGTATCTCTCTCATCTATGAAAGCGGTGTAGCTATGGGATTTAGAATTATGGGAATTGTAAATCCCACCATAAAATAGGGAGACACTAGGCAAGTTTCTGATATAAATCCATATTTTAGATATGTCAGATCCATTTCTGGGGTTTTTTAAAATCTATGAAAACAGAAGACCATTCAGCAGCTTGGTAAATTTGTGAAAAGGTACATATACTGTGATCTCTTACCTCCTTTCACTCTTAATATCTTTTGTCAGAGGCTCAAATCTATGCTGTTAAACTTGGGGCACTCGCAAAATCACTTTTGAGGTTGGGAGGCACTACTGAAGATCCAGACACTGAAGTCCAACCTCTATAAGCAAAGTAAAGTCGGCTAGAAAAGGTTTTTTAGGAAAATGTCCAGTCAGGTTTAAACACCTCTGAGGACAGAAACTTCACAGCCTTTCTAGGCATACTAGCTTTGTTTTAACACCCTTACCATCATTTAAAAAAAAAAAAAAAAAAAAAAATTTATTTGTGTTTAAATGGAATTTGATTTATTTAAGTTTGTTTCCATTGGTTCTTCTCCTGTCACTGGGCACCACTGAGAAGAAGCTGGCTCCAGCTTTACCCATTGGTAACATACCCCTGAGACTTCTTCACTTTGAACAGCACCAGCTCTCTCATCATTCCATCACTTGTCAGAGGTTCCAGACCCTTAATCATCTTTGTAGCTCTTTGCTGGACTCACTTTAGAAGTCCATATCTGTCTTGCACTTAAGAGTCCAGGCTTGGACCCAGGATTCCAGATATGTCTCACCAGGTTAGGCAGATGAGGAAGATAATGCACCTCCAATGGTAACAATACTCTTTCTAATGCAGCCCAGGATGCTCTTGGCTTTCTTTGCAGTGAAAGCCTGAAACACTTGACCTGGGGCTCCTTCAGCCTTATTATTTGATTAGCCATTGATTATTTTGTCTTCACATCTCACTGCACGCTTTACTTGTCAACCTAGTTAGCCCTGTCTCACTTGACTGCGGGTCATCCTCTCACTCCTCAACTGTTCCTTGTTTAAAGTTCTTCTCACCAGTTTGGCCTGCCAGTTAGCAGAAATGCTTCTTTCCCATCTAGAGAGGTGGACACTCTTTCTAGCAGTTCTTGATCCTCAAAGAGATTTCCATGTAATAAATAATAAAAAACCAAACTGCTAACAGCAGCTGTGTAAAGAGTTGCTGACCCTCAGCATACACCATTTTCCCTCAAACCCTTCCTGATCATTGCCATGATCAAGAAGAAAATCAAAATCAAGAAAGGCCCCCATGCTCTTTACTCTCATCCCCAGTGCTCTATAGTCATGTTTGATGAATTCTAGGTCCATGGCAGTTTCATTGGTACCGACATGGAAGAGCAGCAAGGCAAAGTAGTCTGAGGGTCAGAGAAGCCTTAGCAGTCGTTCCACAACATCCCAGCTTCAAGGCCCTGGGAAGCAGCAAGCTCTGACATGTCAGGGTCAGTCATGTCAACAGATGGGGGCCTCCACCCCCTGCAGCAGTTTTCCACTTGTGTCACTTGCCTTCTTCCTGCAGAGTCTGACTTTCAACTTCATCTCTGTTTCTTGTTGATGCATATCCTACACAAGGCCATCTCTTACTGCCCCAGGCACCACTGCAGCCCTAGGCCTCCAGAGTTCTTTCAGGAGTCCAGTTTGAGTCAAGGCCTCTGATATTACAAGGAATGTTGTTCTTCTTGGTGCTAGAGGGTTGTGCCGTGGCACATCACCCCATTGTGGAGCCCAGCAATGCTGACTCCAGTGGAGATCCTGACCTCCTCTGCCCACCCTTTTACACAAAATGCTGCACAGACTATTACATTGTGGCTGTGCTCTGCCAGCTGAACTCTAGGTAATTTGAAATAAGATACCTACGTAAGAAGTCTAGTTATCTCAGCCTACTTAAACAAGTCATTCCAGGAATACAGAACTCTTAACTAGCAATTCATCCAACGTAAGCTTCTGGTGGTCTTTCCATTTACAAAATGGAGGTCGTGCCCTGAACTATAGAAAAATTCTAGAGGAATTAGACTGCTAACTTCAGACTAACAGTTTACTAAAATAAATGTGAACAAAGCCTATGTGTCTTGGAAACATTCTTTGCATTCTTCGAAATGGAGTTCTGCTCCGTCTTACTGATGTGACAGGATGTTGTATTAGCAGTGTTGACTCGTACATCTGCAATTGGAATTCTTTGCACACGCATAATATATTATGCCTATGAATAGATGTATATAGCTGTACTCCAGTACACTCATTTCTCTGGGATAGATAGAATATTTTATAAAGAGAATTTACATCTATATATATTATAAATAAAAAAGTAAATTAAATCTATTTCCCTGATCTGANAATTTTCTATTACTTTGAAATGTTAGGGCAGCTTTACAATTGATCACTGTATGATAGGGCTGTTACTGTTTTCTGCAGCTCCCATTGTCTTTTTTTTTAATTAAATATCCATCCTGACAGTTTTTAAGTAATCCCTTTTAAACTCATTTGCACACTGATGATCTGGTATGAACCATCACTGTTCAGAGCAGTGATAAACTGATTACTTGTAAACAGGATGAAAACATTTTTAAATAATGTATCTGCATTATATTTTTCCTTTTATGTAGAACAGACAAATTAATATTAAACATAAAAATGCTAATATAAAACTAAAAGTTGTTTAATTCTAGAGATTTTAGAAGTGAACAAAGAAGTTGCTAAGCAGTTGCACCTTAGAATGACTGAAATACTTGTGAACTCCCCCTTCTCTCCACCACCACCAAACCCTCCAAAATCTGTCAGTCTGAGGATGGGTTACCTAACAAGATTAATCTGCATAAAATTTTTTTAATTTAATTTGGTTTAATGTGAATATGCTACTTATTTCTATCCCTGTTTTCAGGTTCAGGTACACATTGCCTTTGGCAATATGGATTCTGGAAGGAAGTCCAGAAGCTAAAGCAAACTCAGATCTAAAACAAAACAGCCTAAAGGTAGGGCGGAGAGTGAGTAAACTGGAAATACAATTTTGTTCTGTGCTAATATGTGCTACACAATTCTGTCTATTTTAAGGTGTGTTTGAATATTTCCCTCACTGATGGGAAGTGAAAGGAGATATCTGAATAGATAACCAAGCAGGGTTATATTACAAGTCAAGAAATGACATCATATGGCACTTTTTATGAAATTAATTACAAACCCTAATGTGATGTATTGATTTCAAGTCTTAATTAGAGTTAATTTTATCTTAAGTTATAATCCTTTGACATAAATCCAGGATATAACATGTTTCAATGTAAAATTGTAAAATTCAATAAAGGCTTATAAACAAATTCTGCTATTAAGATATTATTTCTCCAATTTTGGGCATTTTTTGAGTATTCATAGACTTAAAAGTTGATTACTCAACTAGAGAGACTGAAATAT
The DNA here is from genome assembly GCA_013397055.1 of Pachycephala philippinensis. Lineage (NCBI taxonomy): Eukaryota > Metazoa > Chordata > Aves > Passeriformes > Pachycephala > Pachycephala philippinensis. The sequence continues at coordinate 210,580 of VWZT01000756.1, forward strand.
TCAGTAAAATGAAGCATGATCTTCCAAACTTGTACTAACTCAGACTATTATACCATTTTGCACAGTTTTGGAGCACAAAAATGTATACTGATTCTGTGTCCTGTCACCTACTATTTATCTCCTGGGCTTCTAATTTCAGGATTATTCTAAGTGCAGTGAGCTCAAGAGTCACAGGAAAATTTGCATCAATCCTTTATTTTGTGTAGAAACAACAGTCACTAGAGAAAAAAAAAAATTCTAAACAGTAATTGACGTAATATTGATCAAAAGATTTATGACAGTTCTGAATTTTCTGGTAGCTTTCAGAATTTTTCAAGAATGGAGAAAAAAATAGTAATATTTGAGAGACCACAGAATTGAGGCATCAAAGCAGAACTCCAGCCCTTGAAGACTGACCTCCAAACCAGGAGTGTGTCTCCTTGAACCTGTAAATCTTGCTTCACTGGTACCTTACAAGTAAATCACTTCTCCAGATGAAGGATTACAGAAGCCTTGCAAGGTCTTCGTATCCTGCTGCCATGGAAACCTTTTGCATAGCCTTTCAACTGAGATATGAAGAGATTCAGCGGCTGCAGTGCTCTGGGTTCCTCAGGCTTCTTTGCTATCTTCTGCAAGTTCACAGAAGTTCATATTTTCATGACATCCTACAGGTCCCAAAAGGTCAATGAAACCCTTTTTTTGGTGAATTGCATTTTGGAGAGTGATTCTTCATTTGATTACTGTGTTAAAAACACCTTTTAATTGCTTTTTACCTTAAAGATGCAAGTTTTTAAACCCAAAGCTCATTAACAATCTTTGTTTATGTCATGAAAAGTCCTAGGGCATAAAACAGTTTTAAAACCATAAAAGATGTCAATAAAAACTTTAAACAACATTGTTGCCCTCACTGGATGTTTCATTCTCAAGCTTTTGAATTTAGGGTGTTTTTAAATCTGAGATCCTTATGAACGAATGAAACTTTACTTAAAAGTCTCTCTTTCAAGATTACTCAGAAAAATCTGAAACTATAAGGCCTAAAGATTAAAAGTAGTTTCAAAAATCCATTTAAAAATGGTTTGAAAATCCATTTATGGATTTCGATATAAAAATAATTTTTAATTCTTTAGTCTATTAATATCATCCATTCTTAACTCACAATACTAGACTTTTAACCCTCAAAATAATAAAAGCTTGCATTTTTTTCACTTGAAAATTATGTTTTTATTTACTCTTCATATTGAACTTCCTTTCATTTCATTCTAACCTTAGAAGTTATAACTGATATATATTTGGTTGATTTATTTTAAATATCTCTACAAAGTGGGTGCTATGGGAGTGTATGTCAATATAATATGTAATAAGTAAACAGTTATTAAAAACTAAACTTTGATAAAAAACTGCTAACTATTTAATAACAAGATGTAAAGATAGAATGTTGGCCACGGTACATCTCATTCAATGGAACGTGAGTAAAATTTGCCTTACCTTGTTTTCAAATTTAAACTACAAAATGAAGATTAAAGCAACTCAGGTATTTCTAGGATGCTGTTTTTGCAGCACAGTCCCTGAAATCTTTATCTGCTGGCCCCACAGCAGCCCACGGAACAGGATTGCTTGGATCTGAAGGATGAGGTAAACAATCATCTCTTTTCCTGTTTCTTAAAAATAAAATCCAGAAGCTTATCTATTACAGGGTTAGGAGAACAAAATAGGCCTTCTGAAGTTTGTGAAGAATCAAGAAATCCCTGCCTGTGATTCAGAACATGGATCTGAACCTTCCAGAGATGTAGCAAGGCTCTTACCACCTATGATGATGCTATGACTAAGATCTGTATAAGCAGCTATACACCTACGTGGAAGCTTCTGGTAATAATTGCTATTAAAAACATAGCACAAAAGCGGACCAGACATTGGATAGATCTGATTTTTTAAGCTATGATTTTCACCAAAAGTGAAACTTCTTGATAATGTCAGCTGCTCGGTGGAAATTATTTCCTTTCAGATTCTCTGTGAACACCAAAAATAGTGAAGCACATGAAAGTAAAGAGATGGTCAGCCCTGAAGAAAAAAACTGGGCACTGGAGAACACATGGATGGCTATGAATCTAAGTTAGCTTCTTTGGAATGACCACCTGGACTTGATTAAAGGTCATTCAGCCAAAAATATTTCTGAGGATTGCTGAGGTCACTGACACTGATGTATTTTTCTGAAAAGGTTTTGTGCAGCAAATTTCACACTGAAGTTTAAACCCTAGAGAAAAGTCAGGGTTTTAAAAACAACATGAAGGGGTTATCTTCCTGTTCCTTCCTCTGTCTGCAGATTACAAAATAGAGCAGACTTCAGTTAAAAGGGGATCAAGTTCCAGTTAGATATACCTAAGCAGTGTATCACAATCAGATAGACATGACATTTTTACTCTGCTATCTTTTTATAGTACAAAATTTGACACTGTTGTAACAAAAAGAAGACTAAGCTGTACTTCATAGGCAAGTGGCTTATTCAGTTCACAGTTCTTTGGAAAAGTTCTTGCTTTTCAGTACAGAAGGCAATTTAAATACCTGACTCAACTTCTAATGCACTGACGAGGAGCAGTACCTGGAGAGGATGTGTATTCTCGAAAGAAGCATTTAATAAATCCATTTAAGTAAGATAACCAATGAAAAATGTCTTACAAGGCAGTAAAATGTAATCAAAAATACACTTTAATTAAAGAATCAAAGCGCTTGCACTGTCAAATTGTGAAAGAAATTAGAAAAAGTAAAAGATTTAGCCAAGCATCCCATATATCTGCTTTTGAGGAGGAAAAATGAAGCCAGTTAAAATTCATCTCTAGTACACAGAAACAAGTAATGTGAGTTCATGATAAAATTACCATGTATCAGGTCAAAGGAAAAAAAAATTAGTCATAGTTGTCATCACACTGACTGGCAGGGTTTCTGACTCTCAGTAGTTTGGCTGCTTCTATCATACTCTGTCAGTATTGTTGAGGGTTGTTGGGTGGTTTTTTTTATTCTTCACTTGCTTATTTGAAGGCAAAGCTAGCACAAAAGTGGTCTTATTCTCTCCTTACACAATTACAACTCCACTAATGTCAGAGAAGATTGTTCCCAATTTACACCAGAGAGAGACAAAGAAAGAACAAACTAAAAAGCAAGAGGCTTGATTGAGTGCTGTGAAAATGATCAAACAATAAAGTCTGACATAGAATAAGATTATTAAAGCTCAGTCTCATGTCACTAGATCATCAGAAACATGCCACTGGTTTCACTGAGGCTTATTTGCTGGTATGGCACCAGATACAAGTTTGATGCAGTCATTAGTGAAAGAAAAGCATCACTTATTGATATGCTAACTGCAAATAGAGGTAGGTTTCAATATATGTCCAAAGGAAAAGGAATTACATGGACTATTTTTTTTAACAAACCTGACAAACACACTTTTCATTAACACTGCAGTGGGAAGCAATATTTAAAGCTGTAGGTCTAACATTCCTCAAGAGAATAATTTCCTTTAAAACACTTATGCACCTACGCAGCAGGAGTTTCCTCATCAGTGTCAAACTGAGGGTAGGTACAGTTGAAAGTGACAGATTTGTTTCTAAACACAGCTTTAACTTCCTTGGCTAAATATTCAGCTCCTCTCAGAACTGAACAGAACATTTATGCACTCCTTATGCCCAGGTTTCAAGATGATAATTTTTTCAAGTAGCCAAATCATCACAAATTCTCTGAAAAATTGGGAGCATAGGAGAAGACAGAGATAAAAATGGAAAAAAAAAAAATTAGCTGCCCACATCTTAAAGTTATTTACAGTAGTACCTGTACTCTCTCCTCAACTTTCAAAAAATGCTTGGTGGTGAGGTTACTCTAGAGTTTTGAATGACATGCATTTCCAGAATGTAATAGCATGTTTCCATTTATGAGGTTTGATTGCTTCCAGCTTTAATGTAATGAGAGAGTTAGATCTGCAGCTGCTGCACAGACTGTAATCTCACTGAAGACAAAAGGCATCTTGTGAAAAAAGCTGCTAATCTAAGAAAGGATGGTGAGTTACTTGGAGAGAGGAAGCAAATGGAGGTAAAATGATAAAAAAGATCAATACAGACCCAGGAAAATATGGGATATCTGTTCTGCTGTATGAAACAACTGTGATCTGTCAGAGAAGGGCAGGGTGGTTTAGGAAACTTCATGAAGAAGGAGGTCAGTTTGGAGAGCGTGGTGGTATCACTGGAGTTCTGATTTTGCCTGTGGTCCAGACTGTCAAAGGAGAAAGGAAGGTTTATCTCTGGGATAGCAGACACTACTGGGACACAGGAGATTGATCTACAAAATCCAAGATGTTTAACGCTTCCTCCGTCTTCTAAACACTTCTCAAACAAACTGAGCAAATGCAACTGCCATAGGCAACATTAAGTTTGACAAGAACCCTATGACACAGGCCAAATTGTGGAAAATGGCATGTCAAAAATGTGAGAGATACTCAAAAGTAGTCAAAGATGGATATTCTTCAGGATGGTTATGGTTAAATGCAATCTAATGACTAAATACTACTATCAAATGTAATTTTTTTGCAGGGATTACTCTCTAGGGATGCAGCTACTACTATTTTTCAGACCACTCTTCTGACTGGTGTGATATTTCCAAAAGCAGAGGTACTCAGTAACTATAACTATATATATATATATATAAATATATTTACAATAGAAAATCAAAAAGTTACTACATAAAACATGAGAATGTAGAGATTTTTGTATGCAGTAAAAAAACCCAAAGAGAGTATTTTCCCAAGATCTCATCTCTTTAAAGATGTTCTGCAGCACTAGAGAGCTGATTTTATAGCCTATTCCAGTATGGGAATAGTCAGCTGAGATGACAGCTAAAGGGTAAACAGTTTCAGTTGAAATCTTATGCAATAAAACATGACTTTTTAAAATTTCTGCTAATTGGAGCAATGCGTACCTTATACATGAAATGACAGCCTTCCATCAACATCTCATTTCATATCCTGACTTAAGTGCTTTTTAACTTTCTAACTTGTACTTCTCAGTTTTGGTCTCCCTTTGGTATGTTTTCCCACTGAATTTGGTAAATGCATCATCTGGGGTTTGGTTTGCAAAATTCTATGTAGAAAATTTGATTTAATCTAACTGTACCATTATGAAAGAAGCCCCAAGCTCACCTTTAGAACAAACTAAGCATAGAGGCAAACATTTTGCGTATGGAAATCCCTAATTTATGAAAGTTCTGAATGCTTCAGCTATAGCCTGTTGATTAGTTGATAATATCTTCTATCCTACTGGTCTAAAAGTGTTACAAAATTTAGGCCAGACTTGATGCACTTGAACAGCCAAAAAAAGCCCCCAGAAACCAACTAAAAATATCTGTAAATTTTGAGGGGCAAAAAAAAGCTAGATGCACTCACTCTTCAGGAATTGTCTTTTAGTAAACCTAACTGGTGAAGCACAGGAACTAAAATCCTCTTCAGTCATTTTAACTACATGGGAATCTGCTGCAGCTGCAAAATTCCTGTGTTGCTGGTCTTGTTAGCCAATTATAAATGACAATATTTTGTGCCTTCTCTTGTTTTTCTTTGAATTCTCAGCTCAGCATTGTACAAAGTTGATTCAAAATGCTGTATAATCTTGTTATAAATTCATTGCTTTTCATTTAAAGCCTTCAGTTTAATTCTTTCCTGGATGGATCTGTCAATTCATTCACTCTGAGTAGCCACACAAAGGCTTTATTTCTGGCTTTTTAATGTGCCAGTCACGGAGAGACATAATATCCAACTGCAGTATCTCAAGTGAGCTTCTACACTACAAATGTTCACACAACTGCAAGAGAAAAACTTCATTTCATCTGGTGAGGCTTTGGTTGACACTAAGATTAAAGGCTTAACAAAAGCAATGGTCTGCTCTGTTACCATTCGAGAGTTTCTTGCTTCACCGTGCTGTGAAAGAGAAATGAAGGACTGTCTGACTGTTAACTTTTCCTCATCTCTAGAGGGTTGCATGTGATTAAAAGGAAGGCGGGATGAGGAGGTTTGGGATCAGTCATACAAAATATCCAAATCTGTAGCCATAGGAACCTTGTCTTTTGGCCACAAAAGCATCTTCCTTCCAGACTGTGGCTAAAAATCATCTGTTTAATCTGAACCTGATAGAAAACAGACAAAATGCTAGGTAAATGTAGCAGTAAATGAGTGCATTTGAGTATACTAGGAACTGTTCTGCTTTTTTTGTCAGAGTAAATTTGTGCAACGTAATTTATTTTATTTCTTGGTCTAGAATTTAGCACTCTTATACCTAATTTTATTTGTTTTCCACCTTTTGGGAGAGCTTTCATTTTTATTTTTTTACAATTGAATAACCCATTTCATGTGGAAAAATAAAATCGTTGTCGATTTCTTTCTTCCACTTTAGGGAAAAATAAAAAGCAATGCATTTTTAAGCTGTTGATAAAGCTAAAAATATCACAGCGAAGCGCAATAATTTAAAGGACTGGATACAATGCTTTTGGAAGAAGTTGAAAACAGCGTCTCCATAGGAGTAAAAAATATTTCTGGTTTTATATACCCATGATTATGATGGTTATTATTAAACTGTCACATCACATCAATGAGTAAACAAGTAGCTATGCCTAGATCATATTAACTATTGTGACAGCTGTAAATACCGCAGTAATGACTCTCCTGCGGGCAATAGAACAGATAAGAAAATGATTGAAGCTCCACGGGCTTACTACCCATTTACAGGTGATTCTACAACAAGCTAGACAATCTCTTAAGTAGGAACAGCCTGTTTGCCTCAGAGGTAATGCAGATTCTAAAAAGCAAACTGAATTGTCTGCTATTGAGCTTTCATCAGCAATATAACCTTTGATTTTAACCTTTTTTTTAAATAAAAATGCGAATGAAGTAGTCAGAATTAAAGTGGTTCTTCAATTGTGCTCTGTAAAGGAAGAAAAACATCCACCTGTGTCTCTGTTTTGAACACATAGTCTGAGGGATTTTTTTACAGGATGGGAGGTAGTTGATTTGTTTAAGAAAAGGTTGCACGCCTCAAAAAAATATCGGGAATATCAAATGCAGTTTTCCTCCCCTGCATACACCGGTGGAAAAAGTACAAAGACGTGACCCTATGCAATCAGTATTCATTCATGAGCCTTTCCAGTTCTGTGTCTTTCTGCTTGCTTGCTCAGCAAACGCCATGCAAGGAGGAAATAACAGTATGTGCCCTATATTTAAATTACTAGGGGCAAAGATTTCTGAGAAAGCAATTAGAAGTCGTGTCCTGGAGAGCCTTGAGTAGATGAGGAGAACACAACTTTTTTATGCTTGCCAACCAATACTGCAAAACATAAAAGGTCAATAATATTCAAGCCTCAGAGTCTTAATTAGCTAATTGCAGTTCCCACTTGCTTCAAGCAAAGATCCATAAAAAAGACAAAACACAAAATAAGAAATAAAATGATGTTATGAGGCAGTGGAATTAATTTGGGTTTTGAGGAGGTATTTTTAGGTTTTTTAACTGCAGTTTTGATGTGTTTTGCAAATCTCCTTCTGAACTCAATGGGATTTAAATAATGTAACGGAAACATTAAGATTTCAGTATCACTGCTTTTAAAGCTTTATATCAAACAAAACAAACACCTGAACACATTATTTTTTTATTAAAAAATATCAGGAAGAGATTTACTATGCACTATGGTTTGACACATGGTTTCTGTTGAAAGATATTAGTATCCCCAGCAGTTCATAGAGACATCCTGACTGAGAGAAAATGAGTTTGTTTCAATTTTTCTGCATTCAGTGCCAATATATGGTACATCATGAAAGAGTGTTTATTAATGAATTCTGATTCTTGAGATTATTCTTAAGACTTTTAGAAAATTTTACATCATAGATTATAAAAAGGAATTATAAGTAACTACTCTTGAACAATGAAGAATCAGAAGTTGTAAGAACAGACAAAGAAATGTCTGAAAGGTCCTATTTTGTGGAAATACTGTGATTTCCACAGTAAGAAAAGTTTTGTGGAAGATAGGGATAAGAAGAACTTTTTTTTAAAGTATCTAAATTTTATTTTTTGGTTTCCCTATATTTTTATTAAATATAATAATTTTATTAACAGGAAATAGGCAATTATTAAAGTACTGACTTCATCTTTGAGCTACCTAGACATATTTTCAGCAATGTAGTACAAAAGGCACCCGGAAGCATTTAAACTATCCTGAACTGGAATATCTTCTAATTCAAATACAAAAAAGTGTTCCGTACAAAACTTAGAATTGTCGTTTACAAGTGAAATCAGCACTTGGAATAATGAGAATTGGTGTCTTACACTATTTAGATTATCAGATAAAGCACAGCTGCATGCAGCTACATATACTTTGTCTCTCCATACACACACATTTTGCAATAATTTCACAAAGCACTTGAGCTGGAGAAGCTATATGTGCTTCAGTAACAAAAGGCCTGTTTTCACAAGCCTTGCAGTAAGTAGCTTAAGTACTTGCTCCAATGTTAACTGAACACTACCTCTTGCTTTTCCATGCATAAATATGGACCTGAATATGCAATTTATTCTCTAGTTTAAATGCTATACTTTCATTGACATCTCTCAGATAAAATTCTACCAGTTCATACAGTCAACCTTTGCTACATAGAGACATCTCTATTCCCTCCTGTTCTCAAACTCTGCCTACAGTAGGTGTACCAAGCTTGCTTCTGCAGTGCTCAACCCGACATGCTTCATCCTCTTTCCTCCAGATTTCCTCTCATGCAGCACCAGTTCCTACCACTTGATATGTTTGCCTCTGCTGTTATAGCTGGTTTTGCTTGAATAGATGAACTTCATTGTCTGTGTAATTTTTCTTTTTGATTTTCCCTCAGTTAAGAAGTAAATAAAAGCATTAAGTCACCTAAACTATTTCATCATTCTTATGGGAGTCACGATGTACATGGAAGAGGACCCAAAACACTGAGGCCATGGAAAGCCTCTGAACGACTGTCCATAACCTATGCAAAACCCAGAAACCATCATTACAGTGCAATGACAACTGAAAACTGGAAACTCCCTGCATCTTTTCACTTCCATCACAATGCCCCAGCAGAATATATATAAATCAAGAGAGGAATGAAATTTACTAATGAAGGATCTGAGCAATCATAATGCTCATTCCTAGGACTCCAAAGACAAGGCCAACTTCAGACTTTCAGTGGTCATGGCAATATCAGGGCTGCTCAGAAATCCAGTGATGGGGAGGATCATTAAGCAGTTGGATTTCATTTAGATAAGCTGATATTAACTAAACACTCTGTCTTCTCAGGGACCTGTTCAACCATAACCTCCACTGGCCTTGTAAGGTATGTAGTATTTTGAAGCAAGATCCAATTAATCATCTCTATTTGACAAAAGCCAGGATATCTCTTTCCATTAACTAGGCAGCAGTTAGGCTAGATGACCTCAGCAGAAGATGTCTCTGTTTAAGTAAAAACTTCCCAGCCAGTCTATCATTCTTATTGGTGGTTTCTCTCACTGAAGGCACTTCAGTCCTGGATGAGTCCACCCATTCCTTTGGGCAGGTCTTACTCCCAGGACAGGACTCCTAGCATGCTGCTTCTGCTGCTGCTGCACAGCGGGGAGAGACACCTCTCCCAGCACCCAACCCCTACCAGAAATTTGCCTGGTTCTCTGCTCTGGGTGCTGGGAAGGGGGATGAAAGGTGGTACATGGGACTTGGGTAGTTCTCTGCCTCTTCATGGAAAGTGATTAGAAAGTTAATATAGGGGCAATGGGGATCCAGTGCTGGGGGCCGCAGGGTGAGGAGGGCACCAGGGAGCCAGGGCTCTGTGCAAGGCTAGGTGATCCCCAGGTGCTACTGCTGTCTGTAGGTATCTGTGGCCAGCAAACCCTCACAGAGGCCCTGCATGACTCCAGCACTGGAGCTTCCCTGATACCCTCCCTTTGGACACCACAGACAAGGGGCTGCTCTCCAGTGGCACGGACCAGGGGATCCCGGCTGTGAGTGGCCTGCAGGAACATTGGCCTTGATGTGGGCACAGGCACCCGGAAAGGGTGGGGGGCTCATACGCTCTCCTGGGGCATTTGTGTGACTTCTCAGGTGTTCCCTCTGTTCCTCCCTGTTCCAGCAGGGCTGTTTCTTCACTTTTGGCTCCATGGGCAGCTTCTCTGCACACACTGCAGCACCTCTGGGTGTTGAGTGCTTGCAGTGCAAATGAGGGCCCAACATTCCATCTCCTGAAATCTTCTCATCTATATCTCCTTCTGCCTTTGCTGTTTTCAAACTCATGAAATCTCTCACCTTGGGGTTGAAAATGCACAGAAATGTTAATCTGGACCCTACTCAACTGTGCCAGACCAGTTGTAAGTGGGATTTTTCCTTGGCATATGGAAAGCCTGTATGCAAATGAGTTATACGTTTGTAAAGGAGTTAAATTCAAAATGTCTGAAAAGGAGTTAAATTCAAAATTTTACATGACCAGTGGAAAGATTTTGTCCCAGCATGGCCATCTCTACATCTCTCGGGCATCTCTGCCCAAGATGCCTACATGAAGCAAATGGATTTCTTCGCTGTGAAGAAAGCGATCAGCCCCAGGACTGGCCATTGGTAAACTGTGCTTGGGATTGATTCATGCTGACAGGAGAGAAGTGACTGGCAGCTGAATGTGATACAGTGCAGAGCACTTAGGAAAGGAGCTGTCAGAGGTGCTGTAAGGTTGTAGGCTGCAAGAAACGCCAAAAGCTAGCTGCCTTGTGAGGCACTGAGCAAGAAAATAAGAGCTCCAAGGCTCAGATTACTTTAAAGTGGTGACGTTCCTCAGAATAGACAATGGAGGTCCTTCAGCAGGACTTTTTCAGCATGCTTAATACCATCAGAAAGTGTATGGAAAACCTGAACTGTATTTTTTTACTGTATCAGTTAAGTGAGAAAGTAATGTGAAACAATTACCTGCAGCTATGTGGATGGCAGTGCTCTTATGCAGAAGCAGTGATACTTCTCAGAATTAAGAATATTTTATTCATGCCTGAGGATTTAGATAGGAAAGCAGCACTCTATACATCTTTGCCTTCTGAAGAGGTCAAAGAAAGCTCATGAAGCTGATGTAATATAGGTATGTTATTCATTGTTTCCTTTCTAGGCCAGCATTCGGAAAGAAAGGTAACTTTCATGCTACCAGAAAGCTATAGAGAAAAATAATTCTGCATCCTTATGGTGGGGATACTTATATATATATAAATGATCATTTTCCCTTAAAGCTTTCTGAGGCTAAAGCAACAACAGTCGTGAGAAAGCAAGACCCACATACCCAGTGTCCTAGTTACTAAACCATAAGGTAGACCATTCTAAATGACAGAATTTCTCAACTACAGAAGCTAAACACACTCTTCAATTGAAAAAATACAGTCACTTCAATGGTATTTTCAAGGAGCTCTACCAAAACAGCTTCCTATAGGTATGCTTTAAATGTTCTCACCAGATGCTCTTAGTAGACTTAGGCTTCATTCCACGTTGTTTGTGGATTTCACCATCAGAGAAGACATCTCATTGCTCATATCAAAGCAGTTCAGGGCAAGGAAAGAAAGTTGCTGTCTTCCAGACAATACACAGAAGGTGAAAATTAGATACCCACAAGTTTTGGGTGCTTGGAGGGATATAGTAAAAGAAATGTGTTTCAGATGGCTTTTTGGATGTACATGCTTAAAGCCAACCTATGTTCTGTTTAAGAAATGCACATAATTATTTTGACTGAGTCTTCTCCTTTCTGAAGGCATCTATAATTCTGTGCATTAAATATCTTATTCACTGATTTTCCATTGTATATACTTGGAAAAATGCATTTAGGATGTGTGACTTTTGAATCTGTTTTTTGTATTATAAAGAAAGCCTACAAATACTTTGGCATAATGCCTGCTAGAAATGGTTACAATACCATATACAAAATAAGTGTAATTTAACAAGAAAATAAAATGAAGGATTTACTAAGAGCCACTTTTTAAATAAATATGGAAATTAAAAGTCTAAATTGTCCATTTGGCTTTACTATGTGACTGACTCTATAACTGAAACACCTTGCATGATGCAGAATAAATAAAACTATTTCTACACCCATCAGTAATGACAGATTTTGATGTGTGTAATTTTATATTACATAAATAATTTATTATTAGAATAGATATTAATAAATCACAATTGAGAAACTTTTAACATATTTTTATTTATAATAAATCGATGTAATCATCTGTGCAATTTATCTTTTGTCATACCATGACTGAACATTGGATTTTATTCCTGATCTATTTTTACTTCTTATGTGCAGGTCTAAACCAAAAGATTCTAGTTACTAGCACTCTTATCCAGCTGTACTTCTGTCAGTTTGCTTATTTACTATCCCACCTGTTCAAGGAGATCAAACCCCTGTATTATCTGGCTACAGACAGATGCTACTGTATGTTCATCCTGTTAACTTGACTCTACTCCTTCCTCCAAGTAATGGATTATTCTGACTTCTAATTGAGAGGATCCTCAAGTGTAAGCTTGAAGGTTTATCAGTATATGCAGGAGGTACATCAAGAGTCATGCTGAATTTTCTGACTATGCTTACAGTACATGAAAGCAAGCTACAGTAAATGGTGGATCTTCATGTGGGCTTGATTTACATAGACCCTTTTTTTGCCCTGTAATAAAGTTGATTTGATTGGATCTTTTGTAATATCTAACAGCTTAGTGCTGAATCTACAACTGAAACTGAATTTCTAAGTTTGGTTTTAAATGTTCATTTAATTTCAAAAAATTGTTTTTAAATTTTGTAAAGTTTGTGATTGTTTTAGTTCTGCACCAGGAACTGTCATTGAAGTACATGGCATACCTTCCAGCAACGTCAGTCCATCTCTCTTAGCCAAGAGATTTTCTCTAATTTTCTGGATGACACTCTAGTGTAGTTACTCTTAAACTGTGTAGCTGAGCTGCAGAAACCTAATCTATATTTTAAATGGCAAAAACATGAAGATAAAAATCAAATTAACAAAAAAGGTTCTTTTAACCTTCTGCCAGAAATGTCACTGAAACTTAATTAAAAGCCCTTTAGTTTCATTTTTTTTCTCTTTCTTCATATAAGTTTCTGCCTTCTGTGATTCTTCACATGATTCAGATTAAGAACACTTGCTCATTAATTTGTAATGTGTTGCTGTCTTCACTCACACTCTACTGCTATCAGCTTTGAAGTGCAGAATCAGACATGGAAATTCAAACTCCTTGTCAGTCACAACTAGTATAAGCTATATCAAATCAAGATGGTAGCATAGAGAAGATAAAAGAAGCACATTGCCACATTACCTTCAGCTTTGTACAGATTAGGACTTTAAAATGAAACAGAATTTGGCTCAAGTATCCTTATTGATAGGTAGTTACTCTTTGGAACCATTCTAGATAAACATTTCTTCAATGTCCTGTTCATTTATGAGACATACTTGGAGGCATAAGAACTCTTCCTTTATATAAGGTGATCAGTAGATGACTCTGAAAGTGACTTTTTTATGCACTGTATTTGGTTTGCATTGCAAGGTGTGGGTAGTGGAGGGGCTACAGGGTGGTTTCTGTGAGGTGACCCAAGATGGACCCACCACTGGCTAGGGCCAGGATCTTCAGCAGCAATGGGATAACACTTTTAAAAAGGAGAAAAGTTACTGCACAGGAGTAATTGCATCCAATCCACAGGAGAGGAGTGAGAATATGTGAGAGAAAAAGCCCTGTAGACACCAAGGTCAGTGAACAAGGAGGGTAAGGAGGTGCTCCAGGTACCAGGAGCTGATTTCCCTGCAGTTCATGGTGAAGACCATGGTGAAGCAACTGTGCCATTCCATGGAGGTCCATGGTGGAGCAGAGATCCACCTGCACCCCCTGAAGGACCCCACACCAGAGCAGGTGGATGCCTAAAAGAAGCTGTGACTCTGTGGGAAGAGACCTCTCAAGCACACTCCTGGCAGGACCTGCTCCTGGCAGGATGTCTCCCTGTGAAGAGAGGAGCCCACACTGGAAAGTGTTTGCTGGCAGGACTTGTGACCCTGCAGAAGGGATACACACCTGAGCAATTAATGAAGAACTGTGGCCTCTGGGGAGGACTCACAGTGGAGAAGTTATCACAGAACTGTGTCCACTAGGAGGGACCCCATGCTGGAGCAGGAGAAGAGTGTGAGTCCTCCCCCCGAGGAGGAAGGAGTAGCAGAGACAACGTGCAACTGACCACAATCCCCCTTCCCTGAACCCCTGTACCGCTAAAGAGGAGCAGGCGGAGAAAATCAGGAGTAAAGTTGAGCCCAGGAAGATGGGAGGTGTTAGGAGTGAATGTGTTTCAAGGATTTGGATAGATCTCCTATTATCCTGCTCTGGTAATAAATTCAACAAATTGCATTAAGTAAAACCTGTTTTACCCACAACAGTGATCAGTGAGTGATCTCTTGCTGTCCTTATCTCAACCCAGAAGCTTTCTATTAGATTGTCTCTCCCCTGTCCAGAGAACTTGGGAGTGACAGACCAGCTTTGGTGGGTACCTGGCACCCAGCCAAGATCAACCCCACCCTCCCCCCACACCTACATGACTTTATATTTTATTCAGCTAAAGCATAATACATATTCCTTTTTATTCAGTATTTTATAATGAAGTCAACATCAAATTCACATAAAACAAGAAGTAGCTATCATTGCCTAGAAAGACAACATATAGCAAGTAATTTGTCCTCCTTGGGACTTGGGTGTGATACATAATGAATCCTGAAGCTGTCTTAAGACTGTTTTTAAGGTGATATAACTAAGTATGTAGTAAGTCAAATGTGTAGCTGCTATAAAGCTTCAATTCTAGACAACTTTCTCAAATGCTGTTTCTGAACCCCTGTATCACCTCTGTATTAGATTAGAGACCCTGGAATGTTCCTCTGATCTTGGAGTTATAATAAATACTTACAGTACAGAAGGTTATAGCAGGATGATAGATTGCAGCATTTATCCTGCATATTAAATTTACTGATTATCTATGATCCAATAAAATTCGGCTTCTGACCATCTGTTACAAAGAGCTTGGAAGCTTCATTATTAGGCAATTGTTTCATAATTATTCTGAGAACACGTCTAATGTGAATTTTCTCATTTAAATTATATTATAATTTATCGAAGAAGTTTTTAATCTACTTGCTTTTTGCATAATTGTTTTCAGCCAACATCTGCCTTGTGATGAAAAGCTAAAAATATATATGTATAAAGTATCATATGCATCAAGGTTCTTCACAGTATTCAGTAAACACAGCAAATGTCCAGTAACAGTTGGTATCCACACAGAAAAAGGCACTTACCATATTGAATACCCTCTTCCAGCTGTTGAGACAGAGATTTAAGCCTAGGGAGCTGTTTTCAAATATATTTGGCTGTCTTACCATCTGGTATTTACTGACTCTGGGTGCAGTCCTGCTTCTAGTCATGTGATTTGTACAAATCAAGTCTATAGGAGCTAAATCCAGAGGTATATCTGGGATCAGTTATGTTAGTCAAATGGTGAGAATTTGAGGTTTTTTACAGGAACCTGTAAATATGAACTGCTTAAATTTAGCAGAAAGATTCAGGTTCCTTTGAGAACTATCTTTTCTGAAATTAAAATAATTTTTTTACTTCCCTGTGAGACATTTGGTCTTCTTACTTCAAAGGAAAACTTCTTATTGCTTAAAGCTTTCGACTTTGGCTAAAAATTTGCTCTGTGAATGGAGCTGCTCACCATTTATTTAAAAGGAGTTTGAAAATTTCTCCAAATAAAATCTTCCTGTCAAGAGTGAGAAGGTAGGAAGCAAACTGCTGAAGAATGTGAGGAAAGAATGCAAATTTAATCTAACCTGACTACATATATAAGGTTTTAGAAACCTTCAGTATTCCTCTAAAACGGGCAGTGGATTAAATGACTTAGAAAAAAAGTAAAATGTGAAAAAGCCCCAAAAAACCAACAAAACAATCAACCAAAAACCAAAACAACCCCCAAAAAACAAAACAAACAAAAACTAACCCTACCCCAAAGATATTAAAAAGATAAGAACTATGTAAGGGTATGTGAAATCCATTTCTCTCTAAGTATAATGAGTACCTGAATACTTCAACATTTTCATCTGCTGAAGTTATTTCAGTTATACAAGATGTAGCAAGAAGCACTGGAGGAAACAGATGAATGTTGGGATAAAATAAGAAAGGCTAATATATTCCTGTAAGCAGTGTGAGATGGATATAAGTAGCTGGCTTTGGAGTGCAAACAGTACTTATAAATAAAATATTATATAACATTGAACTTAAAAAAGAAGTCAATTCAAAGCAATACTTAAGGTTGTATTTTCTGAAACCATCCAAGACAGAGATATGGCACATCCATATGTATGTTAGTGAAGTTCGTTAGAAAAGTGATAGAAAATTGGTAAACACTGAAAGGAAAACTGGAAACTAGAAATTTTATAATTTGGCAATAAGAAAAGGAATATCATTTTTTATTGTAGAATGAGGAAATAGGAATATTTGTAAGGAATTAGTGTCAGGATTATTTCTAAACATAATTTGGCTAATGCTAAATTTTTTTGCTAGTAATACTCTTACAGTTAGAGACAATTAAGAACAGAAAGAATTAATCAGTATATTTTCCTGGCACCAACCTGTAACACTAATACCAAACCCAAAAATGACTGGGAGAAAAATTCTGAGAAGTTCACAGGACAACTTAGAGCTGGGAACTGTAATATCTTCTGTGCACATGCATAGTGTAAGTCGTTGCACCCCTCACAAACCTTGATACATTCAGGATAAAATTATATCAAATTTAGTTCTTCAGTGATGCTACTTGCTGAATTTAGAGACATAAGATGGGTTTGTGAGACCAGGTTTTGGTACCAGGGGGCAACAAGAGTGATTTCTGTGACAAACTGCCAGAAGCTTCCCCCTTGTCCAACACAGCCAGTAGGAGCTGGCTCCAAGAAGGACCTGCTGCTGGCCAAGGCCACGACAATCAGAGAAGGGAAAAATGCCTCTGTGATAACATATTTTAAAAGGATAAAAAAGTCATTCTACAGATCTAATTGCGGCCAGAGAAGAGAGGAGTCAGAATATGTGCGAGGAACAGCTCTGCACACACCAAGGTCAGTGCAGAAGGAGGGGCAGGAAGTGTTCCAGGTGCCAGAGCTGAGATTCCCCTGCAGCCCCTGGTGCAGACCATGGTGAAGCAGCTGTGCCCCTGCAGCCCATGGAAGCCAATGGGAGTGCAGAGATGCACCTGCAGCCCATGGAAGACCCACATCAGAGTAGGTGGATGCCCAAAAGAGGGCTCTGAACCTGTGGGAAGCCTGTGCTGGAGCAGGCTCCTTACAGGGACCCACAGACCTGTGGAGAGAGGAGACCACACTGGAGCAGGTTTCCTGGTAGGACTTGTGACCCTGTGGAGGACCCACGCTGGAGCAGGCTGTGCCTGAAGGACTGCATCCTGTGGAAAAGTGACCCATGCTGCAGCAGTTTGTTTTGAAGAGCTGTTGCCCGTGGGATGGACTCCTGTTGGAGAGGTGAATGGAGGAACTCCATGGGAGTCTCTCATGCGAGGAACCCCACACTGGAGCAGGACATGGAATCCTCTCCCTGAGCAGTGGCAGGAACAATGTGTGATGAACTGACTATAACACCCATTCCCTGTCTCCCTGTGCCACCGCTGGGGAGGAGGTAGAGCTGGAAAGTAAGGAGGCATGGAGAGAAAGCTGTTTTTTAATATTTATTTTACTTATCATTATCCGGTTCTGCTTTTGTTAATAATAAATTCAATTAATACCCCTAAGTTGAGTCTGTTTTGCCCATGACAGTATTTGGTGAGTGATCACTCCCACTTCTTATCTCAACTCTTGAACCTTTTGTTATATTTTCTCTCCCCTGTCCACCTGCGATGGAGCGGCTTTGGTGGGTGCCTGGCATCCAGCCGGGGTACCCCTGACTCGTCTGTACTCAAGGCATAGATCTTGGTCATTTCTCTGTATTAAACTAAAGAGGCTAAATCTCTTAGTTACCATGAAGATATTTTCCCCGCAACCATGGTTCCTCTAAAGGTGCTTTTAATTCTGCGGCCTGGACATAAGAGTCCACTGCATAATTCAGTGTCCCAATAATGGTATCGATATTTTCTTGCGGAAAAATCCCTGCCAACACCCTTCATCTATTATTTCTCTGCTTCCAGCATTTAGTTAGCTATCTGAACAAGAGCAAACAGCTTAGAAGATAACAGATGCAATAAATTGTGCCAAGTAGACTCTCCCAAGCTGTACCAGATGAACGTGCTCTGGCTTGTTTTTCAGCCTTTTTGGTAAAGCTTTCCCCACAAGACAAATTAAATGTTTAAGCTTTCTACAGCAGTGCTTCTGATTTCTCTGGAAACCTAAGTATGCAGCCTTTAGTAGATCTGAAATATATGTTGAATCAATTTCTAAAGTAATGTTTAACCTGCTTGAAGATAAAAGAGTAATACAAATAATCTTTATTCTTTATTAATTCTTAATAATTGTATATGGGGTAGAATATCCCATTACCACTTGTAAGTTACCATCTGATTCTGTCACCTTAAAGGATAAATTATGGCCATTCCCTCAGCTGTTGCCAAGGTAGAAGCGAATTTATAAATATGTATGGACATGTGTCATCTATGGTCAGGAGCATCACAACCTCTGAATAAACAGTATTTTGTTATTTGCTACACAAACACATTAGTTTGTACAGAACCGCTAGTAAATCCCCACTATACTTAGATAAGCACCTTCAAAACAAACTTCAACTGGAAACTTTATGTTCAAGAAGAAAATCCATTTGTTGGAACTAAAGACAGAACAGAGTGAGTCATAAACTAATAAATTTCCTACAAATGAAATAATATTTTCCATTTAGATGTCTAGCAATCCTGGAGGTTCCTACTGAGGGACTTTTATGACAATAGAAAGATTTGAATTAGAACTATGTAAAGAGTTTGGACAAAACCAAGGGTATTAGGTTTTACAAAAAACTTTCCACATAGGTCATTAATATAACCTCAAGGCAAGATTCTTACTAGAATTGACAATGGCCTTTCTGATTGCAGAGTTTCTATACATGCCTGATTGAAATATCTTTTGTATCACTCTATCTGACATATATATTATTAATAAGGCACGAAGGGAGTATTGCCAGTTTATCAGAGTGATAACACTCATAAAAATCCTGTCCTGGCAGAAAATGAGAAGGAAATATGTACTGGTAAAGTACTGGATTTAGGATCCTCTATACAGTTAGCTTAAATTCAGCTGAAAAATTTGGCACAAAAATTTATGGGTCTCTAGCTCTCTTTAATAATTATCCTTGTAGCTTGGAAGTCTCTATGACGCCCTTATAATGTTTCAAGGATGAAGTAAAGCATGTGTTAAGACTTTCTTTTTATTTCAGACTGGTTGGAGGACTATATCTTTTTGGCCACCAAAACATACTTCTTTTTAGTATGAGGAAATAGAAGGGGAGGACAAGGTATTGCATTGTTGTTTAAACATGAAAAACTGAATATCAGATAGATTAAAAGTCAAATACTGTGAAGCTCATAAACATGTGCATAAGAAAATATTTTGAATGGAGCCCAAATGACTTTCTGACACTTGCCATGATGAACCTGAAAACAGAAACCAGGCCTGTTTCAGTCCATTATCTTTTCTGCAGAAATACTTTTCTTATACACATGGAGCAAGGACTACAGTCATCTAAAATTTGCATAAAAACTGAATCTCTATTAATAGCTTTTGAAGTGTCTTGTATTTAGTAGCCTAAGTAAAGATATAGCACATATTAAATTTAGACACTAAATAGCCCCTATTTCTTCTATCGTGCACCACTCATTCCCTGTTTTCTCACTTGTGACTAGAATAGTCATCCCAGGCATAGTTTGACAAAAAACTCTGCATGAAAACATACATATTCTGTCTCTCATTTTAAGATAACCCCACCTTTTCATCCGTGGATTTAAAAATAACCAGCAATTCTATTTGTGAGTCGCAAATTAAAACCGATGCAGCAGCTTCCCCTGCTGGCTGCTGAGGAGACGAACTCGCGGCCATTCCTCGCCGTATCTTCTCTCTCCCTGCCGCTGCTCCACAGGTGACAACAAGAGTTAAGTCAAGGGCAGCTACAGAAGGCAAGTCCCATGTCGAGGTTTTTCCCAGGGTAACAATTCGTCAGTGAATGCCGAGATGCTTAGTACCTGTCAAAAGAGAAAATAAAAGTATGCCAGTTGAAATGCTGTTTAGATCTGAGGAACTCGGTACAGTGGCAGTCATTTTAATGTACAGGCTGCTTGCCGGAACATTTTAGTCTGCCAGCACACGCCAGTGTATTTTAGGTATGTGACTAGTTATAAGATAGCTGCTTTCTTCTTTTAGGGTCAAAGATATTCTATGAAGGCAACTAAAAATGGCTGTATGCATTTCTGTGCTTTGCTTCATCAATAAAATCTTTTTAACTC
Source organism: Pachycephala philippinensis (assembly GCA_013397055.1). Taxonomy (NCBI): domain Eukaryota; kingdom Metazoa; phylum Chordata; class Aves; order Passeriformes; genus Pachycephala; species Pachycephala philippinensis. The sequence continues at coordinate 231,107 of VWZT01000756.1, forward strand.
CTCTTCGGTGTAGTGTTTTGATATCAAAGTATGTACATTCTACCAAAATGAGCGGTAATCATGCAACACTATCTGCGGTATAACTTAGAAAGTATAATTGTACCCGCATATGGGTGAGTGTTGTCATTGCTGTCTGCAGGACAATACCCACTCAACTGTTCTGTCCTCTGTAATAAAGCACGCAGCAAATCACCTTTAGGGCAAAAGATAATGGACCTAATGGTGCAAATTTTTATGGTCAAGACTTTCTCATTTAGCTTAACAGAAAACCACAGGACCTTATCAGCCCACAGGAATGGCATTGCATAGCATCTCACTCAAGGTCAGGCCAAACATTTCAGATAGACTGGGAGAATTCAGCTGCTATGAAACTTTTGAGGCTTAGTGTAATCATACAATCAACTGTTTATTCCTAGTCACTAGGCTAGCAACTGATCATGATTATTCAAGAGGGTCATGCAGTGGCCACTCTAATCAAATGATTACCAGAAAGCTTTTACTATCAAATTTTATGTGTATTAATATATCTTTATGACCCCATTCACTTAAAGCTGCAGAAGATGAGGAGGGAAATGACAGAGACAGTTATCTGAGTTTCCTGCTGTTAAAGTAAAATAAGAGAAAATTGCATTTTTCTATTTTTTTTCAATATCATTTTTACTTTATGGTGCTGAACTCCTCTGATGTCTTGTTGCTGGCAATACTATTTCAAAGCCACTTTGAAAGTAGAAGGTCCTTGTATTCCCCTCCATCAGCCAAAAGCAATGAAGCATTAAAATTCTCTGCCCATTCTATTAATAGACTTGCAACTGAAGCAGAAGAAATTCAAGGACTTTTCTTTCCTGACACATTTTACAGTATCTCTGAGCAACATAGCAGAAATCAAGGTACAAAGCTTACATGTCATTTCTGATGAACTAGGGCATTTATTTAAGAAGCTAAAAATTAGTTGCACTTATTTCCTAATTCCTTTGGTAATGTCTAGGAGTAGCATGGTCTCAAGCACTGTAGCACTTCCTCAGTTGCACTGAGTATCCCATTCAGTATTCAGTACCAGAAAAAATATTGCAAGAGCTATTTTCTGCAAAGATAATGTGGTCATGTTCACACCTAAGTGAAGGGATTTTCTTCTGTGAGAACAAGCTGAGTCAAATGTTAAGGTATGGATATGGTCTCAGAATATAGCCTGTGAAAACAGAAATAATGGTGGCTTGCCAACAGAAAGTCTGGATTTTTTAGACATCTTTACTTAGAGAGTGTAAGGTCTATATTTCTCATCCATATGTGTTAGATACAATTATCCTTGCTGGCGACACTGCTTATTTATATTAAAAAATTTCCTGTAGTATGAGGAATCTCCACCCAGGACTTCACTGAAATCTTCTATACAACCAAAATACCCCTGACTCGTTTACTTTTCCCAAGACTTTAATCACTATCTGCATTTGCTCTCCGATCTTAAGCACGTAGGTGTGCTTTTATGTGGCAGACAGTTAGGAGTTCCATTTCTCTTTCCAGTTAGACATGTCTTAGATAGAAATGGGTTTTGGGGCAACCCTTTGGGTGACTCCAGAGATTCTCATCAGGTTTGAAAAGCTGTTGCTTTGTTAGTGGTGTTAAAGATAAAATGCCAGATGAATACTCAGTTTTGAAACTGGGGTAAGTCAGTGCATTAATATCCATCTTTCTGTGAAAATACTGATTCTAGCAATCTGAATGAAATTTGTAGGAATTAATACAGTTGCTGGAGGAAATAACTTGGAGAAGGTATCAAGAGACCACTTTATAAACATGTTTAAATCCCAGCTAATATTTCAATATCTCTGTAAATACTGCTTCTTAACAACGATCCATCCTAATTACACAACAAAACAGTCCTCCCACAGTGCTACATAATATATGATAAGCTAACATTTAATTGAATTCAAATCAGCACTTTCTTTCTTGACGGTATCTTTTTATACATGGTTTTCCTTAATAATCTAGGAAAAAGTAAACATTTAAGAGAAATGAAATTCTGCAATGTCTCTAGAAAGTATTCAAATTAAATCCTAATCACAGCATCATCATTGCAGTGATGGCACAGAAAGGTTTGTACTTTTTTTTTTCACATCGAAAAATCCCTCCACCCTGTATCAGAAAAGAAAGTACAAAGTACGTTAATACATTTTTTTTTTCCCTAAACAGCAACTACAGATAAATACTTTAACTAGGATCACTGTTTCAGTTAACAGAATTTACCTATGTCAGTAAAGGCATTGCAGAGCACACTACCAGTTCGCCTGCAGCTAAGGACCCTTGACAGCTAAGGTCAGTCTTTAAACAAAAATTTGGCCTTGAATAGACAATTCTCTCCTCTTGACAACACATTTAAGAACAAGTTTAGGAACTTGACAGTGACACTCTATGGATTCAACCAAAGAAAAATTTGAATCCCAAAGCGATAAAATGAGTTTATGAGTTTATGGGATTTAATTCCTGTTGAAATTAATGAATGTTTTGTGACTAAATCCTTAGGTCAAGTTTAAAAAGTTCGATTACATTGCATGTACCTAATAAGAAAGTAGCAATCTTACTCTCCATGAAATCAGAGAAAGGTCATGGCCTCTGTATGGTATTAATATGTGGACAAATAGACCTACTGAAACCTGCTACATCACATACCAACCCTTCCCTCTTTCATCCCCACATCCCCATTTTAGCTTGCTTTCAAAGCTGCCAAGGCTCCTGCTCCGGCCTCGATAGTCACAGATACAAGAGAGAGATAGTAGTGAATGTCAAATGTCTTGAATAGCTGGGACATAACAAATGAGATGTGCACAGCAAGGCTTAGCAAGTTTGCCAAGATATTCTAATGTCTGCGTCACAGATGAGATTATAAAATGAACAAAGAAAGGAAATTTAAAAAAAAAAATCGAAGAAAAAGAAAAAAAGAAGAGGAGG
>VWZT01000756.1:234212-245844 GCA_013397055.1 Pachycephala philippinensis
GAGGAGAGGAGAGGAGAGGAGAGGAGAGGAGAGGAGACCTAAAGCCCCATTTTAGTGACTTCTATTAAGTCTAACTGATACTTTCTTACTTACATACATAAGGCAACTGGTCTGATTCAGAGAGGAAAAAAAATAACAGGCAGAAAACTCCAGAACCCCACTCAGAGCAGAAAATAGCCACTTCTGGAGGGGGGAAATAAGCATGATTTTAAGCTGAAATCTCAACATATGAATTTACCAGACTACATTTATTTCTTAGCAGGCTATTCACTGAAGGTCCTCTCTAATTTTGATAATTTTGGAACTTGTCAGACATAAAAAACAATCTTTACAAGACTTTGAATATAATAATTTACAGGTGCACTCCATAAGGGTCTTAGCATTTAAAACTCTCCACCTCTTAGAGCTAAGGCAGGTTATCCACATCTCAAACAAGTTCTCTCTCCTATCTGGTCCTGCTCTCACCCCCTTTTCTTTGAGAGACCCCATTGTGTCTCTAACCTGAAAAATTAGAAGTGATTATAATATTACAAGTACCATGTTAAATATAAACTCCTTCCTGTACCACTCGTAGAAACACAATTGTTTTCTCACCGGTGTTTTCATGCCTATAAAAGAACCCAAAGAGCTCAAAGGTAAAAATTATTTCTTTCAGGGGTTAATTTTTTTTTTTAATGAAAAATGTTCGATTTTCAGCCTTATAATTATCCTTAAATGAAGAAAAACATTAAAAGTTAACAATTATAAAGCTCAGTCTAATATCAGAAAAGTATTTATCTGCTAGTCCTGGCAGAGAAACAAATGATTCTTTCTTGAAAAAAAAAGAAAAAAAAAATTGTTTTTCTCACTCTTTTTCTACCTCTAGAAAGCATAAACAATTCTTCTCCAAGTTTTTCTCTTCCTTAGATGGGATGCTGGATTCTGGACATGACAGTATCCCTGTCTTTCTATATCTCTATCTCCTTTTTTTTCCCCCCTGGGAAAAGCTTGCTTGTTTAAAACTCATAGGCATTGTGCTTTGTGCACAGAAGTCAGATTACCTGGGCAGGACTATTTACTTTTACTTTTCACGTGAAACTGCTGCTCACCTTTGTGAAGCAGAAGATTCTATTGAACACAGGTTCTCCTTTTGGACTTTCATTTGATCTTACCCACACAAGTAAGTGTAAGAGAGAATTATTTTCTGCAGGCTCTTCTATAACATTTTAGAACTCAAAGTACAAACCAGGCAAACCTGAGTCTGGTTCAGTATTTGCACATAGAATTTTCAAAAAAAGGCTTACACTAAACCATATGAACAATAAAAGTACTCTGACCATTTCCACTGTCTGTGTGTTTTGCTCTTGCTAACTGCCTTTTTAGCTTGAGCATTGCACATTTGGAAACAATTCTGCACCAACTCATATCTGCCCAGTCCTACTGGGCAGGTGATGATGAAAATGATATCACTGCACCTTCAGGTGTTAATAAAGCTAATTAAATGTAAAAAGAATTTAGACTTCATAATTTTTAAAGTAAATAGTGCTGTGAAATTTAATGCGCCTGTAACATTTGCAATGATTTTGCTTATCTAACCTATAAGAAGGGAGTTCTGCAAAAGCTGCAGCAGATATACCTGTACAGCATGTCATGGGAAAGAGTGCAAAATGCTTTATTCATGAGATACTATTAGAACCCTTGCTTATTAAAGCATTGATGTCTCAAAAGGGTTTACAGTAGCTGTTACTGAAAAATAACCCTTCCCTCCTGTCGAAAGAACTAAGAATTGAGAAATGTAAATAAAAGCTTCTGCTCTCTCTGAGGGGAGTATTTTAGCATATGTTTAAACACCCTCCAAAGTTTCCTGGAATGGTGTAAAAAGATAAAGTACTTTGTGGTAATACAGCAAACTACTTTAAGGAATATGATGCTTAGACATTAGGCATTTCTCAGTTGTATTAGCCATGGTGGTTAAAGCTGTATACCAAATTCAACAGAGCTGTAGTTGATGAAGAACCAGAGAGAAAGAGAAGAGGAAAGCACCTAAATGATTCTATGATTCCATCTCTAACTCACACAGGTTTTTCTTGTCTAGTATCGCATATGCTGCAGGTGGGCCCGATGATCACAAAATTGGAAGTTCCACTGGGGACCACCGCAAGTTTCCTAGCCTGGGCATAACCCTTGAAAGGCAGTGGGTATAATGGGAATAAAACTATCACTGCATTGCTTTTGCATGAACCAGAGGAGCCTGGAAGACCTATCACTTAGAGTTCTATTCTTAGAGGTAGAAAATTGGAAAAAGTGTTTCTAGTATTTCATTAAGTAAAATTTGTGTGGGACTCTTTCTGACTTTTTAAAACCTGTCTCCAGGTCTAAGAAAATCCAAAAGCAGTTCATAAACAAAATTTATTCTCTTATTTTCCTTTTATTTGGTTACAAAGCAAATATTTTTTCTGAAATCCCTTCCCCCACCCTTGTGTTAAGGATATTTTTTTTTTTGGTTGGTTGGGTTTTGTAAAGTCTTTGGAATTCTTCTTACATTGATGTTACAAAACACTGGATAATGATTTTTTGGCCCTTATTTTCGGGGATCTGTATCATGGATTTCTCCATATCCCAACTTAGGGCTCTGTGCACTCCCTTATTCCCCACATCTACATTACTTCTCACTCTATTCTTTCTTCTTGGAGAGAAGATAACTTAAATATCAACCTGTTAACTCGTATGGGTAGAAGGCAACTCTAAGAAATACGTAGAGAAACAGATACTGTCGTAATAGAGATTATTGGGTGCCTTCAGTGGGTCATTTCACCTTCAGAAAAAGTTCTTAAAATCATGATTCTGCTAAACAGATGAGAGAGACTACGGATTTTTTTTTTTTCATTTTACTCCTTGTTGCTGTGATTTCTCTCACATGAGTATGTTGCTATGAAATAATAGTATAAGGATTTTTACATTTGATTTTTTTTACTTTTACTTTTGTATTAATCCCATTTCTGGTACTAGTTTCTAGTTTTTTTGATACCTAAAGCCAGAAGAATACACCACAGCCTCTTGAGAGTATACATAACTGTACTGGAGACTATAAGATAGGTCTCTCAACAGAGTTTCTTCCAGTGGAGAGGAAATACGTACTCCCAGTTGTCCTGCCGTCTCAGCTACATCATCTTCCTGAAACTGCACAAACAGTTAAGCCAACAGAAGCATTCTGTGTTGAGTGAAGCTGCACTGACACCATGAGTTTTGAAGGCATAGTTGCATTAAATAGTGCAGATGCTTTCTTTCCCCACAGCTTTGCCATCTTGGAAGAACCTAACAACAGAGTTCTGCTGGTGGTGGTAGACAAGCACCAATACCCTGCTATAGCTGTAGCTGGACCATACATCACTGGTAGCAGCTCATCTAGCAAAGGCAGCAAAAGGGTAATTGTATCTTACCTGCTGCCAAGCCTACTGTTTCAGTTCAAACTCACGAATATCTGTGGTTTAAGTTTAGACACTGAAAAGCCAACTTGAAATGGCTGAGGCACAATCTTTGCCCCTTCTGTGATGAAGGTAATAATTTTCAGAAGTGAGGCAGGCCAGAAAATGGGGAACCATAACATCTCTAACTCTTGCAGCAAGATTTACTGAAGCATGGTCTGGTTTTGGGAGCCTCAGTCAGAACAGGTAAACTCAACATACTTGTAACATGACATTTTGAAACCTCTGAACATGGAGAACTGATGAGTTGTCACTCCATCTCTTGCTCACCTCACTAAAAAGCATGAAAAGATGTCCTCAAATTTCAAAAAAAGGTCTTGAGAGAATTCAGAAATGAGCTTAAATATACAGTATTTGATAAAATACATTTTATGTATCAGTTTAAACAAATATTGTGAATTGCTGCACTGATCTCTTATATATTGCAAGCCAATCATTATGTTTCGCCTCAGATACAGTTCTAAAAGGTTTTTATAGGCCTCCCTATCTCTATTTGAAAGAAATTTCACAGTAATCATAGGGAACACACATCCATGGAAATATGTTAAAATAGAGATAGAAATTTCTGTTCCCTAAACCTTACTGTGGAATTAAGATACGATAAAATAACAATTTATGACAAATTTAAAATGACACTCATGAAAGACCTACCTCTTGGACTAGCCCAGGAACTAGTTTCCCAATTAAAGAACAGAATCATTCATTAAGAGAGGGAAGAAAAGCAACTGTTGACAGTCAACAGGGAAATCAAATTAGGCCAACTCATTATTTAAATGTTTTGATTTAAAGGCAGAGCTCTTAATGAGCTACCAAGACCTATAATTATCTATGTGTCCAATTTCAGCAACAAAATGAAAACCCTACAACAGATTAGAAAGAAAAAAGCCCACACAAACCACACAAAAACTTTAAATGTCAAAATATTGGTATTTGTTCAGCTTTTGGTCGGTGGTGTTTTGCAGTAGAAAGATTGTTTTGCTGTTTTGTTACTACTGTTGATCTGCCATCTGTACAACAAAAGATTCTCTGAAGTTAAGCTACAGCTCCCCAGAACTAATACTAGGATCAGCCCTGCAATGTCCGATTGTATATGGTAGTGAGGGCAATTTTGTACAGCTTTTTGGGGAGCCAGTGGGGAAGTTCCTTGCATAGCTCATGCATAGAACGGAATGGAATGTCAGACAGAACGAGGAGCAATTTCAAGATTTCAAGGATGCACTGTGCCCCAAAAAGGGTATCTAGCTGCTGGTGTAAATATTTTGCTGAATAAAAGGATGAGAAGTAAAATGTATCTCCAACTAAAAATACAGCAGTGATATGCTCATGAAGATGCCTGTGCTTCTTGTAGATTCCTTGGCCCCTATTGTAAACAACCAAAACAATACAATCTAATTGTCAGAAAGACAGGCTTTTGTGAGCTAATTGCAAGGACTGTACCTGGAGATCTAGTTATTAAAAGGGCAAATAATTGAACAAGAGCAAATAAAACAGAATCCCAAGAGATTAAATTGATAGTTTCAAATATATAAATCTCATCATGGCACTGGTAATAGCTAATATACCTGAGTCATTATAACACTGTAAATTTAGATGCCTGTGACACCAGTTATTAGGTGGTGATATTACTGCATTGCTGCATCCTCTTTGGCAATACCAGTGCTGTGCCTCACTCTGCACAGTTCAGTGCATTTCAACTTCTACCCTCCCTTTTACCTCGTCAGGCTCCCGTATTCATAACCTGTGCCCAAAACAGCAGCAATAATACCAATACTAATTTTGCCTCTCTGCTGGGGAGGGGGAAAATTTGCAAGAAGAACGTGTTTTAACCCCACACAACCTGTGGTGCTTTTAACTTGCAGGACAATGTCAGAACAGAGCTCATGTAGATCTCAGAAGAGTAACAAAGAGAAGGCTATCTGAAGGTAGATGCACCTGATATCACAATGAGGTCCATGCATGTTCAGTATTTGTTTTGTTATAGCCTCTTCCAGAGAAGTAGAAGCTCTGTCCCTTTAACCATTACAAGATGGTTATTCATAAGGAGAGAGAGTCTTGACCTCCACAGCAGTCTTATGAAATTCCTCAGATGCCTTGTCAAAAAGGTTTACCTGTTCTGTCCTAGTGTTGCAGTACAGGTGATACTGTAATAATTTACTTTTTGTTAGCAGTAACTCAAAAGATTCAGAGGATCTGAACTCTCACATGAAGTAACCATATCCCAAAGCTTACAGATTAATGCACCATTAAAACTTTTGGCCTTTTCTCCAGCCAAACTTTTCCTTAGGGATGAACAATTTAATACAGAAATTCAAAAATATATTCTGTAAGACTAGGGAGGGAAAAAAAATTCATGCATCACACAAAGTTTGCTAAAAGTAACTAGATCTACATTGCCCATAAACCAATGCTTCTAGATCAACTAGTTTTATTGACATTGTAACCGCAATGGAGACATAGCTTCTTTTACTACATTTTTGGAGCAAGTGGAAGACAGATGAAGGCAAAAGAACAGACTCAAACATGCTCCACAGCTAATCAGCCTGATTATTAAATCTCAGCATATTAGAGAAGATGGTTGAACAGCTGAGTTCGCAGTGAAACTAGCTTAGAAAGCATTCATTCATTATGACCCTGTCCACTCATCTCTCTTGAAGTTAAAGCATCTGGCTGGGATGATTTTTTTCCTAAAGTTGAAAGAAATTTCCCTTATGTACTTTGGCTATGAAATAGTCATTTGTTACCAGGCCATTGTCCGTCTGTCACAATTATTATCAAATCCTCATCTGAGACATATAATTGTATTGTGTGTTAGTGCAAAACCATGTGGGACCCATGCTGAAGAAAATGGCTTTCCTGTCCCTTATATTATTAAGCTTATGACAATAAAATTGCATAAAATCCATTATTATGGTAGTGAAAATGTTGTCTCATCAAGTGATGAACATTGTGTTATATTTACGAAAATGAACATTTTCTTTCTGTTCTTTCTAATTGGACAAACAAGTTTTCTTATCGCTTCTAACATAAAAAAACCACGGAGTCCTTTATTGGCTTCTATAGTCAAGGAAAATTCATAGGAGAGTAAAATATTTAGATATTGTCCGTGCTAAAACAGTATGAGTTCTATGACTTAAATACATTCAACAGGGTCTGGAAATTAATATAAAAAGGAAGTGTGGGATTCTCGTGTCTGCTCTGAATCCTTTATGCCAGGTGAAAGGGCCAATGCTTAGTAAAACATCTAAAATAGAGTAATGTACTATCGCTACCAATAAGAACCTCATGAGCATCCTCCTGAAAATTCTATATGCATCCAAAAGATAGTTCCTAATACAGGATATTTCTTAGTCTTCCCTTGTGGTGCAGTCTGACTTCCTTGAAATAAATTCAGTTACTTGCAAGTTCTTTGCATGCTGTAGATCTTGAAGAACTTTGAGAAAGGTTTCATTATAGCTTCCCGCTGGACATATGAGTGGATAGTCCCATGAGTAGTGCTGGAGTCACCCAGTCCCTGAAACAGGTTTTGTTTTCTAATGGGAAGGATTACAGCTAGCAAAGCTTTTCTTATGTTACGTATTCAGGAGAGGCCTTTTTAGAAAACTTCAAGCTACTTCAAATTGGATTTTTCATCAGCAAATTTAACATTGACATGAACATGATAAATAGAACTGGTCAGACAGGAAAAAATGCTGTTTCACTGAAGCTGAAACATTCTGACACATCAGTTTTGATAAAGTTTTTGTCAGATGGAGGAGGAAAAGATTAATCATTGAATTCTTAAGCATGGGTTCAATAACCTGGTTTGAGGAGTCCTACAGAAATCTAGCATTGTGATCCCTCTACAACATTAACAGGCATCTGAAATGAGAAACTCAGTTCAATGGGAAATGAACTATTGCATCAGAATCCTCGATACAGTATTATAAGTGGAAAACTAAGCCCCAGGAAGTCTCTTGTCTCTTTGACAAAGGCTTACTTCATACCATTTTCTTAAGAGTTATTGCTTTTTATTGACTCTGAATATAACCTGACACAACTTCCATGTCATCTGAAGCCCCAAAACACTTCTTTGTGAATGTTTAATAATAACTCTTCACTCATAAGATTGGTTTAGTTCCGTTATTTGTGAAACTGCTTACTAAGTGTAAGACATTCAAACATGTCTAGCACACCAGATGATTACCAAACCTCTGGCTGACTTCATCCATTCTCCTCAAAGTTCAGAAGGGCATGATTTCTTCCCAAAATCAGAAATTGTAGACATTGTTTACAAATCACAAACTGGTTATTTGTTTGATTTTTTTTTCATTTTTTTTTAATACATATAACCCTGGGAATAAAATTACTGAAAAGCAGTGAGAACTTAAAGCTCATCAGGCTATTCCTATAAGTTGTTACTAGAATTGGGGCTTACATTATCTTCTTTGAGCCTAAATATGAGGCATCTTGTCATTGTTGTAGACTTCTCTAATGTCTATAAAAAAGTTTGTTGCACCCAAAAGATAATTTTATCCATTCTAAACCAGTTTACTACCCTGTGGTTCACTTTAGGGTAAGCCAGGAAAAATTTGAGGAGAATATTTATTGCCACTTAATGACACCAATTTAGAACTAGTTAGAAGCTTGAAAAAATAAAATAAAATAAAGTGTTTGAAAAGTATATAGCAAGCACGTTGGATTTCACACTCTACAGCAGAGAGCTGCAATTTGGCCATCAGTTTCTCAGCACCAACATTTGTGCTACAAATCTACTTCTGCTTGTCCAAACTACCACCGCTACTGTAGTCATAGTTAGAAACCAAAAAGCTCATTCCATTTCCAGATCATGTTTGTGCCCTGCTTGCAGCCTGGTATTTAATGAAAATGAAAAAAAAAAGAAAGATCCTGTAATGAGGTGTGGGCTGGTCACATAGTATATGGAGTATGCCCAGAGAAACAAAAACAAAAAACTGAAGTGAAGTTGTAGCACACATCTGCTCCTCAGCTGGGATGCAGACAGTCATTTGCAGGCTTACTTTTTCACACAATCACTTCCACAAATGAGTGATACAAAACAGGCATTACAAACAACATGTTTGAGTTACAGAAACAAGAACAGATAAATTCATATGAACTCACTTGCATATGAAAAGGGATATCTATAGGGGTGTTTTCAGAAAACCAAATGTATGAAGACTATGAACATGGTTTCGATTTATGGTCATGCCCACAGTGTCCCGACCCATGGCAGAGGGGGTTGGAACTAGACGATTTTTAAGGTTCCTTCCAACCCAAACCATTCTATATGGTATATTTCCCACTTGCCTCATCCTAGTATTTTCGGTTTCTGGTACGCTTTGATGTTCCTGCTCACAGAGTGCCTAATTCAGTGAGATGATGAAGACCAGCTGAGGGAGCAGTCACAGCTACTACTGAATTCTCTATGAAGGGCCATGGCTCAGCTGCTTGGAGGAAGACTCACACACTCTACAGCCACTGTGCCAAGTTTCATCAGGCATGGCATTAACTTGCTGGGCAACTTTGTCATGCCACCACCTGCCTTGCACTGAGGAAACTGCATGCAAAGTTAACGTGGCCTGAACACAAGCATTAGAAGCAATATTGCCAAATTACCCTCCAATTCTGATCATATCTCTAAATTTAGTCATTGACCATGGCACCAAAAAGCATTATTTCTTGCATTGTAGCTTAGAATCAAGATACTTTCTCTAATAATAATTATTACAATCATAATTAAGTTTCTAACACTTCCAGTTTTAAATTGGAGTGGGAAAACAAGGCAGCTTCCTTGCATTTTACTGGATGTAGCATGAGGAGAAATTTAACTTTTAAAATGTGAACTTTGGAAAAACTTTAAAAGTTTAAAACATACGCAAATTGTCACTTTTCCAATCAATCAAATAAATACAACACTGTATACTACGTGCATGAATGATACAATGAAATTACTAAGAAGCTCTGATTCACTTTTTTTAATCAAGGAAAAAAGTAAACTAGAACTGTTTTGAAGTATTCTACCTCATCTATTATTTTACAGGTTAAACGTTTATTACATTTACAAATGATTTACTGCAGAATTTTTCCCTAAGGTGTTTGCAAATTTGATGTCACTATGAAAGATTAATGTGTGTTTAAGCAAACCAGAGTAGCCTAATTTAATTACTTAGGACAATTCTTAAATAATGCTTTACCGACTGCTCAGCAATTAGATGCATTGCCTTAAGAAATATAGACTTAACATGTGGCATTGTGAATCTCATTTGACAAGAAGACATTTATTTTAATTTCTTGTCATTTGCTTGTAAAAGCTTCAGGTGTACAGTACAGTTGGTTTGAGTGAGATTTAGGTGGGGTGAGGGGTGAAACACAAGTGTATATCTGATGTGAGGGATTACTAAAATGAGAGGACAGAATACTGAGGCTGGCCAAAATAATGGTGGGTTGACCTGCATGTGGTTAGACACTGTGGCATCACTGGGGCAGGGGCTGCTGGCCCCTAGGACCTGACTTGGGGTCCCAGGTCACGCCCAGAGTGGGGGGAGCTGCAGCCACCAGGCAGGGACAGTTCAGGAGAGTTTTGGTTGTAATTGTAAGAATTCAGATGCAAAAAGTGAAATTTTTCTCATCTAACTTCCCACATGTACAATATAGATGGAACTACCCCTTACAGACAGTAGAAATATGTGTTGAGATGATGTTACATATTCATTAAACTATTCCAATAATTAAAGAGTCTGTGTTTTGGGCCAAAATCTGCACCATAAAAATGACTAGATGAATATTTAACTAAAATAACATTTTTCCACTACAAAAAATGACATTTTACTGCATTTTGATCAAGAAACCAAATTACTGCTTTGTCGCCTATTCAAAGGGCACAAATTGTTAGATCTATTTATCCATCAATTAGTGTACATTAATACAATGCCGCTAATAGTTTTCTCTGTGTGAACAGTTTCAACATACTCTCCAATGAAATACAAAATCAAGCTTCATTTAGTACTTCTGCTATATTTTGTTTGCCACATCTATTTATTTATATCTGGAAATTTTACATCTTTTATGATCAAATATTTTTCACATGCTGTGTAGAGAATGTTTTGTTCCATCTGAGCTCAATTCTGAATATATTATTGATTTCAGTTGCACAAAACCTTGCCTATTGCTTGTTTAGGAGGTTTTTTCTTTTTCCCCCCAACAGGACATTATATGCAGTCCAGAGAAGCTGTAGCATTCTGTTTTTATTTAATCAAAAGTTCAGCAGTTTGTCAAATCCATATGGTGCAGATAATCCAAAGCCTAACAGTATTAGATCTAACAGTATTAGACAGAATACAAAGAATATCAAAGTAACTAGGAATGGAAACAATAATTTTTCAAGGCTTTTGATATATCTGTCATGTAAAAAAGGGTTAAGAGGATCAGAAAGTGATGGTTCAATTAGTTTTATCTCCTGGGACACAGAAACAACTGGAGAAAATTACGTCATAGTATTAGCGGTTTTGTTGGTTTTTTTTTTTTAAAGCATGCAGTAAAATCGTTTATCTGATCTGTGCATTCAGATTTCTTTGCTGTTCCTTCTCCATTTCCACATCTAACTTACTGAATGTCCTCATTAAAAAAAATTTTTATATACTGAGTGTATCAAAGCTCAGTCTCATCAGCTACTCTTTCACGTATTCGCCACCCAGAAAGATGTAGCTGTAGTCCAGTGGTTTGACATATGCCAAAAAATCCAGGTGAGCAAGACAAGCAGTGATGTGTTGCTGACAGAAGATATTAAGTGAAAAATGCAGGGAGGTCATTTGATTTGCAAGTACTCACAAAATACCCAATTTTATCTACTTATTTTCAAGATGCTCATCTGAACTCCTGTCTTTGGCAAACCCTTCTACTCCAGCTAAGTTGTAGAAAGATTGCTGTCAGAAGAAAAAAGTCCTGCAAATACTTCTACCAGGCAGATCTTTCTTCAGCTTTCTAGCTACTGATTCAAGGGAAACATACCAATATATTTCCAGAGCAGTCTTAACTAAAGCAAAGCTAATATTCTGTATAACTTTTTAAGGGTAAGAAGGGAGAGATTTCCAAAGCTGTAGAAAAAAAAAATGCTCTGTGGTATGGATATACAAAAGATTTTAACTTACAGCTATTTAAATTAAAAAAAAAAA
>VWZT01000756.1:250728-394212 GCA_013397055.1 Pachycephala philippinensis
TTTCATTTTGTGAATAGCTTATTCCTTGGAAAAATACACCTGAAAGGCCTTGAACAGCATAACTATACTTTTCCCTTCTACTTAAATAAGCTTGCCACTTATATCCTAATCTTTTGTCCCTGTGTATATTAGAAAATGAGTGGCTTTGTAGGCTGCAGGTCATTTATCTATCTCAGGTCCTGCAAAGTTTCAGCCCCATTAGCTTCTTCTACCTATTCAAACTTTCTGAGATTTGCACATTGATTTCAAAGTAGATGAAGTCATCTTTCTTTTTTTAAATTCTGACCCCATAGTTGGAGTTCACTTAAGCTGCTAAAAGAACTGAATATCCTATTATTAATGATTTTAAAACATATTTTCTGCAGCTCAACTGCAAGAGCAAGAATACTTCAATCACTTCATTTTATCTTAAAAAAAGAAAAGGCCATAATGAAACAGTGGAAAAAGCTGCAACTGGTGCTGTAGTTTTACAGACAAAACAGCATACCTATATAAGACATGATGTATTTATTATTTTGCTAATCAGTTTGGATCAAGTTTTCAACTGACATCCATCACCATTACACCGCTGAAGTTCATTTATCACGTCAACTAACATCAGCTGCAGGTCTAACCCCTTGATAAGGTAGTATAATTTATTTGTCTGACTAAAATGATTTTTCTAAAGACCATTTTTGAATAAACAATTTTATGTGGCCAAATATTCTAAAACTATTGGCTCTAATTCAGTTACTACTTTTCTTATTACCAAGTAAAAACACTTTTGTATTTAAAGGTTACATTAGTTTGGGTTTTATAAACAAGATTAACGGCACATCCTCACAAAACGTGGTTTGGATTAAGTATTTTGCTCAATAGAAGAAATTTTGAAAACTAGCCACAATTTTTTTTCTAGGAAATATATTAAATAGAATATTCACAACTTCTTAATCAACTGGGTATTACTTTGCTTATTCCAGTGTAGCACAGAATAATTTTAACTGGTTTTATTATATCCTTCATTCAATCAAATAACAACATACACATAAGGAAATAGCCAATATACAGATTAATTTTGGTTAATATTAAAAGCCCCACGTATGTGATCTCTAAGAGTTGCCATCATGTACAAAGGAAGGCAAGTTAGAATTTTAGGGTTAACTAAAAGAGGCGGTTAACTCCCTCTCATTCCATCTGTATCCACAATGAAGGGTTGTTGATATCTTTTCCAGGATGAGGCCTTCCAGGAAAATTCTCTGAAATCCTTTACTATTTTAGAGGGAATACTCAGTCCTACTTTAATTACAATAGAGGAACTACATGACTATGCATTCTAGCAAGGTTCTGGTGGAGAGATTTGGTCCTTGAGGCCTGACAGAGAGCCTGTAGGCTAAAACTGAGCACAAGTGAGTCTTATTTTATAATCGCTCTCTTTTTTTAACCAGGTCATTATATAATTTCTTTGCTATTTTATTTTATTTTGTTTTGTTTTATTTTAAGCTCCGTACTTCTCTATTCCATTATTCCGTAAATAAAAGCGCATAAAATTCAAACAATTTGAATTTCAGGTGTACTTGAATCTAACCATGGGTTATGAATCCAGTTCTTCTTTTCTCTCCATTCCTACCTTTCTTTGCTCCCTCTCATCAAAGGACTGGGTACAGTTTGGGTGTGGCCAAAGTGTGATAAGAATCAGACACAGGAGAAACCCAGGAGGGCAACCTATGATTGGTCTACATTCTTGGTAGTGCCTTGACTGCATGTTGTCTTTCTGGACATCTTTATTATTTCCCCATTTGTATTAACATGAGAAGTTTTGTTTACCTTTTGGTTACTCAGTGTATCAGAAGTTGTTCCTCCCCAGAAATAGCCTGTTATCCCATTCACTTTATCTCACTCAGAGCATACTAAAAAAAACCCATGAGCTAAAGCCTCCAAATAGTTTTCGGAACAGCACCAAGAACACAGTTCATATCTGGCCAGCACTCTGATTTCAGTCAGTCATCCTCCAAATGACAAGCTTCTTAACTTCCTTTCTAAACACCCAGAAATAGCTAACTGCAGGACTCCCCTCCTGGCTTCTTCCCGGTTGGCCCCCAACTAAAGATTTGATTCTTCATGCTGAATAGCTCCTCATACTCTGCACTGTCCATTAATTATCTTTTGATTGACTCCCAGCTCTGCCAGCCACTCTCTCCGCTCACTCTTTCAGAACTTAACTTCAGCTGATATCAAATTCTTCTTCGTTAATGACTATCGCTGTCTCACTGCGATAGCTTCTCAAAACTTTTGACTTCTCAAACTAGATCATGTGTACATGTCTCAAATTAATTTCATTCCCATTTGAGAACTTGCCAAGAGGATACAGCACATTTCTATGAGTTACTGTGGCCACAAACCATTATTTCAAATGCAAACAGTAATTTGCTTTACTATAGCCTTTAATTAGTATGCAATTAACCTGGATATGTCATCACTACATAGCTATTATTATTAATTATTCTATGCTAGCCAGGGCAGCTGGTTTTCTCTTATGTTTCCTCAAATAGCACTAACAGTAGATCCGAGCACTTCAAAAAGCCAGACTGTGCCCAGATTGTTAATGTTCTCTGACCTTTGGGGAAGCCTAATTAGAATAGTTGGAGAATTTCAAATGGAAATAAAGAGGATAGCAATTTATAATTAGGCTTAAGCATTTGGCTCCAGAAAGTGTTCAAAGGAAGTTAGACTTCCTTGGTGGTTTACCATGCACTTAACCAAAATGTTCTGTACATTGAAGATAAACCTGTAAGAATATGATATATAATAAAGAAAATGGGAATTGCAGCCATGAAAAGGCATCCTAACAGCAGATTTTGTATTTTACCAAGGGTCACCTACGTTTTGCCCCTTTTCACACTAGTTATCTTAGTTTCAGAGGCAAGGTGTTCAGAAGCAAGAGGAAACCAAAAATGCTTTGGTATTGGACCCATAGTTTGTCTGAGGGAAGGAGGGATTGAGAAAGTGTTGTTTGGATCCATATTTAAATTACATCAGTAATATCTAAGCAGGATATAATTACACAGGATACCAAATCTGTATCGATCCAGATGTAACCCTTTGGTCTGAATTTATCATTACGGAAAGTACAAACACTATCACTGCTTCCCTAGAGACATTTAATAGGAAATAATGACTCACTGACGATTTAGAATTATCTGATAGAATCGTAGAAACATTAAGACTGGAAAACACCTCCAACATCTTCGAGTTCAGCCTTTGAACATTGCCTTACAACTAAACCAAAGCAACAAGTGCCATGTCCAGTCATTTTTTGAATACTTCTAGGAATGGTGACTCCATCACTTCCCTGCACAGACTCTTCCAGTGCTTCACAGCCCTTTCAATGAAGAAATTCTTACTGATGTCCCACCTGAACCTCCCCTGGCATGGCTTGAGGCCATTTCCTCTTGTCTTGTCCCTAGCTGCCTGTGAGAAGAAGCCATACATACCCCACCTGGCTACACCCTCCCTTCAGGCAGTTGTAGAGAGTGATAAGGTGCCTCCTGAGCCTCCTTCCCTCCAGGGTAAGCAAACTCAGCTCCCTTAACTGCTCCTTATAGGACTTTCCCTCCAGACCCTTCACCAGCTCTGTTGCCCTTCTCTGGACATGCTCCAGTACCTCAATATCTGTCTTGCAGTGAGGGGCCCAAAATTGGACACAGAATTTGAGGTGCAGCCTCACTGGTGCCAAGTACAGAGGGACAGTCACTGCCTTGGTCTTGCTGGCCACAATATTACTGATACAAACAAGGATCACATTGGCCTTCTTGGCCACCTGGACACAGCTGGATCATGTTCAGCCAGCTTTTGACCAGCACCCTCAGGTCTTTTTCTGCTGGGCAGCTTTCCAGCCACTTTTTCCCCAGCCTGTAGCATTGCATGGGGATATGACCCAAGTGCAGGATCTGGAATTTCCCTTTATTGAACCTAACCCAAGATGGAACCATAGGCCTTGTCCTGTCATTACAGCCTGTCCAGATCCCTCTGCAGAGAATTCACACCATCCAGCAGATCAACACTCCTGCCCAACTTGGAGTCATCCACAAATTCATTCTGGATTCACTTGATCCCCTCATCCAAATCCATTTTCTTACACAATAGGTTATTGCACAATAGTAAAATAACAGAAATAGGGAACTAAGGTGCAACATTAGTATGTTTGGGGGGGAAAACCCAGTTCTAATATTGGCTCTATCATTCTCATCCACAGGGAAGGATCTGTGGCTCAGAGCTGTAGGTTTGAGTTTAAGTGTTTCTAGTCAAAAAAAGATTAACAAGACTGTGAGAAGACGGCACCACTGTGAACGCAGCAGTGTGCAGGGATACCTTGACTTAGCTTTAGCTGTTAGCTCCTGAGCTGAAAGCATTACAGCTGGATTAGGCTCGTGCTCTACCCACACTTGCTGGTCAAGGCAGGGACAATTAACCCAGCTCTAACCTTGCTCTGCAGAGAGCCCTACCTCCGCTCCACACCACAATGTGGATTTGTTCCCTCCCTCCAGGAGCCAGTTCATCAGTCTCTGACACAGCGTTGCCCAAGTGAGGAGGCATGCTTAGCTGTCATTAGTTACCATTTCCTACACACCACTTGTTTTTTCGCATTGGTCATGTCGGCTAACAGTCTGCAGAGGTTCTTTCAGTAGTAATAGTTCTTCTCCTTTGTTTAGTCTCCAGCATAGAGCTAAGAAGAATGAAAGAAGAAAATCAGTGCAATCTCAGCAATGTGGCAGTGACTCCTCTCCCCAAACTTTGAGGACGGATTGATCCATGCTCTTCTCCTAAATTAACAAAGTAAGAAAGAAAAGCAGATTTTCCACTACGACTGGATTGGTTCTAAGCCAAAAACATCAGTATCATAGTGTATACCGATACTCAAATTTTATTGAAATAAACACCATGAGAAGCAGTCACTAAGCAATGATTTCAAAACAGCTATTACCGCCAGCAGCATTGATGCTTTGCAGATAAGATATGTGTCTAATCTCTTAATTGCATCTAGATACATTGTTTAGACATTCAGGTGTTGTATTAAAAACTTGTAGGCACTATGGTAATTAGCTTGTTGGATTATAATTTCTGACTTGAAAATGTAGACTATTTTTCTTTAACCAAGAGCAAAAAATGAAGCAGGAGTCAGACAGTAAACTAGGAAAATGTTCTGTACTGGGAAAGTGGTGTTACTTCATGCTCCTCTCTTTTTTGGCCCAGGAGACGGGTAGCTTAGGATGAGATTCTCTACTTAACATAGTTCTGTGGTCATGTGTTTAATTTACCATTTTTATCAACATGAGGATGTAGGAAAGGGAGAAAAATAGTAAAAATCTTTTCATGGAGCACCATCTTAAGCTATCAGAACTCCATGCTAAGTAAATACAAGTTAAAGACCTAAGATATTATAATTTGCAAGTTCTGAAAACTAGGAATTTTGTATGTAAGAAATCTGTGAAAAATCTAACATGTTATGATAACCTGTATGTGTCCTGGTTTCTTTTTTGTTCTCATTGTTATACTGACCTATTTTCTAAGGATTTATTACTGCTTGTCAGATAAGTTCATGAAATATGTGTAAAAAAAAAAGCTGATTGATACTTTTNCCATTTCTTTTAATTCACCTTAGTATTTAAATAAATATTTCAGTCAAAACCTGGAAAAAGAACGAGGAAGAGGTTTAAGAATGTGCTTTTAAAGAGTCAGTCTGTTAGTGTGAATCTGCAGTAAAAAAACGTTTAAAGATTTCAATAAAATGTATTTTTTACTTCTGGAAATACTTTTTCTCCCAGAATCTATACAGCTGTTACAAATTATATTCCAAGGTCATGTTCATACTTCAAGATCTGATTTCACATTTTTATGGACGTTTCTGATAGCAAATCCCTGAAGAGAAGCACTGGCATTTCATGTCACTGTTGAAATTAGAAGATGGTATACTATTTTTCACTTATGATTTATGATAAACCTAGCAACAAAGCATTTAACTTCATCTAAATCTCTAGAGTGTTGTAGACTTCTCACAGACAGAAAAAAAACCCCAAGAGAGTCCTTTTTTGCAGAAAAAAGATAATAAAGAACAAACAAAAAAACCTCATAATTCTGCATTGATAGGTAATATAATCTCAGGAAGAAGTCTTGAAAATCTGTTTACTTGGCAAGTCACTGTTTTGTCTTCTCTGAAAGGGGATTTCCTTCCTGATCAGTCTAATGACCTAATGTTCATTAATGACTTAATGGTTAGAAAACAGATCTTTATCATTTCATAAAAAATGTTGGAAAGAACATGGGAGAGGAGACATCCAGAAAAGAGTGCACTCTCAGGTACAAAATCATTGACTTGTTCTGGAGCCTAAAGTCTGCTATTACCTATAAAGCTGGCCACACATTCCCCTTCAAAAAGTCCAATATAGCAAGAAACTTAAGATGCCTTTTGGCATGTATTCATTTTTATTTTCCAGGTCTACCCTTAAATGTTCTTGGCAGTGTAGTTCCATGCAGAATTTGCTGTTGCGTCCATAAAATAGCAGTGTTTTTGATCTTAAATTTGACCCAACGCATTCCATCTCTCTCCTGTTTAGAGCATGGATTCTGGACCCAGGAATCACTTCTTAATCTCCTTTGTTCACAACATCTTTTTGACAGACATCAATGAAAAAGAATGGTGGGTGAGTGTCGTTGAGTCAATTCAGGTTAGAAAGATTTCTATGGCCTCCTGTCCCATAACTCTGCTGCCATTCCTTGGAAAGGGATTCGCTTTCTTAGAATTCCTGTCTTTGGAAACATTGATTGTGTTCACTTGTTTGTTGAAGAAGTGTTTTATGTGTATTCAGAATATTTGTTGACAGCATCTATCTATGCAGGCATACAAGAGCCAGTATAAATCTAGAATAATTGTACATGCTCAGTCATTTCTTGCTGTATTTCTCATTTATTCATAATTTTAATGAAACTTCATCTCTAACCTCAGCATGGAATGGATCAAATTTTGAGCCTAATATCTGTAACAGGTTGGAAAAATATCCTTCAAAGACTAACCCAGGTACAACTCCATTTCTCTCCTTGCACCAAAAATTTCATGTCAGCTACAGAAATTCATATTTCAAGATACTGTTAGGTACTGATTTATGAACCACAGAATTAGGAGTATCATAAGAGTTGTACTTTTGAAAAAGAGAAATTGAAATTGTATTTTCTGAATCTGATTTAGGTATTAAAAAGGTGTTTTGTATCTCTATTTCCCTCACTGGCTATTATACTTCTAATTCAACTCTTTACAATTTAGCTACGTGAGGATAAAGTACTTTTCTCAATTCAAGCTGCTATATTAGCAACACAGTTGGAAATATTCTTACATACATATGCATATAGTCCCTTCCTTGCATGTTAGAATAATATCCACGAAAATGGCTGCAAGCTTCTGATGTTCTGCTAATTGGAGCCAGAAATGCTATCAAAATTTATTTAAAACATATTTGACTGACAAGTAATATACTCTAAATTACTGCTGATATTTTTGACAGACACATCTAATTACCACTAATTAGTTCAGAATTAATTATAAAATGACATGTTTACATTGATTAGTATGCATCAAAGTTTAAATGGTCATTCTGAGGACATAATTTATAGTTCCACAGAAAGGAAAACACACAGGCAAATCTGGTATTGAAAAAGAAAAGTCTATGAACAGAAGTGTTTCGACATATAATGATACACTCCACATGGCTTGTTGAAACAGGACAGTATTTGCAACAGACTAGAATCAAGAAAAAAAGCACTACTTGCAGTTCTGCTATAAGACTGAATAGTTTTGTCAGCTCTACATGAATTAGCCATCATAATTAGGACTGCCATATTTTCTTTGGGAAATAAATAAAAAACTTTCATATGATTCTTTGGAAAAAAAAAAATAAATCTCAGTTTATCTTGGTTCCTTCCTTCCTTCCTTCCTTCCTTCCTTCCTTCTTTTCTACTAGGACAATACAAAGCTTTCTTTAGACAAGGGAAAGCTTTCAGTGAGGGTGAAATAAGAATACCTGTGTTTAGCTGCATATACTCAGATAAATTAAAAATATGTGAGGCAGTATGTTCAGCTACATTGGACAGTTAGAATACATGCGGAAAAGAAAAATCGCCTTATCCTCCTACATTCCTTTGTGTGTGTTTGCACAGGAGGTTATGTCAAGGATTGAGCTGAAACCCAGCATGTTTCCTGTGTGTGATCTTCATGTCCCATTTCAGGTTACAGGACTGTGTGATGCATTCTGTGCTGTAAGAATGGTTCAAGGTCCAGTTGCTTGTTACTGTTATGGGCATTGCAGGGGAAAAGCCTTGGAATCAGCATCTCTGCCTATGGCTGAGTACAAAGGAGTGAATAAATGTTCTTTAATTACAAATAACTGTGTACTGGGTTTTGCATCTTTACCCCTCAAAGCGTATTCTGGAGCTCATCTCAAGCCTCTAAATGAGCATAGACTAATAAATGAGCAGCACACTCTTAAATCCAGTAAAATGAACCCAGAAGGCTGGTTTTGCCCTGCATTCAAAACATTAGAAATGCATCTATGAGAAATGTATCTTTTGACTTAGTGGCATATTATGAAAATGCAGCACAGAATGCCATTTGACAGATCACAGTGACATGCAATGTCTTTCAATAGGTAAGAAAGTCTGACTGAGACCTCTTTTACTGACAATGAGGAACTTGATCAATTCAAAACAAGAAGGTATTTTTCTTATAGGGGTTGATTGGTTATGGTTTTGGTTTTGGGGTTTCTTAGCTGCTTGCTAAAAATTAACACCCCCCCACCCCCCATAGACTGGGATAGTTTAGAAAGAAAGAACTGTCAGAAAGAAATCCATTCCCTGCAAGTTTCTTAGCTAAAGGCAGAGCTTCTTGGACAAAATTCCCTACTTGTGTTATTCAGTGAATTTAATGATCTGATGTAGTCATGAGTTTACACTGGGAAGAATGTGCTGCTTATTAGCAAAAGCACGTGTTTTATAGTGTGATCACACAGTTTTGTAGCTTTACAGAGGCTTTGTTCGAACATCACCTAATGAATGTCTCCAGCCTTAAAATATTCTCTTGTCTGGAGTGCTCTGTAGAGTCCTATCAGTTGCATTGCAGCTACACTACGAGTGTATTTGATCTGGGATTTCTTATAACTGAAAGAATTATAAAAGAGTAACATGCTGACTTTCTTTTCAACTAGGCACATCTGGCTGTTATTAGTTAAAGAAAAGTAGCTTGCTTCTTAAGCAGATTTAATACATTAAAAACAAACTAACTAACTAACAAACACACACACAAAAAATACCCCACCAAAACAAAGCAAACAAACAACAAAACAAAACAAAACAAAACAAAAAAAAGAGTAAAATACCTTTTCTAATTGTCATGTGTTCTTTATGGTTTTTTTTTCCAGCTACAAGCAGTTTATGTGTTTGACTGAATAGTGCCTAATCATAATTGGTATTTAATAGCTTACTTTGCCATGAATTAATGCCCAAGATCATCACATATCAAAACCATCTTATTGACAGAGCAAGGAAACAACAAACCTTTCCCCCCCTCCTTATGAGATGCTCAGAAGGCACAGTGCAGAACTGTGGACCATCTATCCTGGGACTTAAGGGTTTTTAAACTAAATATAATTACATTTGAAATTATTAGTATAGAATGAGCCAAAGTAGCCTTTAATAGAGAGGATGAATAGAAAATTAAAGTTCTACAGTATCTAAAAGCATATATATGACAATGTGCCATTTTATTTACACCAGTTTTGTTTTTGAGGTTTCTTTTGAAATACAAGGCTGAGCCTGGAACAATTAAGTATACATGAATAAAAACTGTACCCTTAATTCAGACTGAAATATGTTCTTTCTGCATTTCAGCCTCTGCAGTGCCAGACAGAAAATGGGAGTGATAGGAAAAAGACTTCAAACAAAAATCAAGTTGACTAGCCTACTTTCGTGGAAGAAGGTGTCTTTTTACCTTTCTGCATTACCAGTCAAAACTGATTTCATTTGTGAATCATTTTCTAAAATGTAAGGTCATATTACAGAACAGTTTACTCTACGTGCAAATAAAGCTTGTAACATCTTCCAAAGACGGGACCAATCAAGCATTAACTTCTCCTCAGAGTATTTTTATTTCTCAAACTGTTTATTCCTTTACATGCTTATATTTTTTTGTGGGTGTATTTTACTCTCCTGCTGTAAACATTGCCCCACAGTTGGATACACAAAATTAAATCATTTAATGGATTTGTGGTTCAGTTGATTGAGGTCCCTGGGTCTCTCTGCACTCCTGGCAGCCATCTTATTTGGTCTGTTACTGTCATTCACTGTCATTTCCACTTGGCTGGCGCCTGTGACAGGTCAGATTACTGGATGTGCTCAAAATATGATATGAAAGAGAGGACTGTGATTCTGATACTGATGGGTAGTGCTCTGCTTGCTACAGCTATCTGAGGAGATCTTAGTAAATGCAGTTTCCTCAGGCTGTTTGGGGAGTCAGTGAAAGAACTGATGGTAAATAGAGGGACCATCTGTGTACGTTTACTGATAAGCTGATGCTTTCTGAAATGTATTTCCATTACATGGCTATTGTTAAAGGCAGAAGCTAGTTTACTGACACAGGACGATTTTATAATAAGGCACGTTTTTAAACATTGGCCAAGTTGAACATCATTTCATCTATCTTTTGTACATTTATTTCTGCTCTGTTCAGCTAAACAATTTCAGGTTTGGAGGTGTTAGATTAATTGTGCAGCCTTTCTCTACTTTCCCTACCACAAGTGCTCCATTTTCTCGCAAAATAGCTATATAATTTAGAGAATATGCCAAGATTTTGGTTGGGTTTTTTTCGTAACAGCTTAGTGAAATAGCTCAAAATATTTAATGTATGTCCTATTAAAGAACTTGACAGTTTGCAGAAGAAGTTGGAACATTTCACTGCTAGTAGCTGTGATTCAGAGACAGATACTGCAGCAGCTTCAGCAACTGCAGTCAGTGCATTACTGTGACTCGAAATAGATTTATAAAAATAAAATAAAAATATGTTGGTATTCCAATTATAACAAAGAAAAAAATCTAGTTCTGGGTGAAACTAGAATTGTAAATAAAAATGATGACATCTCAAGGGATCAGTACTAATCTGATTTTTCTTTTCTTCAGTAGAACTTAAGAAAAAAATTATAATAAAAGAGAATATGTATTTCTGTAAAAAATGTCTCTGAGTTTCCATGGAACTTTGTAGCTCATTTAGTTCAAAGTGTGAAGCCAAATTTATTGGCAATGCAGCATTAAATGTAAATGTGAAATTCACATTTCACAGAAAATGAGAACTGGGATGAAGTTAGCCAATCTGCCTTTGCTGTAGGGGTAAAGATAATAAATAACTCAGTTTGTCACTGTGAGGGAACTAACTAATGCAGATTATGTAGAATAAACAATGGTTAAAATCATGACATATATGTAGTAGGAGGTCTTCCACAAAAAACCAAACCTGACTCCCAAATGTTCTATGTTCTCTAGTCCTAGCAGACTTTGTTGTAATCCAGAACTGCTTACTATGTTACAAGAAAGAATTGTACTCTCTGTGGTTTCGTGAGGTGGGTCGTGTCTGTACACATCTTGCTTTTTCAGGAGCTTAGTGTGGATACTTTTGATCATAAAATTCTAACTTGTCCTGTTTACACATCAAAAAAGGGTGCAGTTAAAAATAAATTAGCCTTTTTTTACATTAACATGTGGTTATAGGGCTAATAATGATGTCTAAAACCTTTTCTGTGCTCTCCTTGCACAATGTATAAGATATGAAAATGTCATTCCACCAAATAGCTAAATTTCTGCTAAAGAATTATTTGGGAAAGTCTAAAATACATTGCAGAGGACATGTAGAGACTTATTTTCTATTATAAACAGCAAGTTCTGTCTGAGAAATGTTTCAGGGAAAACTCAGCTTATTTGATTTCAACACTAAAAATCCTGCAGAAAAATGGGTAGCTTGTGGCACTGGAGCCTAAATTTATCAAAAGGCCTCATCTCTGATGCACTTTTCTACTGTCTGATGGTTTGGGCTCAAAAAAGTGATGGAAGAGCCATGAAACAATGGTTTGGGCTCAAAAAAGTGATGGAAGAGCCATGAAACAAAAAGAATTTGAGGTAGCTGACATCTAGCAAGAAAATGTGAGAGTTATATATGAATAATTAAACAGCTGTGAAGAAAAATATTTTGAAGGCATTTGTAAAGACTAATTTGAAAGGAACAATAACAAAAGCGATATTTTTTTAACTTGTATTGACCCAATATGAAGAAGCCTCCAAATATTTCTTATGCCTGTTGTATCTTGTCTTGTGCCCACTATTTGGCATGCCTTTTTCTTGTCACAGAAGGCAAGAACTTCTTTTCCCTATTCAGCTCATGTCTTTCCTGGCCTCATGGGATCATATCGGGCTCTGGAGAATGTGAATGTCCTATCAGGTACTTCTGCCTTGGAGAAGAGGTGCCAAGAACTATCTCTGAAACTCTACTAATATATGCCTTCTTTCAGCTGTGATCTGGGAGTGTGAAGAGAATGTAAAGGAGCAAAGCTGGTTCCATTGAAACACTTCTTCTTTGTCCCTCTGACCTCTCCTTGCCCACTGAGTCAAAATTCAGAACGAGCAACAGATAGACCCTGATGGAAAACCTCTGGTAGATGCAATTCTCTACAATATGTACTGGAGACCTTCAGCTATCTTGCAATTTTACCACAAAATGCCTACCACGGTCTCTTTGCTCCCCTTAAAACTAGAGGACTTAGAGAAAGGGAGTACGGTGCCTTTACGTGCTGTCTTCACCCCTCCCAGACCTTCCTACATCTACGATATCATCCTACAATAGCATTAGGGAAGATTCTAGAGGAAGGCAGGAGATGGGATTCTTCACAGATAAAAATGGAGATCATTCTTTTAAGTGTCAGGAATGAATTAAGGAATCTTTCAGAGCAAATAGATTTGGGTAGATGACGCTGTTATTTGTGTCATGTTACCTGCCTACATGAAGCTTTTCACCGGAATTTCATGTAATTTAATATGATGAGTTGCAGCAGAAATTCAAATTACAATCATATCAGCTCCCTTCTTGTATGGTACATCATGTAAGTCTGAAACCCTGTGTTAGCGTTAATAAACAGCACATTCATACCTGTAAGAAGACAGTAATTTCATTATTAGTAATCTCTCTGCTAGGGCAGAAAATTCGCTTTCCCTTTCTCTACTTTGTATTAAAGATGAAACAGAATTGTATTTTTACAATTATTGTACTGAGAGAAAATTAATGTCTTCTCTGCTGAAAAATTCAAACCGTCTATTTTTCCTCTTTCAAATCTTGAAAGAATATTTTATCAATGACTTCAAAGAGAGTAAAAAAATTTATTACAATTAGAGAGTTTATGGTATGTGAATGCTCAGAACTTAAAAAAGATCTAAGTTATTTATTTAGTTACTTCTGTCTAACAGAATCAAGACTTTATATGCTGCATAATTTATACCTTAGTAGGAAAACACATGTTAAAGGCTTGCTAAAATTATTTTCTCCAGCAAATGTAAGAACTCCTACTGCAAGCCTCACTCTGTCCATCTATGCATATGTCATCCACACCCTCATCCAAAAAGACACTTTTGAAACTGAGTATTCTATTTTTTTTTTTTTTCTCCTAGAGTTTATGTTCCTTCTTTAGTACTTTGAAAGATCCGACCCTATAGAAGGGGTTAGTAACCTTAGGATTAGCACTGCAACATTTAGGCAGTCTTACAGTGATACAGGTCACTTGAAAAAAATCTTCTGGATTCTGCTGTAAATATTACCTGTCGAGTAACATATTTCCATTCAGTGAAATGGCATCATCGGCAACACCCCTGTGCAAGACACTGTGTTGGTTTTTATGCATTAGATACATGATAATAGTAACTGGAAAAGTGTTTACTCTGTCTCCTTTAATGATAGTCAGATGATAGGGTGCTGGTGGGGAGAGGGACTCTGCACCTGCCTGAATTAGGAAATTAGCACATTCCAAAGCTGGAACATCACTGATTACATTGGGTAGCTGCTACAACTGTGCTACAGCCCAACTAGCTAGCACTCCCCCAAACCAGCACCACTTTGGAGTCAGCATGGCAGAGTGACTGCCCTTAGCAAATATTTTGCATCTAGCCAAATATTTTGCATCTAGCCATCTGTTTTCCATGCTAGTGGCATGTGTGCATGGTTTCTTGTGCCAGTTGTCCTCAGTGATAATGAATGGTCTCAGGCACTTTACTTCTACGGATGTAGCTCCCAGTCCTCATATACACCATGGCTGGATTTAGTTTAATGTTAAAATGCAGAAATCCTTTCCCTAAGTTATTTCTTTGTTCACAGAAAGCTGCTTGAAAGTTTCTAGCACTGAGAAAGCATTGTTACTTGCTAATTTACGTGCTAAATTTACATCACACAGAGAAGTATAGACAGACCAAGACAACTGTTCGTTTACTAACAAGCCACATTTGACACATGGTGTTCTTCAGTTTTGCTTATGTATTGGCTATTCTCTACCATTTCTTGTAAGTTTTCTGCAGACTGTATAAAGAAAATGTGCAAACTGTAGAATCTAAAGCATTTCTTACTTTTCTTACTGGCTCACAAATGCGATGCAAGAACACCACTGTAATAGAATCATAGAATCACAGAATGTCTTGGGTTGGAATGGACCTTAAAGACCCAGCTCTCCTGCCTTGGGCAGGGACACCTTCCACTAGATCATATTACTCAGAGCTCCCTCCAACCTGGCCTTGAACACTTCCAAGGATGGGGCATCCACAACTTGTCTGGGCAACCAGCTCCAGTAGCTCACCTCCCTCACAATAAAGAATTTCTTCCTAATATCTATCCTAAGCCTACTTTCTTTCAGTTTGAAGCCACAGCCCCTTGTCCTGTCACTAGATATTCTTGTAAATAGACGATGATACCCTGAGTCCTTCATTAGTTTGTACAGAACTTTGTAGTAACAGATAATTACTTAGTGAACCTTCCTAGAACCTTAGATAGAACCTGCCAATCATTTAGCCCTAGACTTGCTCTTGCTAATTGCCCAGAGTCACTTTGTGTAAGATTTACTGGTGCATGGTAAATGATATTAAGCTTTCTGCTTTCTCACTCTGAAGAGATCTGCATGTGCATTTGGAGCTTCATGAGAAGACAGACGTGAGTTTAGCTTTAGTAAAAGCCATATTGTGTGATTTTTCTTCCCTGAAGGCAAGACAGAAGACAAAGCACAAAGATTGTACACTGCCATAGTAGTGTTGTCTGCAGCCTCTTTTTGGACAACACAATTAAATGTTTCTGATAAACTTTTGATTTCTTCTTCTTTCTCTGTCACAGTTGGGTATTCAGCTGCCTTCACAATCTTTGAGTCATATAACCTTTCTCCAGTGTTTGAGTCACGTAACCTTGCTGCAGTATTAGATTTTTTCTTTCCTTTTCCTTCAAAATAGCCAGTATCTTCCTGTCTTTGTACCATTTCCATTTTGAAAACTGTAATAAACTTGTAATGCCCTTTAATTTCATCAATAGTGAGTTATCATATGAGAAAACAATAATTTTTTCTATCCAATTTTCCTTTGGTTGTATAAGTAGTGCTCACCGTTCTTTGAGACAGTTCAACATGCCAGATGAAATAATATTTGCTTTAGTTTTTAATACAAGTTTTACTTTCTGACGGTATTTCACGGAATCTGTGGTTAATACTTCTTAATGTGGCAGCTGAGAGAACATGGAAAAAAATATTATAGACTTTTGTTTCACCACTCTAATAAATTATATACCTAGGAAAAAGAATTTCCTTAGTTCTGCTTTTACACATTTTTCTTAGTAGACAATATTTTGTACAAAAAAAGCTGCCAAATTGTTCTTGAACAGTGATACTTTTGAATATATGATCATTAATTTGGTAAAAAAAAAATTATAAACGTATATCAAACCATGGTTAGTGCATAAATGCAGTTTTGCTAGAAATACATTTTTGTTTTATTTCCAAAATTATCATTTATAGACTCATGATCAAATAGATCTTGATGCTGCGTCTCAAAATTTCTTGAAGTGGAACAGGATGCCTTCAACAAGTCCACTTATATATCCCTACCATGTATCAGCAGAAAAATTTGATGGGAATGCACTGACACAGGGAGGTATCATTATTTCAATATATTCATACATTTCATGAAAATAAAGATAAAAACATATAAGCAATCCATTAGCTTCTCATTGTTATTACTTTAAATCCTGAACCAGAAAACAATTTATGCAAGTGATCATCTTTGTATTTATAAAAATGCCTCCTGAATTCAATGAACCTAGTCATTTTTAAGGGCTTAATATGAGGCTAGGAAAGCAAATCACACAATCCAGATTCTCAGCTGAAATGTAGTAGATGAAGCAGCTCACAATTCATCCCACTTGCTAGTCCAAATTTCAAGCTTTGCAAAGTATGTGGGGCCATCAGAAATCCTTCCCAATTTCCTCATCCATCAGAAGCACAATCAGTGATGCTTGCAGTGATCCACAGATTCCATCCTCAGACTAATAGCATAGAAAAAAAAAAAATCAGCTGTCACAGATTCATAAAGATATTTTCCCCTGTGAACAAAAGCACCAAAATATTGGGCCCAATATAATTCTGTAAAAATCTATATGATTCATAGGAGTTCAAAACTGATTAAAAACGTGGTTCAAGCCCCTGGTTCAAAATATAATACCGTCCTCATCCTAGGATTCTTTCTATTTTTTTAGGGTTGACAGGGATACAATTTAAAAAAAACAAAAAAACCCAAAAAACCCAACAAACTAAAACCAAAACTATATAAAGCAAAAAAGACTTTTTTTTTTTTTAACCCATGTATTTGTTACATGTCAAGACTTTGTTTTCTTTTTTCCTCCTTGGAGAATCAAGAAATAAAACAGAAATAAGAATAAAAGAATCCTAAAGTGGTATGGGACAATTGCATCACACATTTTCAATATTGAATTATTTACCCCCAACTAAGGTGTTGCTTGGTGTAAACTTTCTCTCCCTTCTCTGTGACAGTTCATTCTACTTGCAGCCACCAGTACCTTCAATTGCTGCAACACAACATTTGGCAATAAGGTTATTAATGAAAATATTAAACAGCCTCTAGGATGACCCTTCGCTAGTTTTACCAATAGTGTCCTTTAGGGAATCTTTCTCTTTCTGTACAATGGGTTTCGCCAAATTATTTACAAATCTTATATTAAGTGATATCTTTTCCACCTTAAATAATTTGTGCATGCACGATAACAGGTATGTTATTGAAATGTATTAAACCTACTTTACTTTCCTTTGAAAACTTGCTCTTAGTGAAATGAAAGTAATCCAGAAGGATTCAAATGTCAAATACCCATGTGGCATTTTATCCTATTTTACTTTCTGATCTTTATTCTTTTCATCACAATGTTTTCTATGATCTTGTACAATGCCGTGATGATATTTTTAAGTTTATGACCGGCTGCTTTTTTTTTATTTCTTCTTTTTAAGTATCTGTGAGGTATTGGAAGATATTTTTGTTGCTAGTCATGTGAAGTCATCATGAATTTGTCAAGACTGGCTTGGGGAGCAAAACAAGGCACCAGAACCATGTACATCATCTTTTTTAGACTTTGGCCTGTCAATATTCAAATACATCCTCTATCAGTGAATACTTACTCCACTATCCCTCAGCCTAGGGATGTTTTCATACTCAGAAGTAAGGATGGGAGAAAAATCCCCCACCTTCTAAGAAATATATGTATATATCAAAAAACTTATACAAAGCAAACCATGTAAACACTTAAAAATTAATGTCGCCATCTTTTCATATTCACACTACAATGTGTCTCATTCTGTCTTGAGATCTCTTAGGAACTTTCTAATTTCTTTTTCAAACTAGACTGATGTTCCTTCCCTTCTCCACTACTCTTTCTTGAGAAGCTGATTAGCATTTTAAATTTCACAGGAAATTCTGAAAGAAAAAATCCCAAAATTCACCTCTCATGTAATTTAATTTGGAGCACTGAATTGAAATATGCACAAAAGTAGGGAAGATATCTTCTCTAAGGAGTTCAACAAACATCAGTTCTTGCCCTCTCAGTTAACTAATTTTAACACTCAAGTAGATACGCGAAGATTTATAGTGTTACAATGACTATTATGCACCTGATAGGATAAATCAGAAGTCTTAGAATAGGAAGTACATGCACGCTAATTTTATTCTAGAGATATTAGAATACACACCTGTCGAATCTTTAATGAGTGCTTCCACTGTAACAAAAATTTCAATTTGTTCCTCAAGTTAAAAAGTCACAGCTACCAAGGACAGGGGAAAGAAGTAATTTACAAAGATGTAAGTAAAATACAAGGAAATTTAAAGGAAATCTGTGAAAGGGAGGTTGAGGTGGGAAAAAACATGTTTTAGAACATCTAGAAACAGCCACCAAAGCTGGCACTGTGACTTCGCAACGGATGTTTTTCAGACAGACTTTCATAATACAAACATCACACACTGAGTTTAATGTGTGCTGGAAAACTAATATGTCTCACAGAATCATAATATAATAAAGGACCAGCCTATTGAATCATGTGTTATTTATTGTTCTCCGAGAAAGGAGCAGGGATTTTTTTGTATTACTTCCATAATGTGTTTTTCCAATAACTCTATAATATTCTGTAGTGAGAATTCTTAGCTTTGAAGTTGTTCTAACTTTACATTTTTACGAAAACTTTAGCAGAAGCTTGCCTTGCTTCTAGAGTCTGCTCTAACTCTAGGTGAAGGCAATGAAATCTCATAGCAGCTACAACAGGAATGTGACAATTGTCACATGCAAGAACTGATCCCACATTTCAGAACTTATATTCTACAGCTCAGATTTAGGGCCAGTGACATTTATCAAAGCACAGCAGATTTGCTAAAAGTCTGCAGATTTACCAGCATGTTGTAACTTTGTAGTTCAAACCTGAATTATAAAAAAAAAGAAAAAATATTGCTTATCTTTAATATTCTTATTTCTTTTCCTGCCATTTTATTTTTGCTTCAGTATTAACAACAGAAATACCATGTTACACAGAGCATGAGCCCAAATCTTCTTAATTCCCTTGCCAAAACTGGGCTAACTAATCAATTTCTTTCTAACATTAAGAGCCCTCTTAACTTCTAGTTCAAGCACAGCTGCTTTTTTTGTACTGAAAAATACAGACTGAAACGTTCACAAAAGAACATAATTTATCTTAATGATGCCATACTTGATGCATTACTGTACAGCACACGGGGGGCAGCAGTCCCGCTGCTGGCTGATATATAACTTCAGAGTCACACGGAATGCAGACCTGGAAAGCTGGAGAACAGACAGATAACAGGACAGGAAACATTTCACAGGTCAGTGTCAATAAACTGACACTGGTTTGTGTTCTGAAGCTCATATCTCCAGGTAGAACTATAATAAAGAGCACATAAAGCTTTCTTTTTTTTTCGCTGAGCACACAGAAGGGAAAACTAAAGAAATGTCAGCTAGATGGATTAAGAGAATATCAGTCTTTTAATTATATATACATTTTTTTTTTTTTACTAAAGATGGAAATGCTATTTAGGGGGAAAAAAAAAAAAAAAGGAAACTACAGCACATGGAAGAAGGAAGAGAAGAATAAGATACACCCAGCTGGCATAAATGAACATAAATGAAATTAAGTTGCCTGAACAGCAGGAAACACAATTTGTGCCAGAAACTGTCAGATTGATCTCATCTGTCTCTCAAACAAGGCTATCAATCACTGTCTCATCCGTCTTCAGCATGGTTTTTCTTACCTCCAGCTGGCTGTACTTCAGCAGTGGAGTCATGTTAGCTGAAAATCACTGTTTCTCTTTGCTTGTCTTTTGTTCTTCAGAATTTCAGCTATTTCCGCCAACCCTGGAAAGGTATTGTTCTGCCTATATAATTGAGCAATATGCAGACCCTGGGCAGGAATGGAGGCTGCATTACCTAATGAACACAGACTTTGACTGACCCTCATCAAATCCGAATTTTATTTCTACCTCTGCAGTGGACATTGAAAATCTATCCTTCTATGTTTAGCTTTCCTCCATCTGCAAGATCTCTACTTCTATGCTGAAGCCTTCTTTATTGATAATTAATTTTTCTCTCACAATTAATATATTTTACATATATTCATACATGTAATACAATATTCAAAGGCTTAATATTCCATGCCATGTATTTTAGGTTTCTGTAATCTGGGAAGAGGCAAAGGATACTTCTTTAGAAAAAGAATGAAGAGTTTCATTACTGTGCATATGCATACAATATGCACTTGTATGACTGTTCTCTGTTCAGGATCTTAAATTATTAGGGTATAATACAGGAGGCAGCATCAGGGAACACTGACACCTTTCTGATCTGTAAAGGAAGGCAAACTAGGAGCCCAGGGTGACAGCAAGGCAGGCGGGGCAGTGATTTCAGTGACAAGGGCACAGCAGCTAAACACCCAGACAAGAAATGAGCCGAGCTGTATCCAGGGTCAGCTATCTGGCTTGGCATTGGCAGGCAAATTCACAGTGATGGTGCAAGTCTGAAGTCCACCCAGGGTGCTGCAGGTCAGTGCTCTGGCACAGATCAACAGGACACATACATGGGAAGGAGGGGCATGGATGCAATGTAGCTCAGGCAAGGACCGTATCTGAGTGGCTCAGGATAAATGCAGTTCTCCTTAATGAAAAGGGGCCAGCACTCTCCTCAGGGCTTCTCTTACATCCTGTATGAAAGAGCATCAGGGCCAGAGACCTGCTCTGTTACTGCTGACCTTGAGCCCTCACTGCCAAGTCTACAGGTTGGATGGCATAATTCACTCAGGGCTTGGATATTCGGTGGGTAAGAAATGTAGTTAAAGCCTACTTAAATTTGTTTCTGGAATATATTTCATTGCATAAGTATGTGATAAATTGTATTGAACAGTGTACACTAAAATAACTGGAACAACTTGCACAGAAAGATTTAGATAAGCATTACTCAGCTTGCTACTAAAAGAATGGCAGACTGACTTCTCTTTTTCTATTTGAAATACTCTTAAACCTGCTAAATTTTTATAGAGTTCTTTGTGACAAAAGTGGCAAGACCTTCAAGATATTTCTTCATCAGATACGCTTTACAGAAAAAGATTTATTGATTCATACCCAGTTATGACTCAACCCCAGAAGTCATTAGTAAATCAATTCAGGAAGATTGCCTTTGACTTCAATAGTAATTCCATGCATGAATGGTCTAAATGATCAGTCTGGCAAGATACCATGTTTGCTTACCATTTAGAAATTACTATATTACCAACAGTTATAATCTAAGAACTAGCTCCAAAAGCTTTCTGCCAGTATGTCTAATAATTTAGCTGCTTTGATTAGACCATATGAATTTCTGGATTCTAAATTGCTCTGCTTTTTGCTATGACTTAGACCTTTCAAAGATAATCCCCTTAAATTCAGAGCATGGATGATATTGACACATCATTTTTCAACCTGGTAGATTTTCTTAAAAATGCACTTCATCAGTGATCCAGGACAGCAGGACACTGATAACAGCAATGCTGCAAATAAAGACATACTGCTTACAGAAAACACCTTCGCTGTGCTTTGTTAGATAATAACATTTGAGCTGAGGTAGGAATGTCATGAAATTCTCTGCTATTTATGCATAGTAACTACTTCCAAATAAATCTTATCATCACTACTTGATGTAAGTAACCCCTTTTGGGAAGTTGGAACCACCCACTAAAGCTTTCTTTCAGGTCTCAGATATCAGAACAATGACATCACAGCAATGTACATCAAGGAAAATAATACAACTGAGTGTAACTTTTAGACTGATAGAAATTAATGAATAAAGAAACATTCAATATTATTGATAGGATGTCTCAAACCAAGAGACTGGAAGCTGTTCTTCTCTGATGTCAGTGGCTTATGATGATTATTGACTTACCTTTTTGATTTAAGTAAGACTATACCACTAATGTATTTTTCAGAACCTTTTAAATATTTGATCAAGGATAAGGAAGATTATACATCAAACTACTTGGAATAGCACAGTAAGATGCAAATGCTGGACAGAAACTCAGTGAAAACTTTGATTGCTGTTAAAAAAGAGATTACAATAGTAACGATCCATCAGATTTCCACTACTATATGGGAAAAGTAGACTACATGGGTATCTGTTTTATGAGACTCTAATTAAGGTATCATCAATTATGAATAGACAGAAGATGCCAGAAATACACCCTATTTTCTCCCCATCTACTCTGTGCATTACTAGGGTTACAAAGAAAGCGGACAGGATCTAATACAAAATTTAAGCTTATGACAGGAACAAAACCATGGGAAAATAAATGCTAAATATATTCTAATGACTGAGAGTGCACTGTAGGATCACATTAGTATCATGAATTTGGTATGACTCCTTGTGAGGGAAGAGAGTGGCTTTCATCAGTTTCAAAAACTGAAAAACATGTACCAGCAATACTTTAACCTACACTGGTTTTTAGATTAATTGTATCACATAGGTGTAAACTGTCCTTTTTATGGTCATGTGAAATAGCAGAACTAAATTCATTCTTGGTATATGCGTTTCTCGTGCCCAGTGATTTCACAAATGCTGCCATTTCAAGTCTGAATTTTCCAGCCTTGCCTATTAAAATTGCTTCCTCATACACTGCAGACAAGCAAGAAACCTTCATTCATGATTGAGAAGAAGCCTTAAGAACTTTTATTCAGGCACAGGAGCCTAACTTAACCAATGAACGTGTATTTGTTTAGATGCAAATCACTGAGTTTTACATTGCAAGTAAACCACATAATTTTTAAAGGTATCAGCCAATCTTCTTATAAAGTATCTTGAAAGATGTTCATGACTCCTGCAAAATTCAACTAATATTTTTCTATACTTTGTTTTATCCATGATCACAGTAAAATGGTAAAATGTTAATGTTACAATTCCTCTTTTGATATTTTCTCACCTAAAAATGGATGCAGTTTCTCACTTCCCCATTAAACACCACATTTTGCCTGTTGTTACTGTTTGTGTGGTAAAACAAAGATGTAGAGCTGCTACAGGACTGCACCAGGAATCTCACTGACAACTCCATTTACAGCGTTATACAAATCAAATACAAGGAATAAAACATTTGAATGAAAAATGTCTGAGAAGATCACCTATGGTGAAAATCTTCTTAATGTTTATGCAATATAAAACTTCCGTAAGCCTGAGTTGCCCATATTACAGTGATTGAAATGACTTTGTTATTATATTTCTTAAGAGGAATGTAATGTTAAAGTAAGCATATAAAATAATAATCCCTGACAAAACAGCAATCTTGTGACTCACGCTTAAAGTAAAAGAATATTTAAGTCTCTCAAATTTCCTCTATCATTAATATATGAGAACATGTGGCTTGTATTTAAGCCAAGATAACAGATGGTTGGTCTGAACTTAATTAGTTAAGAAAAAGGCTTTACAACAATGTGTTTTCACACTATGATCCCTCTTGTCCATAAAAGTTGATGAAGCCTAATCCCAAAAATAACAAAGTCAGTGTGAGTCCTTCCACTGTATTATTCACAGATCATTCTCAGTTAAAAGTGCATTATTTGTCCTTTTTGCTTCCTACTTGGCCATGTCCTTAGGCGCACATCTGAAGGTAAGCACGAGCAGTTTCACAGAACTTACCTAAATATCAGCATGCACAGTCCCACAAAATCATTGGCATGTCCTTATTGAACTGGAGTCTGGGGGGATCCATGGGTCTCAAACTTATAATCTGCATTTTGGCAAAACAGTTTAATGAGATAGCTCTGATGATGGTATGCTGCAAATACAATTTACATGCAAAGTAGCATGCATATTTAAAATATGCTCTCATAAGCTTTGGAAGTTCTCAAATAATGCAGCTGTATACCGTACATTACTTTTACATGAACCTCAGTTTGATCCACATCATTCAGCTCTTTATCAAAGTAAAACACCTTCAAAATCAACTTTCTAGAATGTCATGCATATTAAACAGAGAAGATCACCACAGTTTTACACAGAATTATGCCAAAACTCAGCAGACTATCCTACAGAAATTTACTGTATCAGAAAAAAAGCTATTGAAGACAGTAAAAAAATAAATTAATTTCCTGTATCACTCTCTTTTTTGTTTGGTTTTTGAACAAGATTTTTTGGTTTTAGCATTTACTAGTTGCTTACCCATACCAGTACTTATTGCAGTTCGTAGAATCTAACAACATTGATAGAAAGGAGTATATCATGGGCATTTATTTATCTGAGTAAATACAGCAAAAATAAGTCAAAAAAGTGTTGTAAAGTGAAAATGTCACCATATCTTAACTCAGTCTTTACAGTTGATTTTAATGAACTGACTTTTCCTTTCACACATTTATCTATACGGGTTAATATTCAGCTGATTAACTTTAAAACGTTAGTTTTGCCAAGGCATGATTTTAAAGAACTGCTAGTATGATTGTCCTAGTTCATTTTATCACAAATTCAAATCCAGCATAATTATTAGGATCTTGAATTTTGACGCTGGTGGCAAATTCCAGTGAAATCCAGCAGAAAGTTGTGCTACATTTTTAAACTCTCTAATGTTGTGTAGTTCAGTTTCCCACTGCTGTAATTAAACAAGACTGAATAATTAAAAAAAATAAAAATAGACATAACACGTTTTCCAAGCTGCTAATGAGCCAAAAATTGTACACACTATTCATGAAGTACTAAAGCAATAATCCTTAATAAAGTTTTGTTGGTCTGGGCTAAATGCAGAACTGTGGGTTATTCTCTTGTACTTCTCAATGAGAAAGAATTTACTTAGTCAATATAAAAAAGGTCAGCTGTTTGTACAGCTATTTGTAAAGTAACAGATAATACTAAACTAATTTTCTAGGAAAATTTTTAGCAATGTCTCTATTCATTCCTGGGTTTTTGTCTGATTTTGACTAGATTGACATGCTTGCTTTCTAGAACCTGAACTTGTGTTTAAATTGTGATGGCTTGGGGTATTTTTTTCCTCTCTTTTGTTTTTACAGAAACAATAATGGAGATGAGATCTTGCTTATGATAATATTTTTCCAGGAGTGTGTGCCTTGGTATGCATTAAAGAAGGCAAAAGACCCAGCTTATACTAGGAATAGGAGTCAAATTTGGTTACATTTTTCAGGAGAGTTTCTAACTTAGCTTAATTTCCAGGAATGATGCAGCTATTATTTTCTTCTAAAGATAGGAGGCTTTACATGTTCTACACTGATACAGAGTATTTCACATTGACTCTGGTACAAGACTTAGGCACTTGATAACACTTATTACTAATCAGATATTTTATAACACTTATCCAAGTGGAATGAAAACATACAGACTTGGGCTGTCCCTGGAGGTATTGTCCTTATTTTGAAATGCTATTAAAAAAAATCAGAATTCACCTTTTAAACTGGAAGCTGTCCAAAATCCTTGCATTTATTATTCATTTTTTAAGGTAGAATTCTAGAAGATGCTCAGTCTTTGTAGGGTATGTTTCCAAGTACCTTACTTCATCTCAACAGCCTTTATTTATAACTTGAACTCTCACTTGTTAACAGGGTTTCTTTTTGTTAAATTTTCTGTTCCCAGAGAGTTACAACCCTGCCCTAGATTAAAGAAAATAAAAAGAGGAGACAAGAAATGTCACGATATATTTTTTATGTTCTGTCCGTTCGCATTTGCTGCTTCTTTTTTATGTCTTTATAATCTTCTCATATATTTTTCAGGTCTTATTGCCCAAGCCTGAAAGTGGATTTACCACATGAACCTGGGAGTCTTGTAGGACTTTATTCATCAGTGTTGACTACCATGGTGTGTCTGGTCAGAGAAACATTGCATTCTGCAGATCATTTCCTTTAGAGAGACATGCCATTGCTGCTCTCATTGCTTTTTCTGCTCTTTCCAAGTACCACTGATTTTGCTGTGCAGTCCAGTCAGCCTGATTTTTTACTTTTTTTTAAATCCCCAGACATTAGGTGTCTAACACAACATTTATTAGAGTGATGACACTTTTTGTCTTATTAGTGTGTGAAGCAATTATAAAAGCATTCATTGCTTTTCCCTGAAGACAACAGGTCTTATTATTAATGTCTTGACTATTAACAAGAAAAATAAAATTAACAGCCCATCATGCTTCTTTCTGCATATAGGTCTCTATGGTTTCATCTTTATATACTCAGTAATTTATTTGCAACAAAGTAGTACTCCAACAGTGGACTGTTAAATAGCTCCCCATGGATGCCTCGCAGCCTTGTTATGCACTCCATCCAAACGGTTGTGTAATCTTTGACAGAATTCAAAGCTATGAAGTTTCTTGGAATTATGCTTCATAATCACCAGGTTACTAAAAACAGCCAATTGTTTCACTGGGGCCTCATCAGAACATCTTCTGTAACATGGCTGATACATCTTTGGTATTCGTAGACCCTTCAGTATGAATCCCTATTCATAGGGATAGTTGTTTTAGGGGATTGTTTCTTTTTCAAGTTTAGAGGAGTTTTGCCACTTGTGACTTTCAATAGTTCCTACCTACTAAATAACTTTTACAAAGCATTTTAGAAAGTTTAATCAGAGTAAAAGTAAAAAGAAGTAAGTCCTCTTCATGAAGTTTTTTGATCTTCCGATAGAAAGCTTCCAAGTCAATGGCAAGTTACTTTGAAGCCTCAGAAAGGACTTTTCTCCCTTCTTCATTCACATTTGCATATAACTGAACACCCATGGTTCTCTTCTTATTATTTTAAAAGCTTGCTTAGAACTATCACTTAACTTCTTACTAAGCTTTCTTGTTACAGATAGAAAGGCTTGAAAGGAGAAAAAGGAGGTACTCTCTTCTAGCTACCCTCTGAAGTGCAGGTGTGACAGATAAGTGCTGCCAAAGTCCTAGGCACCACGGCAGTGCTGCTCCTTGCCACCAGCCTGGCTGCAGAGCTGTTTCCTAGCACTGGTCTCTCTTGTCTCAAGCCAAAGCCTGATGCAGTCTGTCACTGTCACCAGGTAAGCAAAGGTAAAGGTTTCATTATAAAGGTGACAGCTTGCTTAGCTGAGTTGTTGTCACAGTTGTAATATTTTAGTGAAGACATGAGGGTTTTATTGCTCTCTTCTCAAGCAACAATCTACAAAAAAAACATGATATAAGAGAAAAAACCTATAGTATCTATAGCACCATGTCAGGACTTTACAAAAGTATAGCATCTTTGCATCTTCAGAAATCAGAGATGTTCCCCTCTTCCTAGAGATTCAGTAGCTGCAGAAGATCATAGTTAACTGAGGCATTTTAACATATATTAATTTCCTACTGTACAAATATTAACTGGAGCTCTATAAATTAAAGCATTCACAGCCTTGTGAGAATAGGTAGGGAAATACCTTCATAAAACCCTTCTCCATTTCATTAATCCCCTTGTAAGCCATCAGTTAAGCCTGCACTAAACAATCCCAGTAAACCACTTAATCCTGGGAAACTTGCCCACTTTTGAATAAAAAAACACAGCTTAATAAAATCTATCATCCTTATAATTCCTAAAGTATAATATAAACATTTAAAAGGTAATTCTCTCAAACGCATTTCAAAGATTTCTCCCATTTCTAAACCAATCCTTTTTCCTCTCCATCCCACTAGCATTTTCTTTTTGTGATGTCTTGGTTGTAAGGACTGAGCTCTTGTACTTTTTAAAGCATTTTTGTATTAGTGGTATTTATAGTTTTTAATTGAATTAAGCGTTCACAAAAATGGTTAGATTCTCAAAATTTGAACTTTCTGGTCAGTTGTGACAGCCACCCACAAAAGGTATTATTTGCTCTATTTATTGTTCCTCTTTCATTCAGAATAAGGCATGAAGAAACATTTGCAGTTTGAAAATACATGGAAGAAACAATACTGAAAGAACTATGACATTCATAACTATCACTATATATGTTTTAAGAAAATCTAAATTCTTCATATTTAATAAGGGCACTGGTTTAATATCACGTGATATCATTCAAATCTCAAAAACAATTGAAACCCCCAAAATCTCACTTTCTATAAATGATTAGTAATTAATTAAAAAAAAATTGTAAATGATAGAGCCGTATAATTTTCCTTGTCTTTTCTTTTCAATATTAGCATATAATTACTTTTAACTCTCATTGCTTCAATCATAAGGAAGGAAAACATTCCCTTAATCAGGGTAATATGACAGAAAAATGCAAATTCAGAAAGA
The DNA here is from genome assembly GCA_013397055.1 of Pachycephala philippinensis. NCBI lineage: Eukaryota > Metazoa > Chordata > Aves > Passeriformes > Pachycephala > Pachycephala philippinensis. The sequence goes on from VWZT01000756.1 coordinate 279,067, forward strand.
TTATGTATAATTGAAAATTGGTTTATGTTTCAAAAAATTCAGTTTGCAATTTCCTCCATATTGTCTTTGTCTATGCAATATTTTAAAGAAAACAAGGATGCACCAGGTTTTATAATCGAGTAATTTACTTGTCTTTTAACGACAACAAAATAGTTTCATGTTTTGTATAACATTACTGTTGTTATCCTTCCATTTGGTGGCTGGTCACAAATGGTATTGCCCAGGGCTCAGTGTTGAGTCCAGTCCCATTTAATGTCTTTTTCAATGATCTGGATGAAGGGATTGATTTCACACTCACTGAATTCACGGACAACGCGAAGCTGGGTGAGAGCGTTGAGTTGCTGGAGGGTGGAAAGGCTCTGCAGAGGGATCTGGAGAGGCTGAGACCAGGGGTATGAGGTTCAACGAGGCCAAGTTCTGGGTCCTACACTTGGGTCAAAACAACCCCATGAGGAGTTACAGGCTGGGGACAGAGTGGCTGGGAAGCTGCCCAGCAGCAAAGGACCTGGGGGTGCTGGTCAACAGCTGGCTGAACACGAGCCATCAGTGTGCCCAGGTGGCCAAGAAGGCCAATGGCATCCTGTCCTGTATCAGCAATAGTGCGGCCAGCAGGACCAGGGCAGTGATTGTCCCTCTGTACTTGGCACTGGTGAGGCCACACTTCAAACCCTGTGTCCAGTTTCTGACCCCTCACTCCCAGAAAGACATTAAGGTTCTGGAGCGTGTCCAGAATAGAGGGCAACAGAGCTAGTAAAGGGTTTAGAGAGTAAATCCTATGAGGAGTGGAGGAGGGAGCTGGGGTTGTTTAGCCTGGAGAAAAAGAAGCTCAGAGGTGACCTTATCGCTTTCTACAATCACCTGAAAGGAAATTGTAGCAAGGTGGGGTTTAGCCTTTTCTCACAGGCAACTATAGACAAGAAAAGAGGAAACAGCGTCAAGCGATGCTACAGGAAGTTCAGGTTTGACATCAGTAGGGGTATTTCATGGAAAGAGTTATTCACTTCCTATTGGAGTCACCATCCCTGGAAGTGTTCAAGAAACAACTGGACATGGCACTTAGTGCAATGGTCTAGTTGGCAAGGTGTTGATCAGTCAAAGGTTGAACTCAGTGAACTCCAATTGAAATGATTCTGTCATTCTGTTATATGTTCCTTTATAAAGAGTTCAGTGAGGTGTCTTCATCCTCTGTTTACTCATTCTGTCAGGATGACATTGTCCTACACAGAGGATTATCTTAATGTGTACTATTTTTCCCATGTTCACATTTTCTTGTGCATGGAGTTGGTTGTGCATGTCACTGCATAACTACTTTCTGAAGAGATAGAGACCAATATGACTAATTTTCCTCATTTTTCAAGATTTAACCACAAATGCAATGAACCAAGTTCTCCTTTCCTGTGGATATTGCGTAAATTCTTTGTTGTATTCTTTTGCTTCTAGTGAAAAGATATCTGAGCTAAAGTCTCCTGATACATATAAAAATACAAATTTAAATCCAGCTAGAAATCTTTATTTGAACTTGTATTTTTTCATCCACTAAAATTCAAAAGGGTGCACTATAGTAAACAAACATGGAAAGGAAATTCAGCAGGGTTGAAAATGAAGCATGGAATTTTTTGACAATGTCAAAAATAACATTTTTCATCATTATTTGTGCATCTTTGTCCATCCTTCTTTTTTCTGAGTCTCAGTTCAGTATCATCTGTGAAGTACTTTTCTTTATAACAAATCCAGATTTTGCTCATCCACACCAGCTTTATCAGCCTTCATCTCCTGTGTCTGGCCATCACAGAGTGCCTGTGTGCCTCTTTATCTACCAGTCTGAGATAGGTCCTCTTCAGTCACATCAACCATCACGTTTAAGATCCACTCATCTCCTAGTTAAATACCACTGAAGGAAAGACCAAGAAAAATGAAAATCCTCCTGTTTCTGACTTCAGCACCATTGTGGCCATTTCTCATTCCACTGGAACAATTTATTGAGGTGAGCATCTGCTATGCAAATTTTTAAGGACGGGTCATACCCAGGCTTATCTTTGTAAAGAGTATCTATAGGAGTAGACATACCATGAGTGTGCATATATAAAGTGAAATTTTCGGAGGCAGCAACTTTAGTACGAGTTTTGTAGAATAGCAGAATTCATCCCTCACTCCTACATAAGACAGCTTTCTGATTTTCATGTTCATGCCACAAAGTTTTATGCATTTATTTAAAACTAAACAGAACATTCTTGATCTTCTTTCAGATGAAAAACAATGTGATTTCCCTAAACTAATTAGAAGAAATCTTTTGATCATTTCACTAAAACTTTCCAAAAAGCAAGCCTGAGGAAGAAAATTAGCCTTCAAATTCCACCCAAACAATTAAATTTTGGCAGTCTTGTAAAAAGCTTATAAACAACTGAAATACTTTTCTAATAAATCAGCCTTGTTTTTTCTTGGTTACAGGCAACCATTATAATTTTAATTAGATATATGTATGATTTATATATCATATGTGCTGTATGTGCATGGTTTTTAAAACCCAGCTAAGTGATCCTCTAATATATAAAGAGCACCAGTGTTTTTCTTTGATCTTTCTTTGTAGTTGATTTCCTTCAAATGCTGTATCATCTTAATAATTTTAGTCTTACCATTTATATAACGCTTTAAATATTCAAAACAACATACAGAAAATTGGTGCTTTTTTAATACTAAGAGCCAAGTCTGCTGTCATCTATTCTTTGATAAGGACATTAGAAAGAAAATAATGTGAAAAGTTACCTATAGTATAACCACTGAAGCTGTGAAGCAGATTTTACAAAGTTTCTGGGTACGTTAACCAGCTCTGAAAACAAAACAGCTGTTTCTAGGTTTCTAGACCCTTTAGAAGGATACACTGCTTGAAAATCATCAAGGTATATGTTAATAACTCTAAGGAGTAGGGGGAAGAAACTTCTGCTATTTTACTATTTGCAAATCTTATTGCTACATGAATGAATGTGCATAAATGCTTTTTACCATATTCTAATGTGTGAAAATATCTGGATAAAATAAAGATTATATCATCATATCAAAGAGAAGGCAATTTCTTGAGAAATTAGAAATGTAAGTTTAAATACAAAGACCACATACTGAAACGGCACAGGCAAAAAACATGAAATAGCTTTTTATAATATAACAGATTTACACTCGTGGTGGGTTGACCCTGGCCAGATGCCAGGTGCCCAGTAAAGCTGCTCCATCACACACCTCCTCAATGGGATGAGGAAGGGAAAGTGTAAGAGAAGGCTCCTGGGTTAGGATAAGGACAGGGAATATCACTTACTGATTGCCATCACAGGCAAAACAGACTCATCTTGAGGAAATTAGGTTAATTTATTACCAATCAAAGCAGAGCAGGATAATGAGAAAAAAAGTCAAATCCTTAAAAATCTTCCTCCATCTCTCTCTTCTTCCCTGACTTGACTTTACTCCCAAAGTATTTTCTCTGTTGCAGCGATGCAGTAGGATGAGAAATCGGTGTTGTGGTCCGTTCATCACAAATTGTCTCTGCCGCGCCTTCCTTCTCATGGAGAGGACTTCTCACGTTCCTCCCCTGCACCAGCATGGAGTCCCTTCCACGTGAGACAGTCCTCCATGAACTTCTCCAATGCAGTCCTTCCCATGGGTTCTTCATGAACTGTTTTAGTGTGGGTCCCTTCCACAAGGTGCAGTCCTTCAGGAACACACTGCTCCAGTGTGGGTTCCCCATGAGGTCACAAGTGCTGCCAGAAAATCTGCTCCAGCGTGGGCTTCCTTCTCTGTGGAGATACAGGTTTTTCCAGGAGCCTGCTCCAGAGCAGGTTTCTCATTGTGACAAAGCCTCATTCGGGGAAATCTCCCTGCTCTCGTATGGGATCCTGCATGAGCTGCAGTTGGACAGCCTGCCTCACCACTGTCTTCACCAGAGGCTTCAGGGGAATCTCAGCACCTGCTCCTGGAGCAGCTCCTCCTTCTGCATGGACCTCGATGCCTGCAGTGTTGTTCATCTCACAAATGTTCATCCCACTCCTCTCTCCCAGCTGCTGTGGCATAGGACTTTTTACCACTTCTTAAATATTTTATCCCAGAGATGCCACCACTGTCACTGATGGGCTCGGCCTTGGCCAACACTGGATCTGTCTTGGATCCATCTGGCATTTTCTCTGTCAGGCATGGGGAAAGCTTCTGACAGCTTCTCATGCAAGTCACCCCTGTAGCCCCCTCCTCCACTACCAAAACCTTGCCATACAAACCTAATCCAAGTATATAGTCTTTACAGTCTATGGAAAAGTGTATAAAAACGCACTTTAGCAAAATATATCACACTTGTTTAACGTGGATCTGCCATCATTTTTCTATTTCACGTTTTCAAAAGGGATCTAGGCTAATTGAACAGGAAAATGTTCCTGCTCTCTCACCAGAGCTTTTAGTGCCTTCAATAAATAGTCACTGTCTTGGAAAAATATTGATTTGTGTTGTAAAGCTCATTGTAGATCTTTTGCAATAGTTCATGTCAAGTCATTTTCTATGTTTATTATTTACTTCTAATAGCATTGACAAACCCATTAGGTGCTGACAGTTCTACAGTTTTTCAGATGAGAAATCTTGGCCATTTCTCATTGTAGAAAAAGGTTACAAGACCCCTTTAATGACATTCATTTGATTTCTAATTAGCAACAAATGCAAAACTCAAGTACATTTGACAAAAAAGAAATAAAGTCATTAACTCGGTCATCAGTATGTTAAAATAAAAGCTAGGCAAAGACTTGAAAGATCAAAAAAAGACAGAATGCAAGATAGACTGAAGTCCTTCCACTAAAAGGAAACAATTTCAGTACAATATTCAGGAAGGATATACGAAAAAGGAATAGTTCTTACTAGTTATTGAGCTTTAGGAATTGGTGTTATTTTGTAACAAAACGCATACCAATTTTACAAGGCATCCCAAGTTACCCATTTAAAATTTGAATACTGCTTTTGGCAATAATTTGTGAATTAAAGTGCTGAATCATAGAGAAAAAACCAGAGGATATGACCTCAGATAAAAAACATGAATTATTTTTTCTTGGTTTTGCCACTCATGCTTGAGGCTTAGTTCTGAGGCTTTGATTTTATCTCTTTTCTTTTGCTTTTTTTTTTAAGCAGCAAATATTTTTGTTATTTTGATTATTGCTACATTTTGAAACTTTCCATGAGGAAAAGAGTGAATTCCATAAAAATGTCTGAACAGCTTTATTTATGGAATTAGTCCCATTGAAAGCGACAGCAAAATCCACCCAAATACATGGTTCAATGCACAGCTACTGTCACAATGCTAAATAAGAACTACAAACAAAGTAAACAAAGATTTTTAGATATGCAATTACCCTTTGAAAATAAACTTTGGGGAAAAAAAGAAGAGGTAGAATTATATTTACAAGGCATATTGATGATCATGTTTCTTTTTGGGGAAGAGGAAGAAAAATAAAAGATCAAATATGTGATGGTTTTTGATTTAACCATCCCTCTGGGTCAAGGCTTGCTCATTTTACCAGGAAGACAGATTATCAAGATTCTCTTTGATAAATCCCCATGCTGATACCTGCTATGATTTAAAGTCCCGCATCACAGACAGCAATAGTATGAGCACCTTACTAATAGAAAAGTAATTCTTAATCCACAATAAAAATATAGTGAAAACATGCAATATAGGTAAAGATTATTTGTTTGTTTTGCTAGTAATATCAACAACAAATAGGAATAGATAGTTTTTAATATTTTCAATAGGTTTAAATTAAATATTGAAAACATAACCTGCAAATAGAATTTTTTACATAAAACTACACTGAAAGGCATGTTATGTTGTCCTGCTACCTGTACACTTTAGTGGTAGTTAGCATACAGTAACTATTTGAGTTAATTTAGATTTTTATCTCCGTCACTTATTTTAAAATATGAGAATAGAAGTTCTTTTACCTGTTGTACTGTACTACAATTCTCTCACAAATACACAGAATTTATGGAATTTATGCTCTCCTATTATCCTTGCGTGTTCACACACTAAAGAGTACCAAAGAAATAATATAGCTCAATAAGGTCCACAGCTCTCACACACAACTTCGTCAACCCTTAGTGAACCATAAAGGCCCAAGAATGACAATTCAAATCAGTCTTCCACATATACAAAACACAGTGAGACAGGAATATTACAGGAATAGTTTTGCCTGGATACAGAAATAGTTTCAGATAATGAAAGTGTCACTAATGCAATATTGCAGGGGACTCTTCTATACGCTCCATCAGGTGGAATTGAGAAGAACTCAATGATCCATTGTTGCTCTCAATACATTTCAAAATGCAAATTGACTTATTATGTTTCTTTTAAGGCAGCCAGGAAAAAAAAATCACAATGCATTTGCTGTCTCATGAGATGCTTATTTTTCTATTCAACTGGAGGCAAAGCACGCAGTCATTCATAGAAGCAAACATCTCTTAATCCTACAAAAAGCATAACATCTTTATGCATTATGCTCCATAATTCTTATTTTATAGTCATCTTGAAATTCACAAAAAATCCAGGAATACTTCAAGAAAATTTCATGGAAGTTAGAAAATAGATATTTGCTTATCCCTATCAGGAAAAATTTACTCCAGAAAAACTCTACGGTTTCTTTATTGCAGACAATATATGGGACATAAGTGGTTCTCAGGGATTTACCTTTCATTTTTAACCCCAAACCAAAAGCTCCATTAAAGGCACAGGATATATTTGCTAAGAAAGCTGCCCAGGTCACTCAAAAAACCAGTGATATAGTAACTGCTTTCTGTGCAAAAAAAAAAAAAGATCAAAGTTGATATCCTGAAGAACTGGTACAATTGTAATTTAATAGGAGGTGAGAAGCAATAATTATATGGATAGCCCAAAATGTACTGAAACCTCTGTCAGGTTTTTTTGTTGTTGTTGTTTTTTGGGTTTTTTGGGGGGTTTTTTGGTGTTGTTTGTTTGTTTGTTTTTTGTTTTTTTGTTTTTGGGGTGGGTTTTTTTGGTTTTTTTTGTGGGTTTTTTTGTGGTTTTTTTTTTGTTTTTTTTGTTGGTTTTTGTTGGGTTTTTTTTGTTTGTTTGTTTGTTTTTGTTTTCTCATTGATATCTAATCTTGTTTACTTCTGATTATTCTGGTTCTAAAGTGAAGTATGATCAATTGTTTGCCTAAAATTCTTCTGTAGGATGCAGCTTGGTGTTATATGTCCCATTATCACTTACTTTGGGTCATTTCTGCTTATGAGGTAGAAGGAAAGACAGGAATGTGAAGCTGGAAATTAAAAAGTGATTTGAAGAAATCAGTATTGGGGCTTCATTTGGTCTGTTTTCACACTTAGGCCATGCTCCAAAACACCTTCATAGAATTTTTTATGACTCCTATAATAAAAAATAGTATTCTCAATCAGCTTTTCTGCCAATCTTGGCTTAAATCCCCTAAATATCACTTAATTTTAGCTGTGAGTAAGGTCTCAAATTTAATCCTATATTTAGAAAATTATGCATATCCAGCAGAACGGTCATATGCCTTGGCTGACAAAGAAGAAGAAGAGTTTGTATAAAAATACACTACTGTGTAAATGCCAAACATCACTATTTCTACTTCTAGTACAACCCTAAAACCATTTTAGAGGTTGCAGCCCTCTGTTTCTGGCTAAATACTGCCACTTCCATTCCTTTGGTTCTTCATAAATGTGCCATTTGGACTGGCAGAGTGCAAAAACTTTTTTTTGAGGAAGAAAGACAATGACATCCAAGGCAGATATAGGTCACAATATATTGTCTTTAACAGAAATAAAGAATAGTGAATAAGGAGGAAATTATCTCCTCCTGCTTCACCTGACTTTTTTCTCTCAGGGACTTCAAATGCAGTGGGCATTTTTTGTTTGTTGTTTTTTGTTTTGTTTTTTTTTCCCCATTCCTAACTTCTAATATTCCAAAGATATTCCATATCTATGTCAGAGGGTGAGTTTAACTGGTAACAAAATAACATAGTGCATCTTTTGGAAACTTCTATTAATGCTCAACTAATACCCTGGTACGGATTTAGTCTAATATTACCTATTATGGCATTGTCTAGTAGCTGAGATTAAAGGAATAATGCAGCTTCTAAACATCTCAATTTAAAACATTTTCTTGAAGCTTTTCTTGAATGTTACCTAATAACTGTCTAATTACAGTGCACATATCTGTCGTTCTATTTTCTCTTAAAACATTATATATATTTATATGTTTTATGGGAGCTAACACTGAAGATTTGGAGTACCTGAATCTGTTACCCAGTTTTTTGATTTGCTTTTCTTTTCCACATAACTCACAAATACAAGCAACTACATAAAGGGCTGCCATTCCTGAGAATGCAATCAGCTGTAATATGAACATTGCTTTGAGAATGCAGTACCGAAACCTTTATTTTGTTTAGTTCAGCCCTTTAGAAGACTTGAAGAACAGAAGCAATTGCAACAGTGGAAATAGAAGAACAAGAATTGAAACAACTTTCATCTTTTTGGCTCATTAACTCTGAAATGAGGAGGTATCATGATTGGTCATAAAGGTGCCTCAGAGAATCGAAAAACTGCAAGGAAGCAACTATAATTAGTTTCCTTTTTGTTTCTTTCTTTTAGCATCTCTTTTGCTTCAGGGAAACATGCTAAGAAAATTATATTCAAAACTGTAAAGGCATCTAAATTAGAAGTACATCTTAAAAATATTTGTAATTTCTTTCAATTATTTGAAACATAGATGTAATTTTAATGATGTGGTCTACTATCTTATTGCCTTCAATATAAACACCATGTTTTAAAGCACCTGCTATCACATATAGGCAGGTCTGATAATTTTATAAAAAAATCAGTATTTAACTGACAGCATCACTACATTTACCAGTCAAGATTGACTCAAAAAAGAATTAATCAAAATAGACAACAACCTCATCTTCACAACACAGACATAGAAAAATACCTTGGCCTTGAAATTTTAGAAAGATTGGAAGGCCTGGAAAGAACTAATTTAATGATCAAGGCTACTTCTGAAAAATATTTCATCCATTAAAATTGAGGCCTCTGGACTTAACATTTTCACTAACTGTTGTTGTAGTTACAATGACTTAGAATATGCAACAAAAGTTACATTTTTGAAAGGAATAATTCCAAATCAGGTATAGATTTGAAGATTATGAGCACTTTTAAATTTAGAAAATGCAGATTCTGAAATTTTAAATCCTGTTATTTTTGATTTTGAAAAGTGTGTGAAAAATTAAACTTTGGACAGAATCATTATTTTGATCTTGTTTTACAAAGTGCATGGGTAAAAAGTTGACTCAAGTGAAACACACCTACTTCATATTAATTTTTTAAAAGTTGGTTTGACTTGAAGATATTTGATGAGAACATTTTGACTACCCTTTACAATATTTTACATATTAATCAAAACCTTACATTGAAAACTCAAGCAATAAAATGTGCTCAGGAGTCCTTGGTTATCTCAGTCATCTAGCTGATGTGAATGCCTTAATCTTCTCCAGCCACCAATTAAGGATATCAGTGCTGAACACAAGAATGAGCCACAGAACTAATGGTCATCAGCACATTTGTGCTCCCAGATTCCCACCAGCTTCATGTATGTATTCCAAAGCAGGAAAGACCCAAAAAAGCACTGTAAAATACCAAAATATTTCATCTTACTTGGACAATTCATGAAGAAAGCCTTCAGAAGTGATCTGATTCAAGGGAAGTGTAAGAATGTTGATTAGGGTCAATGTCAAAAGTGAGACACTGTTCCTGTACCTGAGATAACTGGCGAGAAAAAGTATCTACCACTTCAGGACTAGGCAAGCAGTAATTATAAAGTTTGTCCTTGATTTTCCAAGAAACCAATTAAAAGATTGATTTTCTAGTTTTCTCTAAGATATTTAATCAAACTGGAGTTGGTAAGGCACGGTTTCATCGTTTGACTCAACCTGGGAGATTTTCTTATGAGAGGATAATAGACTCATGCAAATTCTTGTGGATTTACATGCTCTCTTAGAATATTCATTCTTATGAAATATGAAGCACCTGAAATGAAAAGAATGTGCAAGATTTAATTTTAAAGAAGATCTAGTGCTTCAATGTGTTCTGGATTTCTGGGCCAAGGGGAAAGAAATTAGTTAATAAAGTATAATCAGAAACAGACTTAGCACACAATTCCCTACTCTGATGGACAGGAACTCATAGTCCCTAACCACAACTAAAGAGTTAACATAGATTTCACACTGGACTAATAAACGTCAAAAGTAAGTAGTTTTCTCATTATTACTCATATTCTAGGATTTCTCATCTTATTTTGGGATGGTCTTTCTGTTCTGTGTTACTCAGCAGCAAACTCTGTGCCATGGTCTCTGGCAGCTACTTACATGTGCTAGCACAAGAACAGAGGGTTGAAGATAACCCTCTGTTAGAAGGCTTGTGAGGACATAAAGAAACATATTGCACATTAAATCATCACCTAGTAAACTGCTTATCTACATAGGGGTCTTAAGGATAGTTACTTTTAAAAGATTTTTGTTACTAACAAGGAAAAGTTAAGAAAATCCTAGAGAAAGACGCAATCAGTATTGTAGCTGTTTGGCTTAATTTCCAAATACAGAATAATCAGTATAATTCAAAGCAGCTAAGAAACCTAATCAGAATCTTATGCTTTGCCAAAGGAACCTTCATCTTGTGTCCAGCTTACTGGGGGTAAAAGCCTTTCTTTTTCCTAAGTGCTATGGTTTTTTTTGTTTCCAGCCTTAAAAACCAATTAGAGCTGGCAGTGAGTAATTAAACCAACTAATGAGATGTTATTTTAAATTACAATCCTACTTTCTTTGAACTGTTTTCGCACTCAGCCTTAACTACCATAACTACATTATTCTGATCCCTTTATAGATTCACAAGCTTGTTTTCCTCTGGGTTGTTTTCAGTTAAATATCACCCTCAGCCATACTAAGAAATAATTACGTCTTTTTAATTGCAGCTTTCCAAAAGCCAAACCAACGCAAACCAAATAAAATGTAAGTTAACTCCATAAAATGAAAGTTATCAAATATTACTACGTAACTACAATATAGCTCGCTATAGTGTGCAGATCCTTGTCATGTAAGAAATGGTCTTGTTCAGTTAACTTTAGCCGTCAGGTGAGTTGAATTTCTTTTGGCTAAGTACACCACTGAATATGCTGTAAAGACATTCAAATGGGTTGCTGACCCATTTCTGCATTTTTTTTAGATGTTGTTAATAAAATGATATTGTTTGGAGAACATGCACCATAGGGGTGGAATTTTTTTATTGTTTTGTGCTTTGCAATACTATTTTCAAAGCATCTAGGACATTTTATGTATTCTATGTTGAACAAAGTAACAAAGCAGATTTATGCAAAATGAGAATGTGAACAATAAATCTCATACGCTTTCTAAGCAATTACGTTTCTGCTGTTTTATGAGTGCATATTGTGAATAAACAGCTCCTTTAACATCCAGATTTTCCTCCCTATCAATCCGTTACATCTTGCAGTGTTTTTCTCAAACAGGACATTTATTAACATCATCTGCTTTGCATAGTCTCCCTCCATCAATGTTTGTTAAGAAAAAATCTTGAAAGCATCCTACCCCATTCAGCAAAACAGCACAAAGAGCCACTCTCCTGCCAGTACCACCATTGAGAATGTAGTGCTGGAGGGCCCTGAGCAAAGCATTTTCACAGACACTTTTATGCCTATGGCTATGCAATTTGCCCTCTGGTCTCACCTTAACCCTCATCGTGTTATGCTACAGTCCCCCACTCTGAACTGGTAGGAGACAGCTGAACTCCATGCCACACAAAATAGTGTTTCTGAGAAGCATTCCTTCCTTTTCATTTTCCCTTTCATTCAGCAGAGCCCCAGGAGTTCATTCTCCCACTCTGGAGTACAACCAGCCCCTATTCTTTCACGTAGAGCTGTTCTTTCACTGATTTGAAAGCAGAGGCCTCAGGGACCCCTGAAAGCCTCTACAGTATTTCCAGTTCCAACTGACAAGTCCAGCTCTCTTTTCTTTCTAGCTTGCATCTTTCTCTACAGACTTCAAAGGCAGTCTGTCGGATTCTGCCAACGCTGTTATAAAGGGCCACGGAGGAACAGGAATTAGAGATGAGAGGTCTCATGTCTGCCTGGCATGAGCATCTATACCCCTGTTGCTGACCTCAAGAGACTCCAAAAGAGTGTCTTCCCTTCAGCCTCCCTGACTTTCTTTGCTGAACTTAATCTCTACACTGTCCACTGTGTGCTACTACCCACACATCCAACAGAACAAGGGAGACCCTTCGCAGCATCATTCCCTGGCTTCTGCTGGCGGGGAGCTCAGCAAGCACAGCTTCCCTCTGTGTTTGCCTGGCCTTGCACAAAGCACAGAAACCCATGGGGTTTTCCTCAAGGTGCCAGTCTGCCCCATGGGAATCTACTGAAACAGATTTTCCATCAATGCAGAAACAGTTGTCTATGGAGAAAGCAAAGAATAAAAAGAAGAAAAGAAAATACAGAGAGAAGAGTTACCATTTTCTCTGGAGAAAGGGAGAATAGCTTTTTGGGAACAAACAGGAGCAATTCCTATATCTTGTGGTGTGATTTAACAGTTCAAAAAAGGAACATTAAAGGCAATAAGGATCAGATGTGAATTAATGCAAAGAGAACCATGTTCATGAAATGGAGTCCTAAAGAAAATCTGAATTTTTAACACACTTTTAAATCTTTACCTGTTTTGTGCTCCTGTGTGAAAACACAGTGTGTTTGCAAGGGTATGAACATGTTCACAAGAAACTTGGGGGAGGGGGACTAAGTCAGAGACAATTTGTCATTATTTACTGAAATCACCTGGCTTAAAACCCAGAAACAGGTTAGGACACATCTACACTGATAGGCACAGACAGTCTGAGAGTCACTTTGCTAATCTGAACTGCACTGTTTCACAAGATTCAAAGGCACACTACATCCAAGCTAATAGACACTGCCTCTCTCCAGTTCTCCAGTGAAAATCTGGGTTATTAATAAAGGTCTCAAGATCTGTCCTGTAACTTCTATCTTTCTGAATAAAGCAGAATGAAACCTTGGCTGATATATGCAGAAATCCTAAGGTACTCAAGATTTATCAATCAGACCTTGAATTATATATCATGCTATTCCAAAAGTACCAGATTTCATAAATATTTGTTCAATATTAATGCAAAATCACTCACAGCAGCAACATAAACCCTAATAATTTTTGCTGCTTTTTTTATCAACCACCACAAATTCAAATACCTACCAGTATCTAGGTCTGAGTGCCACAGACACTTGACACTAAGGTCTTCAGCTTTTTGTCTACCTCAGGTGGAATTCTGTTAACACAGGCTGAGCTTTAGGTATCTTTTCAAGCATCAGAAGCTGAATCCAAACTGCTGCAGAGGAAATGATTGAATGTGCCCCTAGAATATAAATATGAAGGTGCAGTAACTGCCTTCCCTTCGCTTGCAAAGCCCATCTTTCCAAAAACATTTATTTACCTTTGAAGTCAGCTTTCTGCCACTCTTCAAGCTTTCTGGACAAACGTGATATATATAACAGGGTAAATGCTAACCTTCATCAAAACTAAAGGCTAGTTCAAATATCATTCTACAATAGAAATATGGACATATTAGCCTATTCTCAAGTTATCTCAAGTTTTCCTCAAAAATATTGACTCCAAATTATAATAATATTTCATAAAAAAATAATTGTGTCTAATTATATTAGTCTCTAATAACTCCTCAACAGAAATCAATGCTAATTAATTCCATGCAGAGTCTCTGAAAACATTTCTCTGACTTATATTCAACTCAGTATTCTTAATGTCTTTCTGATATCTCAAAAATATTACTTGGTGCTCTCTCTAACTAAAATCTGCTGAAATTAATAGGAATTGCTGCTTAACCCTTGAGTGGACAAATCTGGGAATTACACATGAAAAAATATACAAACTAAAAAACTTCACAACCAAACAAAAAACAGACAGGAAACTATAATATTATCTATTTGACCAGTATTTCCTAATCAAAACTCTTTTTTTTTTTGCATCATTAAATGTGCCACTAAGGGAAAGACAGCAGGAAAAAGTGCTTCTAAAAGCAGCTTAAGGTTTTTGATCATGTCACAGTCTTATCTGGCTTTGATACAATCTTTGCTGTAATTTTTATATTTAGTTTTGGACTGCATCTCAACAGCTGCTTTAAAGTCAAATTTACTCTGATAAAATGAAGCATTTTAGAGGTAAGAAGCTCCATCTACTGGATACTCAGATATATATTCTAACAATTTCTTTATTTTTATAATCTTATTACTTACGTCATAATTAATGCTCTCCCTCTAATGGAAATGTCTTTATTTTACATTAGTAAAAGTAAACAATTTGCTAATAAAATTAGTTACCCAACAAAATGCAACAAAATATATTTAAAGTATTTCTTGATGGAAAAAAATAGTTTGGAATATCTGAGTTACTGCCTCACTTTCTTTATTTTCCACTTTAATTTTATTTCCAGGCAACTTTATTTCACACAAACAATTTAATAAAGTCTTGAAAATCTTTTGGACCACAGGATAAATTAAGGCTTAAAAGTGTGATTGCAAGGCCTGATATACAACCCTACTTCTATATCAGATCCAGCTGGAAAAAATAACATAAAGATCATTCATACAGTTTTGCACAACATGGCCCATTTTTCAATATCGTGAGCAGGGAACACAATGTAGAATTTTGCCCTTTCATGACCAAGTATGTTCCAACCACTTTTCAGAAAGAAAGTTATTTTATTTAAATGAAGGATGGTATCAATCTTTTCAGCTAGAGTCATATTATGAACAGCAGCTGCCAGAGGTCCACCATGAAACTGCAATGCAAGCACCAGTGCCAAAAGATGACAGCTTTGACAGAGAATATGGGTAATACTGTGGCTTTCTGCTCTAACTCACTTTTCTATCACCTGTGCTGCAATATCTCATGTACAAATATTCAGACCACTGCAAAATCTACTTACAAGTCATGCCCTACATCATTTATCAAAAGATAATCACCGTTAGAAACATTTTTTAAATTTAAAATTGAAGCTTAAAGGAAGGCAAATGTTTGCAAAGATTTACTCAACTATGACAAATATGATTTATGTTTCTCAAAGTTTAACTTGGCTGCACTTAGCATTTCAGGTAGTTGATAAATTAAGTAATACGCTTTCTACACTTTCCCTTCCTTTGCTTTATGTTTTCAGGTTTTTGGGTTTCTTTTTTGTGTGATAAGAAATGGAAATCATAGTCTTTGAAAATGCTAAAGTGCTATTGAGCTGTACATTATCCTACTGTTCACTGCCAAGATCAAGCAGAAACGTTGCCTTTCATCCTACACCTGGCACTGTTTTATGTGTTTGCAAAGAAATATTTGCAGGGCATTTTAGAAAGAGTCAGCATCTTTAATTAATTGTGTTCACACTACCTTTTAATGGGGAACAGATGTATCATTTTCTGGACTGACCAACACAGAAACTTTAAATTTTAAAATCAGTAAAGTATTTCACACTGGGTCAAGATATAAAATTACCTTTTTGTTTTCCTCTGGGAAGTTAAAATGTCTTGCACTAAAAAAAAACGAAGAAGGGAGGGGAGAGAGGGGATTTCTCTTTGCACATTGCCACAGTCCCATGGCAAGGGATTTGCAGAAATGAAAGGGTGGAAGCACTTCGTTGTTATCTTTCTTGTTGACTGCACTTCATCAAACACTCTGAATGAGCTCAGCAGAGAGATAAGGCATTGACACACTCTTCTGGCTCTGTCAGGTGGCTGCACTGTACACACAGTGGTCTTAAAGTCAAGAAAGTGTTATTGACTGGGGGGATACACATTTGTAGCTTTATCCTCTACCTCTCTTTCTTTGCTCAAACAGACAAGAAAGTATGCCACCCCTCTCCACATACATGCACTATTACACAGCCCAAAAATCCCGTTGGGATATAAGACAATTTTCCCCCCAAAATGCTTACAAGTGACTGCTACAATTTTTAGAGCTTTTGCTGGAAAGAAAGCATGATTCCTAGCCATTAGCAGCTTTAAATAAGCCTTTTAAGAAAGATTTGACATGTGTTGATAAATTTTATTGGCTAGAATTGTCTCATATTTTTCTAAATCTCTGTCCCTATAAGTGCCAGAGACAAGACATTCAGAACTTCCTCGTATTCCAGTAAGTATTGCTCTTAACATCATTATCCAGACCATCCAACTCAGACTTCTCTGAAGCTCTTACTAAACTCTATGTGCATTTTGTCTGAACACACAATTGCACAGACCAGACATTTGAACAATACTTGCAGCTTTACAACTGTGATAAAATAACAGCCAATGCAGAACCTTTCCTTCTTAGAATATCTTTTCTGAATTCACCACAACATAGCCACTCAAGCATTCGGACACAGATCGTAGGTACATTTTATAATTAGAATTATTTCTGAAACAGAAGTTAAAGGTTTCCCTAAATATGGAGGTAATTCACAGAGGTATAGAGCATGTAAGAGAAAAATCATGAAGGCTAGAATGCAAAGCACAGAAATATGAAGGGGAAGACAAAGAAAATACTGGAAAAGGATCAGATTGAGACAGAAGAAAAAGTAACAAGGAGATAACAAGGAGGTAAAAAGACTGATACTTCTTGACAATAATCCCAATTTTTTTTTTCCCTTTCCTCTAGTTTTTAGACAGTTGGGAACAAATATCTGGGGGGAGGGGGAAAAATGAAAAAAAACGAAGAAGAAACTGGAAAGACCAGGAAAGACCCTTCACCTAGAGGCAGATATAAGCAAAGCAACAGATACCAGGAAAGAGACTGAATTTGTAACTGCATGTAATGGAAAAACCTCGAACCATACTGAGCAGCTAAATTCTAAGCAGCTTCTGTTGTGGTGATTTAATAAAATCACTTTGAACTGTACTTTGAACTGAATATGAACTCTCATATTCAATCTCCTCATGGAATTGTAAATATCATGTTTTTATAGTATGGCAAGATCTGTCTGGTATGGATAACTGTCTTGTATTTTTGTTAAAAAAAAAAAGAAAGTTATTATCTCTACATTTTTGTCGGTGTGCAATTATTAATGACATATATCCACACTATATAAGAAAATTCAAGATGTTCTTCCCAAAACAGGAACAACAGTAATTTGAAAGTATTAGTGAAATCAAATTCTACTGAGGTCATGTTCACAGTCTGAACCCTACAGGACTAGACCTAAGATTTGAAATCCCTCTGAGTGGAGGAATGAAAACTGGGTGTACTTTTAAAATTTTCTTTTTTTTTTATTACCCATATCAACCTACATATGCATAATATTCGGTGCTTATCAAAAGGATCTTGAGAGTATCAGAAAATAATCTGAAGAGAGAGACACAGAAAACAAGCCCTTCTTCTGAAGACATTTAAAAGCAGCAGTAATTTACAAAATCTTGGTCATATATCACACAAACTAACCCCCAAATCAAATGTCACATTTCTAATTAGTAGCTGATACCAGTTCAATGTTATACTATTGCCAAGAAAATTAATGTTCTTCCAGCAGCATTAGAACTCTCCCCTTAATATTTTTCTCTGCTAGCAAGCAAAGATTATGTACAATTAAAATCTTTTGATACAGACCTTGGTTTTAACGATGTTTGTCAACTTCCAGTTGAGAAAATTGGTCATTTTTGCCTTGGCTTGACATCAAATCCATTTTGCATTAATGAAATTTTAAAAGCTTTTTTTTTTAACTTTTTGTGTCCCACTGCCTCTGGGACTGTAGTGTCTGAAGAGTTGCTGCAGTGCTTCTGGCAGTGTGGGGTCTCTCACAGGACTAGTAGTTCCTTATTTAAAGAGAGAAACAGCTACAATTATGCGACATAATATGTCATAAAAGCGAACAAATGCACACAATTTATTGGATATTTTTAATCCTTCAAAAACATTTTGTTGGTGATGTCTTTTTAGTAATTTGTTAGTTGGATGGCTAGGTTTTGGAGGTTTTTTGTTTTCCCGCCTGGATTGAAGAAAAATCTTTATATTAAAATATTGACAATCCTCCCTAGAGAGAAGCCATAAATTGTGTTCATCTTTACACCAGATTCTGAATACATCTTTGCTTGTGCTGAAGTTGCATGAGCATTTACTGTGCCAGCAGTCCACTGAAATCCATCCTATTGACTTCACCCTTAAAGTTAATAAATATATTAACTGGTGGTTCATAAGAGAGTCTGCAAAGATGTCACATGGGGTGCTAAGTAATAGACAGACTAGTGCATTGGACACTTTGACACTTTGGTTCAGCTGATTAAGAGATTTGGGTTTAAATTCAAAAAGTTATCTTGATTTTGAAGTGGGAATTTATAGAGAAAAATAAGTCTTCCTGACCAACACAATAAGCCCAACAACAGTCCTTCCCAGGTCAAAGTCACAGCTGTGCCTCCAGATTATTTATGAGAGTACTTACAAGTTAAGACATGCATTCATGGGAATTGCATAATTAAACTGGATTTCAATTGAACGCAAAAGATCGTGTGGACCTTAGGCTTTATGAATAAGAGTGGCTTATTTGGGTTTAGGTAAATCTGTTCCCAAATGATTTCAGCTAAGCTGAAAAAGCAAGTCATTTTATTGTGACTACTCACAAATATTTCCTACTGGTTATTGGTTAAGTTATCTCAGTTTAAATTTATAACTTAAATCATTTCTGCAAAACTTTCTCAGGAAAAAAAAGCCAAATAAATCAAACCTGACACACCTAAACCTCCGTGCTATAGTTTTCCATCTGTGAAATCTGGTGAATTAATCCTTGATTTCTCCTAGCCTTTTTCAGTCTTTGGTGTTGAGACTGCAGGCTGCTAATGGGTAGAACCATCTTTTGTGTGTGAGAACAATAAGGCACTAATTTCAGAAAGGGCCTTCAGGTGTTACTGTAAAACAGATTAATGTTATTAATATGTAATTCTTGCAGTATAACCATCCATATAAGCAGTGGAGTGCCTTCATTTTCTTACCTACTTTCAATATGTCTCTGAATGTGAAATGGTGTCACATAATTCTAAAGAACATGCTAATACTCATGATAATCAAAGAAGAAAATTCTAGAGGGATTAAATCATATTCCTTTTTACAGAATGAGCACGATAAAAGATGCTGTTTATACAGGAACACGGGTAGTTTAATGCTGAAAATCCTCAAATCCTTCTGAATCTCAAGTTAATTAAAATAAAACTTTCTTGATCGTGCTAGCTAAACTAATAAGAACATTTATCAGTTACTCAGAGTTACAGTATGTGCTTTTACATTTCCACTGGAAAGCATAACCCTAATGCTGAGACTTACCTACAGCAAATCAGAGGAGTATTTTGAGCTTTTCTGTGTAAGTCATGTATTTTAAAACAGAGTATGTCTCTCCCCAGTACTAACGCAGCTGATCTTATTCCAGACAATCCCTTCTAGATTTTCATATTTTCAGTATTTCACATTTTTACAACTAAGTTTAATTAAATATATTTTAAAAAAGAGCTATTTTTAAGTTTTGCTTATTATTCATACCCTAAACACATTATTTAATAATTCTACTGTCTGAAATTATTTTAGTCATGACTGTTTCATTGATGTGTTAACACTGAAAAATAAAGAAAAAATGTCTTTTGGATTTTTCATGATTGCATAGTGGTGCTGTTCTAAGATCTAGGCAATGAAATATGACTTCAGCTTCAGATGCAACTAAAAAATACCTTGGGTCTCCTTTTGTATAGATGTGTACAACCAGTATTTGTGGGACATGATGCTTCTAATAAACTTCACATGACTTGTTTGTAGCTACACATGGCTTCTCCAATCCTGAAACTGGTTTCCAGGAAAGTTAATTGTTTTATTTGTCTTTTTTAATTCCAATGAACAATTTATTTAATTTTAAAAAAAAAATTTCAGTAAACTTCTTTGATGAACCTCTGATCCACTCCGAGTATTTATGTTGGTGCCATGACATAACATGCTTGACAAACTTAAGCAAATGCTTCCTATAATTCATTCAAAATCATATCTGGAACTCTGACTAAACTGGTATTTCAAAGACAGGGCCAAAAAAAAAAAAAAAAAGTATTTGAGAAAGGTTAAACATACTGCACTTAGATACAGTGTTACATCAGCTGCTAGCTAGAGGATAAATGCTATTTATGGTCTGTATAATCGATAAAAGAAAGTCTTCCTGGCTATTCCTTGTCAGACTCACACATTACCCCCAGAATGACCTTCATTAATATCTACCGTGTCAGAAGGAGAAAAATCTTTCCGTTTTTGTGCTGTTTATAGTATAATATGCCAATCAGTTTCATGGCCTGAAAAGTGACAGAGTGGCTGTATTCATTATGCTGGTTTGACAAAATGACAGAAGCCAAATAAATTTCTATTTTGTGACTTAACTATGATGAAATTTATTTTCTTCACAGAGTTCATTGGACAGCCGATTGCAAATATTCCTGCAACAGATTGTTCCAGGTACATGTAAATGTGCTTTGACCACTACATGAAGTGGGAGGTTTGACAGAGGACACTTCAGCCAGGAAGAGTGATGGGTTCCCATTTGTCACTATTGAGACAGATGATTTTTCAAACCTAGCACACGTTATAATAGTTTTTTAAGCCATCATCTGGCCATGGTCTTGATGTCAGCTAGCAAAGACTCGCTGACAATCCATCACATATTGGAGAGCAAGGCTGGCAAGGACCCAGGGGAGGTACAATCAATGAGCCAAAGCCCAAGACTACTGGGAAGGAGGAAGTGGATAAGATACTCAGAATAAGCCAATTAGCAGCTTCTCCTGTGGCCTATGCATATCACTGATACATATTTGACTTTTAACTAACCATCCCCTTCAAAGTTATAGACTTTCCCTCTTTCATCACAGTTCTACAAACAAAAAGTTGCAGAGACTTTTTTGTAGAGCTGAAAATAATTATATGTATAGAATAAGAACCTTTCAATGTTTAATCACTATATCAATCTCCTTGTAAGAGTATGAACCTCAGCCACCTAACCACCCAGAAGGGCTGGAAGAGTTCAGTGTGATGTTCACTCTGAATTCTGTATTATTGTATTTAAATTGCTTACCAGTAGCCTGAAATAAGATTCAGCCTGAAATGAGATTCAGCCTGAAATAAGCCTCAGCATATGCCTACCTGGGCTGTGATTAGTGATGATTTCCAAAAAAGAGAAAGAGACTAAAGTCAGCATCAAGGATGGAGATAGAAGGCTGATGTTGTGTGGCTAACAGAGAAAGCAAATGTCATCAGGCACCTTGAAGAAAGGCCTTCTATCACAGAGCACTAGAGTTATTTTCCAGTAATTCAAGATTTCTATTTTTTGAAATTTAGTTTTTATTTTGAATAATCCTCACAGCAAATTTCATGTACTTCATAGTTCCCTGTATGCTTCTTATCAGCTGAACCAGACTACAAAATATGTTGATTTCAGAATTTTCTTCAAGTATTGAAAATCAAAAAAGAACATTTATTAACTCTTATATTGGAATCCAGCAATGTATATAAGCATGCAACATGTTTTCATGCAATGATACTGTTTGAGCAGAAGGCTGCAGTAGAAGATCAGGTTGAAATGCCCCAGGAGATACACAGGTTTTGTTTGTGCATTTTTTTTCTTATTTCATCTTTGTTAGTTAGATTAACAACTACCAGAAATATTTACAAAGAGCTTTGCTAACACAGAAGCTCTTCTCACAGAATATCATCATTAACTGCAGTTAGGGTGATGATCTGCATCATGAAGAAATTTTACCAGGATGCAGTATAAAGAAAAACATTTAATTCATTAGGTATTCTGTCTGACTTGGTGCTTGAAAAAAAATTAGTCATGCAAAAGGTCTATAATAAACAATATTTATACATAAAATATGTGTAGAATAAAAGTATAGCATAACCTTAACATGAAAGCTCAGTTAATGATCAGCCATCATTAAAAAAATTCGTTCAGAATGAAGAGCTGCAGAATACAGCTTTTACTAAACAACTTTGCAAAAAAAACCCCAACTACTTAGAAAAATATTTATAGTAAGTGACATTTTTGGTAATCATCTGATGTTTGAGAAAAAGAGCATTTTCCCGAAATAACACCGAGGTCCTATTTATTTTGTTTCCTCTGTTCATTTGATGTAATGCACACAGTTGCTGCAGACCAGAATAGTTGCACTTAATTTGTATCCGTGTGGAAGTGCAACTCCTACGACAAGAACAATTTAAAGCTCTTTCTTAAGAAGGATAATGAACTAATTGCAACATTACTGCTAATAAAACCAATCCTTTCTTCTTCGGTTTCACCTTTCATCAGATTATCTCAAAGACATTTGGAACCACTAACTGTGTGGGGCAGTCAATTTTATACACTTCATATAGGAAATTATACAGCTGAGAGGGATTAACCAAGTCTTTAATGGGCACACAGTGGGCAAGTAGCAGGAACATTTGTATTAATTGCAGTATGTTCCTCTCTTCCCTGAAAATTTCCTCAGTGTCGAGTTCTATGCAGAAATAAAGGCTGGTTTTGGAAGTTCAGACACAATATATCATGATGGAGTAGAAATCCTCAGCTGGCTTTTAGTGAGCTGGAAGGTGTGCACATAGTTGTTACCACCTTCAAGCAGGTAAAGGTCAGGGCAACACCTGGGTAACAGATTAGAAGAAATTCTACTTTCATACCTGAACCAGAGCTTCTGGCATTAGCTGAAGTATTTCCTGTATTGCACTAGTTTTTAAAGACTGGAATTTTTTTAAGCTGACATATTTAGTGTGGATGTGGCCTCGTTCTAAGTACTGTGTGCAGCTCTGGGGCCTCACAATTTTAAAAGGCTGTTAAAGCACTTGAATGCATCCAGAAGAGGAAAAAAGACCTGGTGACAGAGCTGGAATGAATGCTGGAATGAGCTCCACTGTGAGGAGCAGGTGAGCACTTTGTGCTGGTCTATTTGGAAAGAAGGAGGCTAAGTGGCAACTTCCTTGTTCTCTACAGCTTCCTGAGAAGGATAAGTTGAGAGGGAGGTGCTGACCTCTTCTCCCTGGTATCCAGTGACAGAACATGTGGGAATGGTTCAGGATTGCATAAGGGAAAGTTCAGACTTGACGTTAAGAAACATTTCTTTACCAAGAGAATGGTCAATCAGCAGAAAAGGCTTCCTAGACTTTTAGTCAGTCCTGAGGAGTTTAGGCAGTTGGAGTAGATGATCATTGTAGGTTCCTTCCAACTCAACAGCTCTTTCTACTCTAGTCTAGTCTACTCTAGTCTATTATAATGTAGCACATTACTGAGAGGTTTCGCTTAGCAAACATATCATATAGAAAATGTGCTTAAATACTTTTACAGTGCATAGTAAAACAAATAATTACTGCAGTACTTTCCCTGCAAATATCTTCTTTTAGAAAATAAAGAATGCTAAAAGTGAAGTTGCTTTACCACAACAAGACAATTTCGATGGAGGCTTCTAATGCATTTTAATCTTTTTATCATTTTCATGCTCTGAAAATTTGCCTGGTCTAAGCTACAGACTTCTGAGCAGCTCACCTCAGTCACAATGAAAGAGGATGGATGAGAGATCCCAGAAAGAAATGGATGTTTTTAAATTTCTCTTTCTTCGGAAGTTACTGTATATTATTTTTTGTTCTGATGTGGAACAAATACCAAACATAATACTTCAAGGGAAAAAAAACAAACAAAGAAACAAACAAAAGAGATGTTCTAAGTGTCGTGAATACTTTAAAATTACAAAACAGTCCAAAAAACTATGGTGGGATTGCTTGCTTGTTTGCTTCCTTATATCTCCTGTATTTGTATTATTCAGAAAAAAATAAACAACCAAAAAAAAGGAGCAAAAAACTAATAGGGATTAGTAGGAGTGTAATGGAGCTTAAACCAGCATAAACTACCACTATAAACCCATCATGTGGCCACATCATGCATACTGAGTGCAGGTCTGGCCTTCCTGTCACAGGAAGGATGTAGCTGGACTGGAGCAGGAAGAGAGAAGAGAAACTGTACTGGCTTATGTACAATTGCAAAGAGAAGAACTCTAACTGGACAAAGGGCAGCCAAGGAGGAATATTATTGTTATTAATAGGATTCTAACTGACTTGGAAAAAGTGAATAAGAAATTATTGCTCACAGCTTTTTTTCTGGAGCAATAACTAGTGAATATTAGATAAAATAAAGGTACTTTGTCAGCAAAAGAAATGTACATTTAAATTTGTAAGTCATCTTTACATGGTATTTCAAGTGTTTCAGGGTTGATTAGACTAACTTTTGGAAGAAAACTCTACTGAGTACCATCAAATACATAGGCAACTTTTGTGGCTACACGTTACAAAATACCTTGAGCCACAAACAGTGCAAAACTGTGTAAGTGTTTGGGAAACACTACTCTGTGCAGTGCCTACTGCTGCACACTGCAAAGGCAACAATTAGGGATGTGGTCCAGTCTGGCCACTTTTAAGAATTACCTATGGGTAGGTGGTTAGGGCAGCAGTTTTAAGACTCAAGATCTCCTGAGCGTGTTCCTTATCTGCACATCCAGATTTCCTCTGAGACTGAGCAACCCAGTTGTCCACTGTCTATATGTGTTGTCCATCCATAAAATGAGTACTTTTTCTGTATCATAAGCCTTTGAAAATAAATACATTAATATTGTGAATTGCTATCATGATACAAAACAGTATAGGTCTTCAAAAATCCCACTTTAAGAGGAAAAAGCCACCCTGTAAACTTTTCAAGACTCCATAATCCTGTAATTTACAAACACTGGACAGTAAAAACATTTAACAAAGCAATAACACATATTTCCTTGTACTTCTACATTTAGATCCCATCTTTCTTTCTGTGACTGGAGGAAATAGTAAAGCATTTTGTGATTCTTCTTTAACATGGACAAATTAACTGGGAAAAAAAGAAGTGTTTTCTCTGACATTCCTGTCTGTACCTCTTGTGTTTCCAATGCAATACTGTTAGGACTAGCACACATGGGAAGAAGTAAAATTAACAGAACAGCTGCTTACATTCACTCCAGCACATAAGCTGTCATTTATCTCAGAATTCCAAAAAGTCTAGCAGTAAAACAAATATGCTCTTGCTGTGGTTTCTTTCATCCTTCCTCTCCACCTGTTTCTGTTTGTTATCCTTCTGATTATGGCTTGCTTTTCTCTAATCAGGTTGTGAGCTCCTTGAGAAACCTTCAACAATAGCCAACCTAGGCCCCTACAAGGAAAATTTCCTTCGTAGAGTATTGCTTCCTGTGTCCATAACTTCCGTTCTAAAAGGCTGACAGAGTCAAATCTAAAGCAGCAGCAGCTACTGAAGACAGTAAGCCCCTAAATGTTTGTTTCTTGACAATGAAGTGGGATTCCTGCCCAGAATAAAGAACGGTGTGAGGAACTCTGTAGACTTTGATGGAATACTTGAGCCCAGGGTGTCACACAAAGATGCAAAGACAGCGTTGCCATTTAACAATGGACTGTTAAAATTCACGGATTTTAATACAGGTCTCAGCAGGCTAGGTTCTTCTTAGAGTGCAGTGAAAGATATGAAAAATAATTACAGCTTGAAATACAAAATATTTTAGTCTTCATTTTGACAATGTCTTCTGACTTATTTCCCTCACTATTTCTGAGAGATTGCCAAGGGAAAACCAGTTTGGTGGTATACTAGAGGCAAAGATAAAAACAACTGTCCTTTTTAAGGCAAAGTAAGGTGAGATTAACTGGATTTGTGGTGAAAATAGAAAGCTGTTGCTTTGAAGACAAATATACAAGAAAGTGCAGAAAACAAAATAAAAAGGCAAGTAAAATGTCATTTGTGTCTGTTGTGCTCACTGCTGTTTGTAACCTGCTGCTTTTGAGATGCAGCCACCAGCCTCTTCTCACTTCAGCAGCCATAAGCAAAATCTTACCTGTGTCAGGTTGCTTGTGACAGAACATGGAGCTATTTTGCTAGTCACAGCTCACAGTAGTTTTGACTGAATATATTAGATGCAATTAAACAGAAAACAAATAAATAGAAAAGAAGGTAAATATGGGAAGATTGAAAAAAGTTGGTAAGACTGGAGAGGTTACATGTTCAACTCATGGATGTGAGATTTAGCCAGCATCATTTCAGCACATCAGCCAGACCCTTCCTTGTGAGTTATCTCACAATTCTTCCTGGAATGTTATATAGCAGGTGTGATTCCTCATGTGATCCCCCAGAGTGGTGCCTGTGATGACTGGGATTTGAAAGCTTATTTACTATTGTTTCTAAGAAGCTTTTTTATTGGGACCAGTTTCAAATTAGGGGCATCCCAATTGACAGAGGACTTTTTTTTTTTTTTAATTTGTTAAGTCTGTATCTGGGACATAAACCTTGGCCTGCTGATTTCCATCTTCACACTTGTTTTGTTTATTATAATTGTGATTTTAGGGTTTTTTTTTACTTGGATTCATCTATTTTCAACTATCTAATTTTTCTTTTTTTTCAACGTAACATATTAGAAATCTAGTTGTAGTTTTGTTATGAGAGAGCAGATGCACCACATCACAAGGAGTAAAAAAGGTGGAATAAAAGAAGTAAGAAACAAACACAAATTTAATAGAAGAGTAGGGACTAATAAGCGCCTATTTTATATTATTTTGACACTTCTAGAAAAATCTGAGCTTGAAACAATGAGCTACTGCTTTGGTGCAAAACCCCTCCCTTAATTCTTTTCAAGCACCAGAAGGCTGGAAGATGACATCTGTTAAGCTTCTTTTTCCCTGGAGTTCTGTGGAACTACTGACCATTATCTCTGATGCCTTTGCCAGGAAAATTGTTAGAAACTATAATAAGAAACAGAATCTAGTGTATGGATACGATACACTGAGAAGCAGTCAACATGTTTTTTGTAAGACACATCAAAGACATCAAAGACCTGATGGAGTTCCTTGAAAAAGCCAGTACATGAATAAGGGAAATGCACTTGTTACAGTCTACTTGGACTTCCAAGGAGTTTTCAACATGATTTATCATCAATAATTCTTGAAGAAGCTAAATGGCCAAGGAATAACAAGACTTCACAGGAATTAAACAGGTTGAAAGATAAAAGTCACAAAACAAATTATAATATTCCATGACACAGGAAAGACAAGCGTGGAATCACTTGAGGTGTGCTCAATATTAAGTTCATAACTGATATGGAAATATCAGGAAAGTAGCAAAGGTTGTTAGCATGTAACACCAATCACAATTGAGCAGGCAAATGCTGATTGCAAAGAACTGCAATAATGACATTCATGGACATGGACAAAAATAGGAAGTCAAAATTCAGTATTGATACAGTGCAGCACACTGAAGAAAAAAAAACCCTATCTCAGTCTGATATGTGCGATGACGTGCTCAGAGCATCTGGAATATCAGGCAAGAGAATGTTCTTTGAGCTGTATAGCCAAATGAGAAGAAAACCTAAGTTCAGTAGAGGTGAAAATGTGCAATGTTACAAGCTATTAGAAAAAAAATAGGAAAATGAAGAAAAAATATTATTTTACCACTGTGCAGATCCATCATACATCAAATCTTGAAAATTATGTGTGTTGTTAGTCCTCTTCTCTCAGAGGACAATGGTCAGCAATTATGAAAAACGCTATAACACAGTTCATATAAAGAAAAACTGAATATATTAGTTTTCTTGAGCCTGCAAGATACAGGACTGAGTGAGAAATTGTATAGGAGTACAAAATTATAAATAGAGAGGTTGAATATGAATGTGGTGTTCACTGTGTATCCAAACACAGGTATTAGGAGTCATCACACATAAAAGGCACACAGTCCAAAGCAAGGGGAAGTCCGTATATATTTGGGATGTGGAAGTCAGTCCCATATCATGTAGTAGAAGCTGACGGTATGGGTTCAAAACTGGGCTAGACAAACTAAAAGGAGTAAAACTCATACAGGGCTATTGACTACAGAGGTTAAACATCTGGAAGCATCTGAGACCTCACTAGAATATGAAAGATTACTCAAAAGAAATATATGCATGAACCTTCTAATGGCCACTATTGAAAGCAGGATATGAAAAAATGGAGCTGTGCTCTGCCTCACTAGGGCTTCCTGCTTTCCAAACCTTTGCTGTATTATCAACTAAAGACTAATAAAAGTGTTAAGCAAGACTCCAGGAACAGTATTACACTGAGCAAGTTTGTTTCAGAGACTCACACTGCAATTTGCTCTTGTTACTGTAAGGATAACTTCATACAATTTGATGAGAACATGCCCTCTCTTATCTAGGCTGGTAAAGGCCACACAATGATGAATGAAAGGCAAGCAGAAGACATCAAAAGGTCCCGTGAAGCAATTTCAAAAGCATTTATCCAGCACATGCAGCATCAATGGTTGTGCTGTCATTCACTTTTTGCTGGCTATGATATGATTATGAATAGTAATATATGGATGTTACTATTATTCCAAGCAGTATATCTATCAAGAATATCCCAAAGAGCTTTTTCTAGATTTGTGTACACTTTGTTGCAACTTGGTTCAGGTCTCACAATGCTTTGGATCTGTTCAGAACAGCATTCCACCTGCTTACTGTTTTCCTTAACTGCCAAGTCAAGACATTTAAAGCAAAGAAATTTCCTAATTTTCCCATTCACACTTTCCCCCTTTAAAATTTTGCCTTCAAATCCACTCAGGGTCCCACCTGAGATATGTGACTATAGCTCCCCATCCCTGATAATTAAATAAACAGGAATGATTTTGAATCATAAAACCCAGAAGATAGAGAAAATCCATTGCTCTCTGTAGTTGTAGCACTCCAAAAAGGGTCTTTTTTGAAGTTTAGCTTGTATAAAGACATCTCATAGATGGCAAACATCTTATTAGAGTTATTAGACAAGTTTCTATAGAAAAGATTTTATATGCTTACAAAAGGATTTATAATGCCTTCAGCTTACATGAACAATATTTCTCTTTATCACATTGTAAGTATTGGTTCAATGCACATGGTTGATTGTGTGGAGCTAACTATCTTTTATTGTCACTTGTGGTAGAGTAAGTGTCCTGAATGATCAACTTACTGAGCTGTAAGCATGTCACTGTAGCTATATTTATAAAGACTCATTCTAGAAAAAAAAATTGATACTGATTTTATAGTGCTCTGCTATATGCATTTCTGGTTTGTTTTTAAAGAAAGATCATTTCTCCTAGATTGGGAGATTGAAAAAATAAATTATTTAGCATATAATCTTTTATTACCAATCTATTCACTGTGCGGAGCTGTAAATGTTTTTTTGTAAGTAATCACCAACACAGAAATTATTTAGGAGACAAATAGTCAATATTTTTAAAACAAAGGCACACACACAGTTATTAAGTGAATTTATCCTTACCCTAAAATGTCCACAAAAAGAAAACACACTGACAAATGCATAAAGAAATGTGTAGAGCATATATATAGTATCTTTTAAAAATCTCTGAGACATCAACATAATATAAGAAAGGAGTGCTGCTGTTCTACTGTTAATATAAATTATCCTGCCTTTTTATACTTGTAATTACAGTACAAATAAAATTTGTACAGAAAACCTCAAGTACACAGTGCACTTTATTTGTAGAGAGCTACAAATCATTTTAATCTCTTAAGTGTCAGAAAATCCCTGAACATTGTAAATAAAAACCTAAAATACTTGTTTCTAGTCCATACATATTCATTTTTAACTTGGATATCCAGAAGCAAGAAAACTAGACTAACTGACTTTTGAGAAACTCAAGAAACATACGAGCATAATTTTATTACTTTGAAAATACTGCAAAACTCAAGAATGGCTTATCCTAAATCTTAGGCTGTCAATGTCTAAATGACTCCATAAAGTAAAGCTTTCCTGCAGGTAGGTTCTACATATAGGATTAAATTCTAACAATTCTTTAGTCATTTTTATAGCTACTTACCCTTAGAATATTAGGATGATTTTTTGTTTTTCAGTTACCTATATGCAACCAATAGGCAATATTGAATGCTGAAATATTCATTGGATAAGGCATGAGACATTTGTTTGCAGCACTGTTTCACCACTGACATCCCAGGTCTAGTTTTGAAACTGCATTTGTGTTTTGCTGATACAGCGTAAGAGCTGTGATAAACTGGTGTTCAGAAATTCAAATTATCCAGTAGGACCTACTAGCATAGCAACTCTTGCTTTGTAAAAATTTTCAAAATGAGGAAATCAATGAAAGTCAGACCCTACTCTGTTGAAAACAGTGACAAAATTGAGTAATCATTCTTTCATACAGAATTGGAAAAAAAAATCAAGATGTGCAGAATGAAATTTTCAAGTTTTAATAACTCATCCTGAGAAAGAAGAGAGGTATTCAAAATGCAGATGAAACAACACTACTTGTAATTTTTATGAAGGCAACTGAAACCAATATCTTGTTTACATACCTTTTAGATAAATTAAGGAAAGACCAAGGTATTACAATGTGCAGAAGCCAGGTTGGAGAGTGACAATTTTATCTCCTTGACAGATACACAGAAAACACGCAAGGAAGGCAATGCTAAGTCTCAAAACTTTTCTCTTTCGCAGGGGAAAAAAAAAAAAAAGTTCTTATAGAGATTCTACTGAAGGGAACACTGACCAAATATGATATAGTAACAGCCCTCCTAAAAGCTCCAAAAAAAAAGAAAAGCCCATAAATCTGCCTATATTCTTATCTGAGCTTGGAAAAAAACAGTTGTATTGCTTCTTGGTCTTGTTAATACATAACCAATTGGACACGTGAAAGTATGTGTTACAAGGAAAAATGACTCGGTCCATAATCCCAATAATAGTAATCATCAGATTTTCCATGAAAACAAACACAGTGAGAAATTAATACATTCTTCCTCTGATCACTGAGCAAATTACAGTAAATGGAAAATCATTTCAGATTAATAGTAATTTTACAGGAACAAAATGCTGTTCCAGATCCACACTTTTTCTCCCTATTTCTCTCCTCTGAGGAGGAAAACAAACAAACAAAAAAGACAGTAATATATAAGAGTTTAGTTATAATGAGTTCCACATTCTTATAAATTAAGTATTGTTCAGTAGAGGCTCAATTAGAACAAAGTATCCTGCTTTGCTGGAGGCGGTTTATGTTCCCGATATAAATCTTTACACTTTGCAAGGTGAATAGAAGAGGTACTAGTTCTACAAGGCCTATATGTGAGTAAAAATGTACAATTACAAACAACAAACTCATTTTAGAATTTCCAAGCTCTAAAATTTCTTTTCTGTGTAAATCCAGCATAGTTAAATCCTAGTAGTGATCCTGACTGTAAGACCATTGTGCACAGAGGAGTAAAGAGATCCACACACCAGCTTACATGAGCAGTACTCACGGCTTCTGCTGCGCTGCACAAATCCTGTGTCTCTGGGATAAGCCACTTAGAACTTGCTGCCTCGGTGTTCGGTGTAAAATGGGCAGTTGTGATTATGTCCTGATGTTGACAACTGTGATTTTTTACCATCACAGACTAACATATAAGGAATTTGAAAGAATACTGGGGAGAAAGAGCTGTCTCAGGGAGACTTCGGTCCACAGGGTCCTTCATTCTGCCTTCTCCAGGCAGCTAATTGCACTTGCATTAATAAGAAAAACCCTTTTATTTCCTCTCAGTGGGGGAGAATTTCCTCATCAAGCACAGAAATGATTGGTAGGTCCTTG
This sequence comes from Pachycephala philippinensis, assembly GCA_013397055.1. Classification (NCBI taxonomy): domain Eukaryota; kingdom Metazoa; phylum Chordata; class Aves; order Passeriformes; genus Pachycephala; species Pachycephala philippinensis. The sequence continues at coordinate 310,840 of VWZT01000756.1, forward strand.
CTGTCCTTCCCTTAGATGCAGAAACTAACCAAGGAAAGATCCAGGTCTACAGGGAAGTTATTTCATTATCTGGAATCCAGGAACTTTTACCAGCAAGAAACGAAGGAAGATGACTCTGTTTACCCTGAAGCTGAAGTGCTGTGCTTTTGGAAGCAAAGAGTGTAGCCACAAATAAAGTGTCAGTTGTTAGTACGTCAAAATTTCCTGACAGTCCAAACCTGGGCAGCATTGTGTGCAACTGGTGTAGTGGACTCCTGCAAGCAAACATGCATAGATAAATGTTCAGAAACTTCGGAAACTGTAAGTTTTCCCAATATTCTTAGGCAAAACCCAGCTGACTCATGTCTATCTTCTGAGCACTCTCTTAAGATATTCTTGTTTCCAAGGTAAGTATACCGTCTATCTCAAGCAATGGATATAGGCAGAAAACTACACACATAAGGGAAAAAAACCTTAACCCAAAACAAAACCAAGCCCACAGACTTTTGTATGTCTGCCACTATAGTAACAAGCAGGCTGTCTTTGAAAAGCAGCATTTGACAACATAACAAATTCATCCGTGAGTCATTCACTGTTACATCCTCCATTATTAAGATGTTTGTAACACATTTAGGAACCGGTACAAATCAAGAGAGCCCGAGAAACCTTCAGCTAATGCTAGTCACCTGCCTCAGTCATTACTTTACAAGGAAACAAACATCTCAGTAAGACAAATTTCTCCATCTCTGATCAAACCTGCAGTTGGTGTTCCTGGTATTGCTGAGCAGATCTGAACACATTATTCTTACACTGACACATCCTTCTGTGTTTGAAAGGAGGGCACTTGGCAACACCTTTGTCCTACTTTGTTCTGCTTCATTTATTTTTCGATCTGAAATTCCTCTGGCCATGCTTATTAGTGCCAGTCAGCGTAGCCCCATTATTTCAAAGGATCTGCCAGCTACACAACACACAAAGCGTTTCCTAAGACAGAAAGTTGCTTCTTCAAGTCAAGCCTGATTTTATTTCATTAATGTGTTTGTTCATGTTCTGCCTAGATATCTAATCTGCAAGCTTACCAGAAAGAGCTATTTTTATCCCTAAAACGTGGGCTCTCAAATCATGCTCTCACTCATCCAGACTTTGGCATCTCAATGGGGAAGGCAGAGACATGAGCTCACATAACTCATTTTTTATTGAATTTGGTTGAAGATATCTAGTGAGACAGCTGCATAGGTTCCTGCCTTTATCATTATACATCTCCAGAAGGGTTATATTTTTTTATTTGGCAGAGAAAAGAAAGAAAAGAAACAATAACTTGTATCTGTCATAAAATTTCAGAAGCTTGTTTTTTCTGCAGTCCTCATCCTGTAGCCAATAACTTCTATTCTATATAAGAAACCACTATACCAAGGAGAGCACTAGACTGCTTATAAGAAAGTAGGTTTAAATGTAGTCTAAACACAAATGAAAACATGATTTCCCCCCCCCCCAAGTAAGCATTTAATCTAGGCCTTTGGCAAGGACAAAAGAGCTGGGAGATATCTTCTGCCCTTTAGCCACTTGACATTAAGATGCAGACAAAATGAAAACCAAGGCCCAAAATGATGGGGGAAATTTTTGCTTTGGAGATTGGTGGGTAGAGATTTAAGTTTAACTCAGCCCAAAATGTCAAGAAGCCTTATTTCTTATCATGGTGAAAAAAAAGTACAAGAAAAATACTTTGAGTCAAATAGAACAGTTTGTTTCATTTTGACCTATTGAGGAAAATAATGTAATTGTGTAACCGGAGCAGAAAACTGCTGATATTCCCCTCTTTGCTGGCTGATTCTTTCATCCATCCACAGAATCACAGCTTGAGTTGACAAAGTGCAGGGGGAATTTTAACTCCTACTGAAGCAGCATATTATCTGAAAAAGTACAACGCATTATGTTTGGTTTAGCAAGGATCCATTTTCATATTGAAATAAGTGGAATAATGCTTATTTTAATAATGAACAATGGCCATGCTCTGTCCCAAATAAGAAAATAAGGTTTCAGAGAAAAATGTCTGGCCTCTCAGGAAAATTTCAGATATAAGATTGCATGTAAAAGTTCACCTCTTCTTTTAAAAATCAGTTCTATGTAAGGTTCATCTTTACATTAAGACAAAACATACCAAAATCTCAGGGATGCCTATATCCCACAGGTTCTTACCCCTGTCTTGCATTCATGCTCCTGTGACTAACAATATTTAGTTCAGTTACCTATCTAGATAAAAAGTCACCAAGCAAAAGGTAGAAAGACTGTGGAAGAAAACAAAACAAAACAAACCTGAAACCTATTCCTCCAAGCCTGGCTGTTAGCTATTAATCAGGTAATAAGCATGTAAGGGTTAACACAGGTAACAGAGATATTGACTCTATATCTATGGAGAAGAATTTTATACCCCACTTCAATTTTTATTTTAAATCAATCAATTGTCCATCTGATACAGTCCCTATCTGACTGGAATGATTGCAAGGAACCATCCTATAAAAAATCCTGATATATTCCAAAGAATTATATCTCTCAGTGTAATGCAAGTCAGACTGGATTTTCCCTCCAAGCCTACTGGCAGCAGTAAATTGTTATTTATTTGTGGTTTTCAGACATGTTTTATTCTAATAGTGTTTTTAACTAGCTGTAGTTAGAAAAGCAGTTTACAAATAAAACTATTTCATAAAAGAATGAATCTCAGTAATGAAATACCATATTCATATAATCCATTTCTCATTTAAAGAAACGGAATGGATTTTGTAACTCTTAGAAGCTAGACAGATGCAGGGGAATAGATACTGTAATCACTCATCAATTTTGAATAAATATTTGAGTTACAATATTGAACTGGTTGGTATTTTAATTGCAATTGATTGATTTTATTTCTGCAGATGACAAGCTCATTGCATTTAATTCTAAAAAGTCCCGCATGGATGCATCAGTATGTTTTCACTTGCATTTTCTTTATTGTTTCCTTCCTACATAGGATGAGGAGAAAGGAGAGAAAAGAGAAAAAGTAGGAGAAGAGTAAAAAGGCTGTCTGACGATAAAAAATGTTGCAAACTAAGAATAAAGCAGGAATAGGAAAAAAGGCTAGACAGAATGTGGAATGGTGAAAAAATGTGTAAACAATAAAAATTGTGATGAGAATAATGCCATACATTGAAAGAAGACAAAGAACAAAATTATAGGGGGAAAAAAGATGGATGAGCCTAAGGAAAAAACATTCCTATTTCACGACAGATTTCTTACATTGATACAGTCAGTTTTGTTCTGTAGTGATACGAGTGTACAAAAGATTTCTCTCTGTCCTTTCCCTCCTTCCTCCAAAGAACGAGTGCACTCTCAGTGAGAAAAGAGCAACTGACTTGCACATTACGGCACTGGCCTGGCAGAAAGATTTTGATGTTCGAGTCCTTCCTCTATCCAGTGAGAACGGGACAATATATGCAAATACTGTGCTAGGTTGTAGCACAAACCTCTGTGTAAGTGCTTTCCTTTTTTCCCTTTGGAGCAGTAATTATTAAATAGATTTACTTGAAGTTCAAATTCAAAAAAATCTGGGACTATAATAAAACTCTTACAGAACTCCTGTGAGAGTTGTAGGTGCTGCTGCTCAGTGATAATTCTCCTTACTGCCACCTTTCAGCCTTTCTTCCTGCTTATTGCACACCTTTCCCTTTTTCAGAATCATTCCCTATTCATACTTCATTAAAACTGGCAAGTTGCTAAAGCAATGCATTTCGATGAAACTACAAATTTTCTATGGAAAAACAAAATTAGTCGGAAATATTTTGTGTAACCTCTTCTGAGGCCAGGGCCATTATGACAATTCTGGTATGTGAAGGTCCCCTGAGTGCCACAGGTGCTGGAGTCCTGGCTGCTGCTTGGACACTCTTCTTGTGAGTTTCACAAAGATGGTTAGCAGTGACCAGAAAAGTTAGGTTTTTTACCCGATTGCAAGGAGTAATGGGAATTCCTTTTTGTGGAAGAAACTTGATTTTCAAAAGGCAATTTAATCGTGTATTGACAACTAATATTGCTGCCTTGTGAAATCTGGAAGCTTGTGGTTGTGATACTGATAGGATTCAAACATTGGATAAAAGGCTCAGCCCCCACTAACTGAAATGTCTGTCTTTTTCTTCCACCTCTATCACTGTTTTCAGAGACTAACAACCCTTGCACAGAGAAGAATCCCTTGAGATTATCTGGATTCTGAAAATAAGTTCTCTCATGAAATGTGCAAACATTTAATTCTCTGTTTGCAAAACATAAGGACAAAAGGGACTATCTATCCTCTTGTCTTTCAGAAATAATCAGATACAAATATTTATACACACATACAGTCTCTGAAAAGCTCACCTGAAACATTAAGCATAACCAATTTTCTGCTTTCCTTATATCTGGAACAAATTTGTTTATTCCGTGCATAATTCCAAACAGATCTTCACAGGGTGATGCTCTCTGCATATCGTACACCAGCCTAGTGTTCTACTCACCTTGGCATTACTCCTTACTTTGCTGTGTCTGATGCTACCAATTATTAGGAGTTTGCGAATGAGGGCATAGCTAATGCTGAACAGGAGACACAGTACTTTCCTGAAACCTCAGTTTAAGTGTTGCTGTCTCACTGTGATTCAACTTCACTGAAAGCTGACCAGGTCTGTGGAAAAGTGTCAGATATTACTCAGACTTCTTTCAACCTGAGATTTTTCTCACACTGAAAATGTGTAGTTCCTTGGACCAAGAAAGGAAAGAACTGGGAGAAGAGATAGTCAGCATAAGTTCCGATGCTTTCCCTAGTGACAGCTGAATGTTCCTCAAAAAACCCTAAAAGAGAGTAGGTCATGAAATTTTTAGGTCTACCAGAACAATTGTTCTGTTTCATAAATTGTTCTGTTTCATTTCATTATCATGAAATAATTGGAAAGCATATTCCCATTTAGACTCCCCAAGCTTTTCTGCCAAGGATGGAATAAAAGAAACATTCACCAGAGAATTATATGGTGCAAATTTGAACTAATTTCAATATAAATATGAAAAATAAGCACTATTTCACTTTTGTTAGATGACTCAGATTTTTAATGCTATGGAAGAATATTTTTTCTCACAGAAATAATAATTAAAATATATTAATTTATATTTTATTAAACGTGTACTTTATTTTTAGTATAAGTTTATGCATGTATACATACACAGATCTATAAAAAAAATTCTATAAGCAAACATTTAAAGAAGGGAAGGAAGGGGAGGGGAAGTGAGGGATATCTATATCAGGGATGATTTGTTAATATTCTTTTTTTAAAATAATTTGTCTGCATAAAAATCATGACCCAATTTGGGCTGTTCTACACATAAACTCTTTAGAGAAAAAGTATCACACCTGTAGTAGAGTATTAATGCCTGTTCTATTTTTATTTCCAACCTAATTTTGTTTGATTTTATAACTGGACTAAGGAAACTAGAATTCACAATTTCACAATGCATTGAATATGAAATAATGTTATTTAAGACCATTCCGCATACTAATAAGACTATCAGTGTAATAAAAAAAAATATTACACAGTTAAAGAAGATTATTTTCTGTTCATCATGTTGCAAAATAGGCAAGGATTCATTCCTGGTCACCTAATGATTTTCTTTTCCGGTATGGTCTATTAGTATTGCAAGAATTCTGAGACAGAGGAAAAATTATGCATGTTAGTTCCACAGCACATCTCAGAGGAACAGTTTTCTCATTACTTTGCTGAAATGATTTCTTGCCTATCAACCAATTCTTTGCTAAAGTATACAGTGTGCCACCATCTCACTTTAGCTTTAATTGTACTCATGGGAGAGCGATTGGGTTTGGTGAGAGTGATTGGACACACATTAGTGTCACCAAGTTTAATAAGGGAGCTCTGAGACCCTCTAGCTGCCTTTTCTACTACCAGTGCTTCCTCTGCTTTTCAGGATAAGCAGGATAAAATCAGTTTCATTGAGATTAGTATTTTAAACATAATGAAAAATAAAAGTAGCCTAACAGGAAGGTCCAAACATGCAACTAAATTGTTTTAGTGCATGGGTTAGTCACAGGCCAAGTAGAAGTGATAATATTGTTTTCTGAATTATCCCTTTCTTATATAGGGCTCTTCCATGCAGGGCTAACTTCAGTTTGGGCAAGAAACAAACATGGCTTGAAGTAAACCATTTCTTTATAAACTCCAGTCCTGTTTATTTACATTAATGAAGAGGAACTATATGGATGAAAGAGCATGGCTATTCAAGAACTCAAAACTGCAGTACCTAATTCTTGCATGCCTTGCCACTGTAATGAAACCAGCAAATCCAAATTTAATACCATGACTTCCTTGACAAGAAAAACAACAAAATGAAACAACAACAACAACAACAACAACAACAAACCAAAAAAAACCAAACAAAAAAACCCACCAAAAAAAAAAAATCAAACAAAAAAACCCCAAAAAAATTCCCCAAACAAACATAAAAACCAAAAAAAAAACAAACAAAAAACCCCACAAAACCAAAAACCAGAAAAAAAAAATCCCCAACACCCACACCACTACTTATAGCAGTTACAATATTAGAGAATTATTCACTAAAGTATTTTTAGCTCACTGACAGCAAAAAGTAGGATACAAAGACACATGTTTTCTTTATTTTCTCCAGGAGCAGAAAAGAATAAACTTTTTCTTTAACTGCGAGAGGTATTTCTGCCTCAGTGAGATATCCCCTTCCATCTTGCTCCTGAAGCTAGGCCTTAAACACCTGCAAAACTCTGTGATGATTGATCAGGCCTCTTTTTAAAATAACAGTTCCAATTTCAGACTCCTGGGAGACCTGGGGTCAACATTTTCACATTCTGTCAGAGATCTGAGCTCATCTCCCCATTCTTGGTGATTTGGTTTAGGGGCAATTTATAAAAAGCACAGGCAGTGACCAGGAATAAAGCCGCTCTTAATGACCCTGGAGCACTTACTGAGAGCTACCCTGCCTTCTCTCAGGAGCTGTTTTTAAGCTGAGGCTCCCACCCTTGCTCCCTGCTTGCATCACAGCCAGCCAGCCTATTTACCTTGCTGATCCAGGCCCTGTCCTGCAGACTGAGGACCTCATAACTCTGGATTTGCCAGCTGATCACTGCACAGTGGTTATCATTGGGTAGTGTTTGCAGATCTAATCTCAATTTGCTGGCTCAGTTTTCTGTCTTGACCCAGATCATCTCTTATCCCTATGGGCCTTTCTGGCTTGCTCAGGCAGGGCAGGAGGGGACCTTGCTGGTGACACCACTGCCGGTGCTGAGATGTCATCGTGCTTGACTCCTGACTCCCCTTCCCTTAGGGAACTATTTGCCCTTGCTGTTGCCAACATGGACTATACTCTACTTGAGATTATACACATTTCACACAAACACCACCACCACCACCACCCTCCACAGCAACTTATGCATCAAGATAAAAAACGCTTTGGACCAAGTTTGTTTCAGTTTGTTTCAGAAAACCCCAAGCAATAGAGACAATATTCTGATCTTATTTTTAGCCTTATTTTAGCTCAGTGCTGTGTTAGTATTCTCTTTAAAATACTAACACAGTTTCTCTTTCGTCCAAAGCTGATGAAAGTTCTACAGTTCAAAATGTTTGTCTTAAAAACCTTTGGAGACATTAAGTCTAGTATTACATACATTTAGTGAGTACCCTTCCAGGTGAAACATGTGAAAGACCATGATAGCAGGAGAAAGCTTGAAGTCTTTAAAGGAAACAGCATCTTTCTTTCATATAAATATATTTTCAGTGTGCATTGGAACTGCCCATGCAATTACACAAATTTAAATTTGAGGGGATGAAATATCTTCTAAACTTCCTCTCTTACACGGAAAAACGATTGAGAACTATTATTAAGCAATATTCTATACAAAATAGTAATTCCTTTGTAGGGTACATTTGAAAATTTGGAACTAGGAATTAAATTGATCTTAAAACTGAAATAAAATATTCAAGATTTTACTAATTTCTAGACAGAATGGCATCTCCCGACATCAATATTAGCATTAGCTGTTGCAAGTATTGAACAATTATCTATATTTAAACCAGCAGTTTCATTAACGCCTTGAAAATAGTTAGGAATCAATGTAGTATTTCATTTTCAGCTGTGTAATAATGAAATTATCTCAGAAACATAGCTACTGTGTGGCTCAAGGCATCACTGACCTTTGAGATGAAAACTAGGCATTTCAACTACATTTTAATTGCTTTCTCAACAGGAAATATTGAGATGTAGAGAGCTATGGGTTACTCCTTAAGAAAGAAGACACCTACAGCCTTGCTGAGACAAAAAAATATTCCACATGACTTATTATAAGTAATAGTACGACGTTTTTCTGATACCTCTGAGCAGTCATCTTGCTGTTTCATGTAACTTCATAGTCTTTACTGACAAGAAAGTCCCCAACTATCTGCCTATAAATTACGACAGAATTATTTTCTGATCTTTTCTGAATAACATGCTTGTTTATTTCAGGCAGTCATGAGAAAGTGAAAACCTGTGAAAACTACAGTAAACTTCAATGCTTACTGTTACTTTACTAGCCCAATAAATCTCTTTTTCTACTCACACAAATCAAAAGGCTTTGTGGGGTGTGTGCTCTGGCCTCTTAATGGAATGTTTTCAGCACTGACACTGTCACAGTCACAATCTGCCTTGAATGTGTAACTTGACAAAACCGAAAATTGCAGAGGCAATACTTGGGTTTGATATAACACTATGATAGGCTGTGAGCTATGAATCTTGGCAAATTTGGACAGCAGTTCCCAGGTGATGGGTTATATTTAGCTATCAATCAGTCTCTTGCAAAATTTATTGATTAAAATGATCTTTAGATGAAATTACTATATATATATAAAACGTATAAACTTCAGCATGAGGCTCTTCAGGCAGGTGGAATAATAGACCTATTTTGCAATTATGTATTAAAAAAAAATTATAGCAGTTCAGTGTCAGTTTAATCTTTTGTAGATGGAAATTTAGTGATTTTTATTTTAAAGGTAATGCATAAATGTAAGCTATATTTATCTGAGCTGAAGTATGCAGGACTTGATCTGAAAAAACCGAATGTCTGAGCTCTTTCCTGAAGGCAATGAACTTTACTCATGTAGTTCATTTTAGCTACCTGGGAGTGTCTTGGGGGAGTAGAGAGCTAAAGTATATCCAGCTCCTTGCATTCCAAGCATGTTCAGAAGTCAGAAGTACCAGTCTAGGACCTAAGCAGTCATCAGTCCCGACTTCTTAAAAAAAGGTTTTAATTCAAGTTCTCTGTTGACAGCCTCACACTATTTTTGTCTCTGAAATCCAAAGAAACCCTTTAGTCTTTCCAAAACTACACCATAAGTTGTGGAATTCTTTCAGTATATTCTCAACAATTCATGAGATGTACCAGTAGTATAAAAATAACTTTTCAGAGACTTAACACATCAAAACCTATCTGATAAGTACATTCAGAGACAGTTTCAAGGCTTGCAAGAAAGACCTGGCTTCATATGAAGTGCCAAGGCCTAAGAGCATGCATTGAATTCTTTCAATAAACTTTACTAGTGCCCATGACACTTTACTATGTCCATGACAAATACATACAATTTATATAAAGACTATTACATATTTCAAAATATTTTTGTTCCTCACAGAACATTTTCTTAGTAGCATAGCAAGTGCACAAGCAAAGAACTGAAATCTAAAATTGAATTGTATAATGCTTTAAGAGGCAAAATTTCAAGGAGTTACATGCCATGTGTTTTCACTCACGCCATTGTAGAAACCAATTTTTCATATTTGTCTTTCTTTTTTTTTAAATTAAAGAACAGAATTTCTTTAGGTAAAATCTACCTTTGAAGTTTAATCAAACCTCATACTTGTGAAGACTACTCTGGAAATACTTGATCCAGTCAATATCTTCCCTTTATTTGTAAAACATGTGAACTAATTAACAAGCACGGTCTTACACAAAGAATCAGCAAATCACCCTAAACCAGAGAAATTCCAAGTATTACCAATTGTCTCTGAGATCAGTGAAAATTAAATGACTTGACTTCTTTAAAAGGGAACAGTATTTTTAGAATGTTCTCTGTGCAGGTGTTCCAGTTCAACTGAAAGACACCTACCACAGTTCTTAGGTTTTTAAGGGAAAAAAGAACACAAAAGGGAAAAATTGAGAAGCAATTTTGGTTTTGTTCAGATTTTGTTCTTCCATGAAGAAAAGTAATAAATATTTTTTTAGTTAACAAAACATTTTGTTTGCTCTGTAATGGATTACTTTGTTTGCTAACTTTGATAAACCTTTTTTTCACTTTACATAAATTTTTAAAGCACTTTGCTTGAAGGATATCAACTCTAAACACACCTATACTCCTGTATTTTAAAGTGAAATTTACAAAAATCCAAAAAGAAAAAAAAACAGCTTTTTTTTTTTCCTGAGATGGCTTGTTTTAAGTGTGTATTTTTGTAGTCCTTCGTAACTTTCTTTTTTTCAGTTTACTGTTTACTGAGGGAAAGAAGTTATCCTACTTGTCATCAGGAAGAACAAGTTGAAAAAGGAAGATTGTTTTCTCATCTTGATCAGTTCCTTTCTTCTTTTCCTGTAGCTATGCAAAACACAGAGGACAGAATGGGGACAAGAACTTGTGGCTGAGGATCTCTGGGTTTACATAGTTGAAGAAGCATTCTAGAAGGTTCTGTCTGAATCAGTCAAAGTGCTCCTTCCCTGAGTAAAGGTATTCCTCATTATATACCAAGGTTGTATTTTGGGACTTTTCACCTCTTTTCTATCATGACACATGTCTGTTCCTCAATGGATGCAGATTCCTGTCTTTAACAACCAACCATAAAAACTTTTTCTCATGGATGGTACATTCAAGCACACAGCCTGTTTTGTGAGCACAGTCACAACAAAGTATTCTGCCATTCTGTCCGTGTTCATTACAATTGTCTGTGTTCTTCCAGGAAATACAATGGATCTGGTAGTTTGGATGAATCCTGCACAACACTGAATGGCCTGTGGATTCAGAATGTTGTTACAGGTCCATCAATCACACCTGGGGTTTTTTTGTTGGTTTTTTGTTGTTGTTGTTGTTGGGGTTTTTTTGTGTGGTTTTTTTGTGTGGTTTTTTTTGTGTTTGTTTGTTTGTTTGTTTGTTTGTTTGTTTGTTTGTTTGTTTGTTTGTTTTTCTAGAGCTATCATTGTTTTCCAGAGGAAAATGTTTACTAGTCTTGAAGAAACTCTGAATCAAAGAAATTTTCTCCATTCCAGAAGTAGTTGTATCACTTTAGCTGTATTAGTAGCATCAAGAAATGCAATTTGTACAATTCTAGTGTACAAATAGATAATTAGGGGCCCAAGATAATAAGGGTTTAAGGATTAAATTCAACATGATTTATCATTACATTTTAGTCATGGAATCCTATTTTCTTCCCCAGTAACCTTCAAGGTGAATAGTATTAAAATACTTTATACAAATATCCCAAACAACACAGTGGACTGCCCTCTTAGTGCTAAAGAAATGAATTCTTATTGACCCTCTGAAAATGTCTGAAGTTTTTAAAATCCCACAGTAATAACAATTATGATCATCTCCATCACTGACTTATGGTGATCAGGATCTGACTAGCAGAAACTTCCGTTTTAAAATAAATTACCTGCCTTTTTTCTTCAAGATGTTCTATGCTTTTCATTTACCAGTACTTGTTCATACATCATACTAACTCAATTTGTAAGTGAAGAAAATGGTACAGTCACTTATGGAAACAGATGTAAATCATAAAAATCAGGGATTCAAGGTAAAATATTATATTCTCTGATTCTGATGGAGCTGTGGGTTTTTTTCAATGACACATTTTGGGTTTTTGGGGGGAAAATGAATCCACCATTTCTCTTAAGAAAATATTTTACTGTCAAACTTCTTCCAGACTCAGAAAAATGTGTCTCTCACTGAGCCAGTGTTTTGCTTCCTATAGCCATTTCTCTTGGTTATCTCATTTTATAAAATGCTGTTCTGTTATAATTTTTTTTTTCATTTTTCCCACACACCTATTGTTATGCTCTTTCCTGCCCTTAGGCATTGCTCAGCCAAGCAACACATAATTCCACCCCCTCCCTTATTATATAATCTGCTGCAATTCCATTTAAATTCTTATCTGTCAACACCTCTCTTGCAAAGAAAAAAATCAACAACCAAGCAGTATATTCTATATACCTTCATATCAAAGTCACATAAATAGACTTATTACCATATTTTCATGCACATGAAGACAAAAAATAAAAACTTCCAATTTCTTTTCACATAGGTGAAACCCTTTTTACAAAGTGTCTACTGCTACCTTGAACTTCATTATTTCTATAGCCACACTTCTAACCCTTATGTGGAAACTTTTCCCAGTTGCCTCTAGTTATTTTCTTGCTCATTCACAGCATACCTTCACAATATCCCTCTACTCTTATCAGTATCTCTATCATTTGACAAGGTAATGGCTAAAAACATTGCTTATTTGCTCTTCCAGGTCTTTACTGAAAATGTCAAATAACAAAAAATCATCAGTTGTCACTGTAGTGTCCTCAAGAAGTCTGCATCTTCCTTGTTACACTATAATGATTAGCATTTTGCTTGCTACACTTTATAAAAATTACCACATTTCACCTACATGTATTTCTTTTCAATCTTCCTTCTAAAATGTAGGTCAGCACTTGTTCTGTTCAATACCTTGATTTAAATGTGGGGTTTTTTCCACAATACACTAAATATTGCTGATCACGTTCATTTCAAAAGTTAGCATTTCTCAGGCTGGCATATGAATGCCTCGTTTCAGACTTGAGATCAAAATGTAAGAGAGCACTCGTTGGTTTTCTAATTACTATGAAGGTTCTCATATTCCCATTTCACATTAAATTAATTTCAAGATGACTATTTAGATGAAAACTGAACAATTGTAGATGGACTTCAACTTTCAGAGCAAATTGGCAGAAATAAGCAAGAAGATAAAAAACAAATCTAAACTACATTGCATTGCCTGATTGATATGGATATGAAAAGTTAACACTTTCTTTTTCTCCTAGTATCTTAAAAACAATTATAAATGGCTATTTCAGGTGCATATTTGCTTCAACTGCCTCATAACATTCATCGGTGATTGCTGTGGGGCAAAGAATGTTTTCAGAATGAAGTCTACAAAATGCTCATTGCTTATAAGCAAAATGTTTCAGCTAGAGACATCGACAATCAAAAAAAAGCCCCATTGTGTGTAAATAGAATGGAGTGTCTATGTGCTGGATTTATAGACCCTGTCTGTAGCAAGGTTTCTTACTTTGTGTAACCTCTGGGGTACTCACTGTAGGAAGAGTCACCAATTTTTGCTTTCCAGTCATGGCATTCATTACATAGCAATACTGTTACAAAGCCATAAAAATTCAACAAATGAAAATTGCTTCTAGCAGTATGAAGATGAGTTTTACAACAAAACACTTTCAAAATTTATAAAATTATTCATTTTCTTGAAAATTGTGCATGTTTTATTTTTATTTCCTTGATGATATTTAGAAATAAACGATAAGGTTTGAAAGTGACTGTCCCATAAGATTCATGTGTTTGTTTCACATGGATTGCAGCACATCAGAGAATATTTAGAGGACTTTTCTTAATGATCTTTATAAGCCCTGAGATAACCAAAACTGCCTGAAGTCACAGCCGTAAAAAAAACAGTTTTGTCTTTCACGAAAAAAAATAACAGGTATGACAAAACTAGAGATATCTATAGGAAAGTCATAGAATTTTTGTTTAGAAATGCAAAGCGAGAAAAGTGGGTCTGTCTTGTTACTCAGGTTTCCCCTTATTGTGCAAGAGAAAACATCATGTGTACTGTGATTCTTCAACTACAGAGAGATTATAAAAACATCGGAAAGGACAAGCATGTAGGTGACAATGAAAGTTTAGGCATTAATAATATGCTTGCTCCCTGTGCACAGTATTGTGATTGTTCAGTACTCTGTGAAATAATAAGTCTTCACAACACAGAAGATTATTTACTTTAAAATATCACATTCTCCTGCACTTCTGTTTCTTCTGAAATGCTTTACTAGCTGGCATAGCTGGCTTTACTACTAAAGCAAGCTACATTTCGAGGGATTTGGTTGTTTGTTGGAGGTGGTTTTTTTTTGCTTGTTTGGGGGATTTTTGTTTGGTTGGTTGCTTTTGTTGGTTTGGGGTTTTTTTTGTTTTGGTTTGGGGTTTTTTTTTGCGTTAGTTAGTTAGTTAGTTAGTTAGTTTGTTTGTTTGTTTGTTTTGCAGGGGTGTTACTTTTTTTTGAAAAATATTTTCCAGTTGTTCTAACAGGAAACTCTTCAGAACTTTAGAACCCCATTAAAAATTGGGCTAAACTGTTTTTTCGCTCTAGAAGCAGAAGTGCTGTAGTCAATGCCTTTGGTTTCTGCCTGATTACAGATCACATTGCTCTTCCCTCTCTTGCATTAATTTGTTTCATCTTCTGAAATTACAAAAAAGCCACCTGGCAGCACAGAGCAGTTCTCCACCAAACAAGTCAACTGAACTTGAGTTCAGTTACGGTTCTGGCAGATGTCAGACCAAAGGAGGAAGGCAGACTCCAAGCTGTGGTTCCAAGCTAAGGCTGAAGGAGATGGCAGAAGTGGCACTGTCACCTTCTTCAGGGAAGAACTGTTAAACCCTCTGAGCCATAGCTCATAGATTTCAGCCATGCTATAGAATGAACACCAAGCAGGCTGCCTTTCCATAAACAACTTCGGCAGCTACTTTTGTAATGTTGTGCTACCACTGTACGTTCTTTAATCACCTAGAAGCTGACCAAAAGCATGTTTGTTAGGAATATTTTTTATCCTTTGTCATTCCTGTGTGATTTGTAGTGGTCTGTACTTCAGCCACCTATAGTTAGATGGCAAAATGTCTACATGAATTGTCTTTGCTGATGTAATAACTGAGATTCTGCAATCTAGAGCTACAGCTATTGTATGTTCTGATTACAGAAACAAATTTAAAAAGTAGAAATAAAAATTAACGATCTATAATGTATAGGTCTAGCTGTTGACAGAGATGGTTAGAAATTTTTCAGTGGAGCAGTTATCCAAAGCATAAATTTGCCAAAGTCATTACCAAAGTAAAGGGTTACATTCTGTTAAGTTTTCCCACCTCAGAAAAAAATGCTATCTGGCTGTGAATAAACCTTTATTTTTAGTACATATGTCTCAGTCACTGAAGCAAACAGCTTTGGTGCCAGCACAATCCACAGCAGAACACTCTAGCACAATGCACAGGGGGGTTTCCTGAACCAGAAAAACCTCAGGAGAGTGGACAGATGCCAGGAGCCTGCAGCTCACATCATGGAAGCTGACAAGACATGGGCAGGACCAAGAGCAATGATGGCCATGCCCTCCCGAATATAAAAGAAGCCACCTGGGGAGTGGTGGTGGCCAGGGCAGGATGTGGCTGCCAGGGCAGAGGGGTGTGAAGGAAGGGTGCTGAAGGCGTCAGATTGACCAGGGAACAATGGTAACCACCTGGCAGAAGCTACAGCCTCTCCAAGCTTGGCATCCACCACAACTGATGCAGTTTTGCAGACACCTCTATGCCAGCTGCAGGGTGTGCCCTGCTCTTACACCAGGACTGGCCTGCAGCCGTGAGCACCCCTGTGGGAGATGTGCCCAGGTGCAGCAACTCCTCTGGTTGGTGACAGAGCTCCAGGAGGAGGTGAGTAGGTTCAGGAGTATCAGGGAGTCTGAAAGAATGCTAGACTATTGGAATCACACCCTACTGTCCCTGGGACAAGCCTGTCAGGTAGACAGGATGTGGAGGATTCCCTATCTTCTCTCTACCTGGCAGAACATGGTGCCTTGATGGAGGGGGGAATGGTGACACATTCCTGCTTGGCTCAGCAGTTACATCTCCTCCATGACTCTCCTGCCCTTCCAGGTGTCCTTGCATAACAGGTACAAGGCTCTGCAAGTAGAACCAAACAATTACAAGAATGGTGGTTCATGTGGGTTGGAGATGTCACTGAGGTTAAGTCAACCGTAAAGCCCACACCAAAACCACTTCCATACATTAAAAAGGATGTGTCATTTTCATAGGAGACTCTTCAGAGGGGCACAGAAGGCCCAATGTGCCAATTAGACCCGCTTCTAAGGGAAGTCTGCCACCTCTCTGGGGCCTGGGCTAAATATGTGATGAGAAAAGTTCCTACCCTGGTATGACCTTCAGCTGATCTATTATTGATTTTTCAGGGAGTTGCAATAAGAAGTCCAAGGACAATCAAAAGGCATGTCAGGGCCTTGTGATAACTCATTAAGGGGTCAGGAATACTCTGCAATTGCAGCTGCAGGAAATGATAAGGCAAGAAACAGACAGACCCAGCTAATCCATACCTGGCTCCATCACTGGTGTCATTGGCAAAATTCAGTGGTTTTTAATCACGGGTCAGTGTACACAACACAAGTTCTATGTGCAACAGATGAGGTGCACCTTTCTCAGAAGGGAAAAAGTATCTTTACACACAAGTTAGCAGGAATCACTAAAGGAGCTTTAAAGTAGTTTTGCATGGGGACAGGGATAAAACCAGGCTCACTGGAGTTAAGTCATGGGGTGGCATGACAATGTTTGAGGGATGATGTGCTAGCAAGGTCTGTGATTCTGCTGCACAGTGCTCTGCTGAGTGCACTGGAGCACATTTGAAATACCTCTACATTAATGCACACAGCAGGAGGAAAAAACAAGAGGAGCTTGAAGCTTTGGCCCTGACACAGAACTGCAACATTACAGGTATAAGCACAACCTTTAGGGATGAGTGCTGTGGTTCGGATACAATGATGGATGGTTTTAGGCTCTTCAAGAGGGACAGATAGGGTGGGCAATGCTGGGGGGTGGTGCTGTGTGTGATACAAGGCATGGATTGTATGGTGCTTGCAGCTGGTGATGACATGTTTGAGAGCATTGGGGTAAGGAGGAAGGAAAAAGCAAATAAAGCAGATGTTGCGTAGGAGTCTACTAATGACCACCCAGCCAGGACTATGACACCGATGAATTATTCTACAAGGAACTAAGAGATATCTCTGTATCAGCTGCCCTTATCCTTAGGGGTGTTTTTTTAATTTCCAGGACAATATACAATATTCCCTGAGACTATCATACAGGCAACACATACAGATGCAGGAAATTTCTGAAGCATGTTGAAGACAACTTCTTGGTGCAGGTACTAAGGGAGCCAACTAGGAAAGATGCTCTCCTAGATTTGTTATTTGTAAGCAGAGAGAGACTCATAGGCCAAGTGGCCATAACTGGCTGTCTTGGTCACAGTGACCATGTAATAGTTGAGTTTCAAATCAACGTACATAGAGAAAAAACAGTCCCTATGGGTTTCTTCCTTTCAATTCCAGAAGGTAAATTCACTGCTGCTGTATATCTAAAAGATGTACTGGAAGCCAAGCACCACATGCAGCCAAATCACTTAATATCCTTTCCAGTCACAAACTATAGCTAGCAATGACCTGCATGTATTCCTTCCATACAGTGATTTGTATAAATAAAGAGTGAGAAAATGAAGGATTGGGGGGAAAAAAACCCAATAAACTATTTGCATAGAAAACTTCATCCAGAGGTTTGCATGCCATCTCACTTGGAAGGAGCAGGTACAAAAACCTCTCAGTACTCAGCAGTAACTGTTAGTTTTGTCAAAAACAGCCAGGAAGGAGAGAGCACTTGGTCTGACAAAGTAATACTAGTATTTATAGAGTTGAGGGTAAACCATAATGTGGGAGTGAGAGCATTGGTGCCACCTCAGGAATCAATAATCTACATAGAAATCTGGAATTTAAATGCATATAATCCAAGAAAAAAGATGGATAAAAAAGCTATCATCCCTCTAATGCAGAAATCTCTCCTGCAGAGGCTGAGAACATTACTGAGTCTCTGACCATGTCGGCAAATAAGCTTGTAATCTGGATAGAAAAGGAAAGAAGGATGTCTTGAAACTGATCACAATATAAGCACATTAAGCATGTTTCTCTTTCAATTCCAATACTTTAATCTTTATAAACCCTCTGTAAGTTTTTGGACTACTTTGAAGTAGGTAATTTTCTTCAGAACATCATAATGGTAAGTGGATACCTTTCCATACACCCAGAAAATTAAATTTGAGAACTGATAATGCAGAAGTGGGAGACAACTTTTTTTCCTGTGGGCATCATTGCCTGTGAAAACTCTGTGCTTTTTTGGAATACAGAAAGAACACATAGATAGGAGAATTTAGAATAGCACAGAGAAAATTTCTTAAAATTTTCACCAGCTCAAATCTCCGTCAGTTTCTCATTTCAGATTGTATATATTATAGTTCCTTCACACAATAGAAAGTTGCATGCAAGTCTTTCCTCATATTCAACCCATAGATTCATTTTCCATGCCCAAGTCAGCCCTCTAAAACATCATGAACATTTTTTTCCTCTCTCTGGCCTAATTAATTTTTTCATTCTCTTCTGCCTAGTTACACAGCCTCAGGAGGGCTGAACAGTCTGTAAGGTAAGTGTCTTTCCTGGGAAATAACAGAATGTGTTTGAAATTCCTTAGGCAAGCAGGAAATTAAACCTGGATCACCTACTGCCTGGACAAGTCTCTTACCAATACACAGTTAAAAAAAAAAAAGAAGGGGAAATTTCCCTTGTCGTATTTGAAGAACGATGAGCCAAGGTGTGTTCTTTGGAATAAATTAAAATGGTAGACAACTCCTGGATCATATATCCCACATGGAAGATACATCCCCGTAGTGTCTAGAGAGGCATGAGAGATGAGATCCTGATAAATCGTCAGAACTTCCGTATTAACTAACTAAAGACAGCTGAAAATGATTACTTAGGGAATGTGCAGATACCAGCTGGCTCTCACCTCTTGTGAAATCCATGCTGAGACATCTATCTCTATGGTAACACGTGACTCAGGTTTCCATGCTGGATATTGGTACCTAAGACTCAGATGTTCTGCAGCCCAGGGATTGTTCACTTCTACAAGCATTCTTTCCTGCCAAGAAAAGAAAAGAAGAGAAAAGAACCCACACCACACCAGTGCTTCACTGCACAGATATACCATAATTTTAAATACATTAAAAAATTATAGAAATAATTGAATATGTAGGGGAAAGAGACACATAACTGCACACGAGACATAAGTATTATTTATTTAGTGAAAGAAAGGGACTTTTATCAAAGGACTTATTTATTTTGCAGGTAACAAATTTGCAGGCAAACTCCCACAAAAATATTCACATTTTCCTACTACCGCTTTCAGAAGAACAGTTCGGTGTATGATCTTTGTAAGAGTTAAAAAAATCATGAAGAATATACGATCAATTTCATGACGTACTTGAACTCAGATACACCCTGAATTTGTAATTTATTCATGGCTAGTTTAATAAAACTAAGTATAGTTAGGATGTTTCTGTGACTAAGAGTTTACTATTATGGACACTGGCATTTTTCTATGTTTCTGTGAATAGCTTTGTATAAGAATTATTAATCTTAGTAGTAGGGATACATTATTAGTAAGATACTGAGTTACTGCACAATAAATCTGACAAAATGAGCTGTCGACACATAAGAAAAAGATGTCATTAGCCACAAACATAACACTTAATGGAAGACGGTGTAATGATAAAAATATAGTTAAATGCTGCATAATTAAGTAATATAATCACTAATTTTAGCAGATGGCTGCTTTAAATGGAAGACAAAGTATACGAAGGAGAGGAAGAGAAACAGAAGAGAGGGAGAAGATTGCTAGGCATAGAAATTAAGACAAGTTAGCTTTGAAATGTTCCCCATTACCATAATACTGAAATTCCAGGCAAATGACGTTCTGTAACTGACTGAAAAAAACCGCTAAATTGAATGTTTGCTCTTGTTTCTGCATTAGCACTTTTTATATGTATTAGCTCCTTTTAGATGAGAATCTTTAAATGCCATGTCAATGTCTTAATTAACTAATGTTTGGGAAAGTATCGTTGACCTCTGACACCTAGAATAAGAATTATGCTGTTACACGCTAGTAACTGCACATTGCTAAGTAGTAAATTTTCTTCAAATTAATATATATTGCCTTTGCTTCTCCTGTGGAAAGCTATAAATTCTCTTAATTTTGGAGGTTTAATTTATTTGTTAATGATAACATTGTATAATTAAATCGAAATACAAGATATTTCTCCACAAATATTTTTGTCAATTATCATATCCTCCTTATAGCCCTGATTCCCACTGGATAGTTAAAGTGATAGTTTCTCATTTGGTTTATTAGAAACCTAAATACTTATACTGTATTTATCTGTTCAGCATTTTACAGTATCTTAATTCTAAGTCCAAAAAGACAGCATTAGATAAATCTCTGGGCTTCTTGCAGCAATGTCCATTCCAGCCTAAAAGTGCTGTTAAGTTTGAATAAAAAAAACCCACTTTATGAAATTCTCCACAGATATTAATGGAAAGCATATTGCTGTTAAGCCACCTATTTGGGCTATTTCAAAACAAAAGCATTTGTAAGGGAGTTCTAAGTTCTCAGACAGTGTTCTGATAACCCATTTTATACCAGAAACTTCAGTTGTGTGTCAAGACACAGGAAAGAAACATTTCCTTCGGTAAGATTATGTTTGTAATGTGGACACATTTCTTGCTTTCAAAGGAAAAAACAGTATCACTGACTTCTCCATGAGCTATTTACCCCATAGCCATGGTTTAAGGGAGATCAGTAAAGCACCAGTTAAAATATATTTTACCCAATAGTAGTGTTATTTTTAATATATGCTTGTTGGATACACAGGAATTGTAGAATTATGTACACTGCAGAGAAATTTCTTTCCTATGATTGATAAATAAAATTTAGGAGAAGAGAATTTTGATAGGAATTGGTTTTTATCTGAATATTCTTTGGTTCATCAGAAGTTCCAAAAAAGGAAGGCATACATTTTTGATAGAGCATGGCAGAACATAGATAAACACAAAATATATATGAGTTGGCCAGAATCATTCACATTGCTTTCTTAAATTTCTGAGGAATATAAGAGCTTTTGTATCCTTGAAACTTTTGAATTTCCTTCACTATGTTGAAGCCTCACCTATCAGTGGAAGTCCACTGGAAGTATATTGGACTACATAGACTTGCTTTTACTCCAGCAGTCTGGTTGGTACACAGCATTTTCAGTCTCTCAGTAAATAGATGACATGACATTGAGCAGGCTTCTTGCCCCCAGTTTACATTTAATCAGTTTTGTTCTTTCTTTGGTTTTTCCCAAAGTATCTCACTGTTCCCACAAAGTAAATATTGACTTTAAAAGCTTATGTCAAATGAATATGGGGAGCTCTATGAGGCAAAAAACTGACAAGGTAAAGATGTTGAAAAGAAGCACAGACTGAATAGTAAGTAGCTGAAATTTATCTGGAAGAACTCCCTCCCTGACATCTTGAGGTGGTTTGTCACTGTTGGGGCGGCCGAACGACACACGTACACACAGATAGTGCCTCGATTATGGGCCAAAAAGCCTTTTATTAACAAAGCAGCTTCTTTTTATACACTTCTGTCTGTTATCATTCGTGTTACATAGTCATTGGCTGCTAAGTTACTATAATAGACTCATTGGCTATTATTAACTACAATATATTACCATTGGTCACCTATGACATAAGCATTTAAGCATGCAGAAAAATACCAGGTGCAGAAATGTTGTTTGTCTCCTATTGTTTAACTTTCTTGCTTCTGTTGATACTACATTTTCATGGGTAAAAACTAATTGTTTTTCTTCTTACGGGCTTTTCTCATTAATAGAAGCTAACCATCTCCAAATTAAGATCTGTGAAGCCTTCAGACTAGCTGTCGGCCTCAACAGTGGTTTGACCTTGACTGGATAACAGTGCCCACCAAAGGCACTCTGTCACTCCCCTCCTCGTCTGGACAGGGGAGAGAAAATATAAGGAAAGGCCCATGGATCGAGACAAGGACAGGGAAAGATCACTCACTGATTACTGCCACAGGGCAAACAGACTCAACTTGAGGAAAATAGGCTAATTAATTACCAATCAAAACAGAGTAGGAAAACGAGAAATAAAATAAATCTTAGAACACTACTTTCTTTTTAGGCTTAACTTTAGCTCTCCTTCAGTATTACCTGTCCTCCAGTGGCAAGGGGGCTGAGGAATGGAGATTACAGTCAGTTCATCATGTTTTTTCTGCCACTCCATCCTCCTCAGCAAGAGAAGTCTCTCCCCTGCCCCAGTGTGGGGTCCCTCCCATGGGCTGCAGTTCTTCACGAGCTGCTCCATCATGGGTCCCTTCCACAGGGTCCCTCTGCAGTGTGAGAACGCAATGGAGTCCTTCAGGAACAGCCTGCTTCAGCACAGGTCCCCACAGGGTCGCTAGACCTGCCAATAAAATCTGTTCCTGCATGGGCTTCTCTCTCCACAAGGTCACTGGTTCTGCCAGGAGCCTGCTCCAACATGACTTCCCACAGGTTTACAGCCTCCTTCAGGCATCCACCTGCTCTGGCATGGGGTCCTCCATGGGCTGAAGGTGGATCTCTGCTCCACCATGGACCTCCAGGGGCTGCAGGGGCACAGCTGCCTCACCATGGTCTGCACCAGGGGCTGCAGGGGAATCTCAGCTCCAGTGCCTGGAGCACCTCCTTCCCTTCCTTCTGCACAGACCTTGGTGTCTGCAAAGTCATTCCCTCAGGTATTATCACTCCACTTTTCTCTGGCTACAATTTGCTTCTGAGATGCAACATCTTTTTCCTTTCCTCCTTAAACAATTATCCGAGAGACACTACCGCCATCACTGGTGGGCTCGGCCGTGGCCAGCAATGGGTCTGTCTTGGAGCCTGTTGGAATTATCTCCATTGGACATAGAACAAGCTTCTGACAGCTTCTCACAGAAGCCACCTCTGTAGCTCCCCTGCTACTGAAACCTTGCCAAGCAAACTCAATATACTTTTTTACTATGTTTTTTTGTTGTGGCCTCATGGCAGCCCCACATTTGTTATGCCACTACCAGAACAGGCTTTTTGGAATGCATTATTTAGTTCAGAACAGATTTACTCTTACTAACACTATAATTACTAATAATTTAATAGCCTCACTGACCTCACGTAGGAAAAAAAAAAGAGAAGCAGACCTTGTCACCTTGTCAATCAAAAAAAAGTTAATGAATATGTATATAAAATTTTTCAAACTAGTAAACAGGTGCCCTATACTTGTATGTAAAAAAAAATCAAGTAGAAAAATAATTTCTATAGAAGACTACTATTGTCAGACCCTGCATTTACTAAACTGACTCTTCGAAAAAAATTACTACATAGTATAGATAAAACTAGCAAAGGTACTTCCCAGTTTCTAGCAGAGAGTATCTTGCTTGCATCTCTTGCTACATCTTTTGGAGGATGGCATGATCAGCAGAAAAGTAAGGAAAACCTGGGCAAACGTCATTTGAAGCTGAGTAAAATTAAGGGAAAGAATTCCATAATAACAGTTGTGTCTCAATATAGCTCAGCAATTCTCAGAAGAAGATTAAAAAGGAGGTTTCTTGAGAGCTCTCTGCATGCTCAAAAGCCATTGGAAAATACCTTTTTTAGTTTTAAAATTGCATCTTAGAATCTGGCCTTTGCATCCCCACTAATATTTACATATGCCTCTGAACCCTTCACATTCATTGCCCATGGCTGCTATTTTGTCACTTCCACATAGAACATTTCCATTTGAGCACTGAGAAGTGTGCTTACTGTGTCAGTGTCCAGTGAAGCACAAAAATTAGAGAAAATACTTACCCTTTCCTCTCCCCAGTCTGAATGTCCCTCATTTTCACAGCAGGGAATGCTTTCAAAATTGTTCCCAGGAGGTGACTGTCATTGTGGGTGGCCGGGGTGGCTCACATACATGCTATTGCTGTCCCCAACACTACATTTCCCTCTGTCCCCCTTCTCCAACAAACCCTGCACTGACAACATGCCTGCTCTGGCCTGCCACTTCCCAATGAGCTCCAGCTCCTCCCTGAAAATGCATTCTCCCTTCTCTGACTGGATAAGAGTCTGTGGCACCTAGCAGGGCATCTCTAGCACTAGTGCCAGCATTTGCTGGAATCAGCTTCCACTGGATTAGGGAGGTTTGATGTGCATGTGTGCCCCACACTGCCCAGCACAATTTTAGTCCTCACCTATGACATCCATCCCTTACAAATTCAAGTTCTCACTGATGCAAAATCAGTGCTTGAAGCACAGAAATATAAATATGTGTTTCAGCTTGGACATAAAAGGTAAATAAATTCATCTGTTAAAGACAACTAAATGCAGCTTCAGTGAAAGGATCTAGTTAAAAATTAGATGAAGATATCTTATGATATCAACCTACGCATGGCTGAAAGAAAAATGTTATTAAATCTCTGTAACTAAGATGTGAGGAAAGTCTTACATGATGAATGTAAAATGCCTTTATGTATTTTTAAAATGAATATAAGAATTTCTGTCATGGGCAGTAAAATAAACATAAGATAATGAGATGATGACAGTACATGAACTGACTATCCATAACATAAAAATTAGTGATGGCTAAGAAGAAAGCAATAATGACTTGTTACATTCACATAAATCTACACTTAGCTCTCATTTGGTAGTGGAAGCAGCCAAGTAGAACTGGATATTAAACTTATGTCAGACAGTTGAGAACAATCTGTGTGAGTTATTCAATTGCAATCTGCTATAAGTGAAAGCTGTGCTTACATAAATGACATTGAAACTAATTCTGGTTTTGTAGAAGATATTAGGGGAAAGAAAAATAATCACATTTTCTTACTGTCTTGATTGTTTGGAATAGGAAATATTGCCTAGCTCTTGCTGGTGGAGAAGTTCTCCGCAGAAGACAAGAATACCCAATATATACCAGATTTTCCAGTAAGGTGCTTCTTTCCTGGCTGTAGTTTCAAGGGAAGGGGTCTTCTCTGAGACCGACAGCTTTACTACCAGAAGAAAATCCATACTTTCTGTGGACGCCAGTAAGCATGTTTATAACCACATCCCCCAGTTGTACTTTAGCAATATTATAGGAAGGTAAGGGAAAAGGGTAAAGACAAGCAATTTTACCAGGTAAACCTCTTCTCTGACTAGGTAAACTCAAGTTCTACTACAATGTCCCACACCTAACATTTCAGTATCAACCCCCAAAACTCATGTGCCTAGTGCAAATTTTATGTGTTCATTCTGCCGCTCATTAAAAAGAATTAGCAGCTCAGAAAACTAGACAGAAAACATTTTGAAGCATCCAGCCAAATTAAGTTCAAGGAAAAATTAAACTACAAAAGGCATGCATCAGAAATGAAAGATTCACTGCATTGCTGTATTCTAGACAATGAATTTGTATGGACCGAGTTCAAGATGAGGACGTTCTGGTCTCTGTGCTTATAAAATAAAATGCCCATGAAAGTAACTTTCTGTCTTTCCTGCCAAAGTCTGTAACTCTAATCACAGTGAATTTTCCAACAGAGAAAAAGGAGGTAATGCATCTTAGACTGACACTAGGTTCTCCAGTGAAAGAAAGACAGATTATTTTAAAATATACATTGAAAGCTGGTTGGCCTCACTGCTTTGCGTTGACTTCCACAATGCACTGAACATGAATTTCCCAATGCTGGGCTTTTAATAAGGTGTAAGCATACTGAGTGGATTTTAATAGCAGGTAAATGGACCACATTAAATGAAATTTTAAGAGCTCAAGCTAATGAAACATTAAAAAGTGTCGTATTTTAAACGGCATGGCTTTCTAAAACTGTAGCTTTTGATCTGCAGCAAGCACCTTGGTTCACAAACAAGTTCTGTACCCAACGCAGGTGCCCCGGGCCCAGGCGGTGCCAGCGGCTGCAGCGGCCCCAGCGCAGGGCACGGCTGAGCCCCTCAGCCACGGGCGGGCGGGCGAGAGCCCCGGGGAAAGCCTGGGAAAGGCCTGCAGCCCATGGAGAGCCCACTCTGGAGCAGGTTTATCCCAGGGGAAGGCCCCAAGCTGGAGCTCAAATAGAGCGTGAGGAAGGAGCCACAGAGAGGAGCTGCTGTGGACTGACCACAGCCCCTGCACTGCTCAGAGGGAGGAGGCAGAGGAGTCAGGAATGTTGGAATGAAGTGGAGCTTGAGAAGAAGAGGGATGTAGAGGACTGGATTGTTTCTGTATTTGTCCTGCTCTCCCTCTCCTCCCCCACTATCAAAATCCAGCTTTAATTGGCAATAAATTAAAATAAATTTCTTCACATCAAACTTGTTTTACCCATGATGGTAACTGGGAAGAGATCTCCCTGTCATATGAGCTTTTTCTTTTATTTTCTTCTCATATCCTGTTGAGGAAGAGGAGTGAGAGCACCTGGGTGGGCATCTGGCAACTGGCTAAGGTTTGAACCTGTGTTCAAATAAACAAGACCCTTAAAGCTTATAATCTTCAAATAGATATTAATGTAAACTCACTTTTCATCAAAAGTGCTAATCTGTTTTGAAATTCTTGCAAGATCTTCACATTTCTGATTTGTCAGTGAAGAGCCTTGGGGATCTAACCATCAAAAGAGTAAAAGTTTGGACATGAGGTTAATGGATGACAAAATACATCTAGAGTTGAGAAAACTCAAGATACCACTCTCTTAAAGAATAAAATGTATTTATATGTGCATAATTTAAAATATTTTCTTTGAAATTTTACTTATTTCTTTCTATTGAATTTTGGGAAAAAAATTTGTTGGAGTAGTTAAGGCAAGTTTGCACAAACAACTATAAAAACCTTTACTGCAAAAAATGACAGCAAATAACTTTGATAGTACTTGACATAAAAAAGTAAACCAGGCTCTGGTACCTATTCTATTCTGGACCAGCAGCACAAAGGTGACCTTTTTAACACCCTTAGGAGAACACCAGACCCTTTATTTTATGTCTTTCCAGTAAACGTAGCTCATCATGATCATTAACTCCTTAAATACACTGAGAAATAAATTTATTTATTCAACTCTTATTTTTGAGCACGATTTTCTTGAAAACAGTGACTGTGTATTAAACTGATATATCTAACAAGAAAAGGCCTCCCTTTCCTTCCAGCACTGATCTGTTACCTGTAATTCTGTAGAACTGAAGATTATAAGAAAACGATTCCTCTGTCCAAATTAATCAGTAATGTATAGTATCTCTAAAAACACCTACATCGCTCCATTAAAAATAATCAGAGCCTTGAATAAAATGCTACGGTGTAGTGGCCTATGCTGTTTCCATGCACTTTTTTTTTGTTGTCCTTTTTTTACATTGTTTGCTTGGGCCTTTTTTTTTTCCTCCTTCTCCTTCTTTTTTTCCTAAACCCATGCCCTTCTTAAATCCCTCCTTTTGAGTCTTTTTTTGCTGTTGCTGTCGGACATAAGCAAGTTTATCCTACAGCTCACTCTTCTATTTTTTTGGCCTATAATACAACGACTGAATGAATTTTAAAATGGTTGGTATTGGGCAGAAGCCTCTTTCTCATAACATTAGAAACAGGATTTGATCTTTTTTTCATGTCATATTTCCTTCAGAGTAGTACTACCATAAAGAGTAGGAAGATATTTTAATTGGTGTAAGCAAAACATCAGACCTCATTCATTTAATTAATCTTTTTGTTTTGTTTCCATTATTGCAGTACAAACACTGTACATGGAAGTCTTTCTTTGCAAAAAAATGAGTTCCAGGCACTATGTCACAGTAAGAATAATAAGTGAAATTATCCAATACACAACAAAGCTGGTATAGCATCCTTGCTAATCTCTCAAGTTAAGAGGAAATATTTTTTCTCCCCACACACTGAAACATGAAATATGTGACCTTTAAAAGCAGTGACAGATGCTTTAAAAGGGGAGAATAGTGGGTGTTATGTGTAAAGTATGTTTTGCTGATAGAATTGCTTTTTATATTGTGCAATCTGTCACAATCACGTTAAGATGGTTGAAAGAAATCAGTGCAACATTTCTGCTGGAAAATGCTGTTTTGTCAGCATTTGTCACCAGGTACAAAGGAAAACAAAGGAAAAAAGTCAAAATATTCTAACTGGCATGGGTATTTTTTAAATTCTCGGGTCATTCTAATAATTAATTAGTTTTAATGTTGAATGCATCTGCTAAAATATATTTTGACACTGCTGAAATTAAGTATTTAATGTTTTTCTTCCCTAAAAAATTAATTTGAACTTTAGATCTGTTTTAAATTAAACGCATTTTAGATTAGATTTTTATTTATTTCATTTCACCAGTTAAACATAAGAAAAAATCCAGCAAGGTGACTGCCTGCTCTCGCTTTGCATTGGTCTGTCTAGATCAATTTTCAAGAGTGATAAATTTCATGTCCTGGGCCTATAAGTTCTCAACTGACAGTGTCTCACAAAAGCCAGGTAGCTGAAGAGGGAACAGAGATGTTTTAGAGTTCTCCACCAAGATTAAATAACTGCTTCTGTTTAGAACAGACAACAAACACATAATGTGAGTCTTTCCATTCCGTGAAATGATTGCAAATGACAATAACAGGTATTTGCAATAAAGGAGATTTAGTTTGTCTATAAACAGCATTCCAAGACGGGCAAGCATAAGAAGGTGCCACCTATAAACAAGTCATCCAAGGTTTACAACCTGGTGTCAAAAATACAGTTAGATATGCCTGACACTGCTTCAGCATAGGATGGTGAAATAGATCTTTAAAACTTCCAAAATACTGTGAGTGTTACTGTAGAAAAAAAAATTTTGAATGTGGGAAATCCTCCTATTTTCATCTTTCCACTCTCTGGGGTACATGAAGCCTGACAGCGCTACCATCACCTCTACTGTTTGGTGGTGGCAATGAGAGAAACAGAAGTCAGATATATTTGCTAATTAGGTCAATACCTGAAGGAACTCTGTGCAAGTATCCATCTCGATGAATCATTTAATTATTTCTTTTACAGAGAGAGGTTTTTAATTTAATTTCTAGTCTGTAATTCAAAATTCATCTTCCTAAGATGTTAGTTGCTTTAATCTGAACTAGAAGTTCTGCTCTTTTACACTTCTCTACGAATTCTTCACTCTCCCTTTCAAGAAACAAGTTGAAAAGATCTCTGAGCCTGTGTTAGTGCTTCTGAAGTTCAGTTGAAGAGAGTGTGCTGCTGGCTCAAATCACTAAGTTTTTATGATCTCACTTTCACCTAATTTCGTGACAGGAGGAAAGCATACAGTTTTCTGTCTTAGCTGGATGCAGAATTGGCTGTTATTCTTTCACTTGTTTAGGCAGTTTGCAAATGTATAATCTACCGATAGCTGTGCATGCACTAGTACATATATTTGTTTCACCTACTTACAAGTTTCACTGACTTTCACTGTAGAAGGGAGTTTTAATCCCTCTTTGTCATCAGTCTGTCCAGTTTCACAGGGGATATCCAAGACCTAAAAAGTCTATTTCAACTTTTATGAACTACTCTAATACTTTTTTAAAAATATGAGTCAATTTCCATTTACAGTATGACCTTAAAATATTCTTAGAATCTTTCATGTGTGTTAGAGAAATGTCTCTTTCTTAATGGTTTCTGAAGAAGTAATGCATCTTTTCTTGAAATAGTTTAATTGTTTCAATAAATCACAAAGTGATAGCATGGTTTGGTTTGGAAGGGACCTTTAAGATCGTCTATTTCCAACATCCCCACCATGGGCAAGGACACCTTCCACTAGATGAGGTTGCTCAGGGCCCCATTCAACCTGGCCTGATTTATAAATATTTATAAACACTCATTTAATTCCAAGAAATACACAGGCATGAATCTGAAGAGACAAGTGACTTGCAAGTTTAACATCTACAGCTATCTGATATAGTGAGTACTTCTTAAATAATTTTTAAAGGAAAGCTAAAGTGGTGCATTGAATCATACTTTAAAAAAAATCAGTAATTACCTTAAAATCACTGAAATTAATAAAAGGATCTGCAGTGGTTGAAGTGGTTCACATCACAATGATATGGAAACTACATTTATTCAAGGGTTTTTTGTATAAGTGGTCAGTTGATCCCAGGTGACAAGCAAACCCCCATGCACTTGCTTTCTCAAGTCCTCTCAGCAAGCTGGGAATGAGAATGGGAAGGGCAAAACCAATAAAAAAGTCATTGTCAAGATGAAAACAGCTTAATATTTGAAGGAAAAACACAAAGATAAACAGGTGATGCTGGAGGAGTTACTCACCACCCAAAGTCAAATGCCTGGCTCATCCACAAACAATGGCTTCTTTGGAAAAACACACCTCGGTTTTCTTGCTGGGTATGATGTTGTATGATATGGCATGTCTCTTTGGTTACTTTGCTCACCATCCTGCTTGTATCCTGTCCCAAAATCTTGCCTGCCACCAGCCTGCTGGAGTGGGAAACACAGGCAACCTTGATGCTGTGCAGGCACAGTTCAGCAATACCTAAGCCACCAGTGTGTTATCAACACTGTTTTGGTTCATGTCCAAAACCCAACACCATGTGGATTGCAATGAAGAAAATAACTCGATCCCAGCCAGACTCAATAGAGAATGACTGATCTTTATTACACAGAATCACTGAAAATTTATGCTGTTAAAGCTGTCTCCAAGCCCCGTAAAATATTGTGCAAGATTTTTAAAGTTGCTATTTGGGGACATAACACAATTTGTTTGTGCCCTGCCCAAACAGTCCACTTCAGACTGATCTTAATTTCCTTGGTTTTTTTATTTTCTTATGAAAATAAATCTGTACCACCTGGGTTGACATAAAGTGACTAAGGGTAATATTTGAATAAAATCTAATTAAAAATTAAGTAGTCAAGTAGAACCAGAACTAGTTAAGTTCTGGTTGAAATTTAGCCAGAAAGATCTAGCCAGTAAGTGAGAAAGTTATGCATTTTCTAACATTATAATAGATTGGAAAAGACAGAGGAGTAAGCTATAATTTCCATTAACAATATATCCTTCTTTTAAAAATAGAAACAACAACAACAAAAAAGTTCCAAAACATGAATTTTAGAAAAAATATAACTTTGTTCAAGTTTTAATGTCAGTAGAATGCAAGTACTTGTCAATCACATAGCAATTTCTGATCCATGCTTAGAAATATACATACTATAATGATGTATTATTAATTTAGCACATTATGCCTCCCTCAGCGACTTTTATCTGCCCTTAATTACTTATACTTTTATCCCTATTTTCCATTTTCAGGATTTCTTGGATATCCTGGTCCCCTTTGCAAGTATGAGAATGGACAAACAAAAGTTTTAATGCTTCAAAGCACCTGGCATCATAATTTTTCTTTTAAGGAAAACAGATAATTGGAACCACTTTTAAAGACCCCAAGTTAGAGGAACACAACACACACCTTCAATAAAAGATTTTCCAAAAGTAAATTTCTCTGTTACTTGAAAAAGGCTTGGAATATTTGTAGAAGGAATTTTAATAAAAGCATTTACAAGATGTTAATCTGAGGTAGACATCTATGAGAGCAAGTACAGAAGGCCTTCTTTGTGAAACTGTTTTTGTCCTCTGATAAGTAGTCCCTAGCATCATTACTTTTTGATCATGCCTCAAGTGAATTTTTACAGTCTGAAAACAAATGTCTTGTAAATTGGCTTGGGAGGTATGATTATACCTGTACCGACTGTTGTCTTGTTCCTGAAACTGACAGCTGTGTGACTTTTCTATTTTTATATGAAAATAGTCTTTTAATTTATGACCTGCCACCTGCACTGTATTTGTAACAAACAACAAAATAATTCAATGTGCTTCACAAAGCACAAAGCATGTTAGCTAGTGCTATTTCTGCACATTTAAAAGCACAGAGTCTATAAGAAGTAAAAGCAAAAAATGGGGGGAATTATAAAAGCTTCATTATCAAGTGTGTGCACATCAGGGTAATAAATGTGGGTTTCATTCAAAGCAGTTATCGTTCCTGACATGTTGCTGTTCCATTAGAAAGAAAAATAAAGAAGAAAAGTTTGGGAAAATCTTTACTAAGCTTGTTCATCTTGCTTGATAAAGGATGCAATACAAAACATGGATACATGGTTGTTTCACTCTTAGCATGAAAACAGCTGTTCTAATTCACTACGGCCACAGATATAGTAGTTAACAAGTTTTGCACATTGATCAGTTTTACCCCTTACAGGTCCCAACTACCAAGCTGTATAGTCTCAGGGAAGTGAATGAAATTCTTGTGATTTAGAAGTAGGGAGTTTTATTGCAGTCTATTTTAATTCCATGAATTCAATTAAAATGAGACACAAAATAGGTTCATTGTTTTCTGCAAGAAGTTGTAACAGCAGGAAACAGGAGCAAAAGTAATTTTGTTCATCACAGCAATTTCACATAAATTCTTATCAGCACTGTGGTGTTTTTTGGGTACATTTGATGCAGAAGTAGTCATGTCACTTAGTGTCACTGAGCTTTTAAGGCCCAGGCCTGTCAGAGTCACCCAGAGCCTCTGCTGACAGACCCTCTGACCATTGTCACAGAGGCTGCATTGAACGTCGGACCTGGGTCCCCAATCTCAGTTTGAGCTGTGCTGTACAGCTGCATCTGGGCCTGTGTCCTGGAGGCAGCTCAGACCTATGTTACAGGCAGCCTGACCTCCAGCTTTGTCTTCCAGGTGGACCTTCACCCTACATTGCATGTCTGTCAGCCCTGTCCTCTCCTGATCCATATTTTCTCATTCATCTTCCTAGATTAACCTCAGATCTGAGGCATGAGTTCACCCTGTTTGGGTATACAACCTGAGGGCTGATGGATCCCATCCCCAGCTTGGTCCTCCTTGGGTCTTGTAGGACTGTGCCTCATCAGGAACTGGGATCACCCTTGGCTTCTGGATTTTCCTTCCTCATGAAGAGGCTCCTGCTGCTCCTAAGATAGAACTCTGGCAATATCTGGGAGGCCTGAGCTGAAACAAAGCTTCTGGAGCACCTTGCAATGGTATCCAGAACCCCTATTCCTAGACACTTGTGAGGTGGGCAGTCACTGGCCATGAACACCTTCATCCATGAAATGGGGTCCAGGTGCCTGGGACAATCAAAATGACACACATTGCAGAACAGGAAAACATTAAAATCACATGCCTTGCCCTGTGCAGCAGCAAATCCCGGTCAGCTGTGTGCTGGAGCTGTGGGATGGCAGAAACACGATCTCTCATTGGTCAGGGCTGCCCCCCTTATCTGCTTCTTCCAAGAATTGAGTTCTGTATGCCTGCTTTGAGCTCAAGTTACAGTTCACATGTAACAAATGACCTGAATCTGTAGGGAGGGTTGGACATCAGTTAAAATTACCTGATCTGCAGAGGGTCTTTGATACAAGTTTTGTAAAACTACCCAATGTGCAGTCTAGGTTAAAAGAAAGTTTTTATTATAACTGCTTTGTTGTGCTATTGTTCTACCAAGGATCTCTAAGCAATCTGCCTGTCTCCATAGTGCTGGGTGACAGCAGTGTGCTTGTGGTGAATGTCCCAAAAATGGTTGGTTATGTACCTGAACGTAAATGTTAGAATTGATAATGGACTAATGATAAAGGACTAATTTCAGTGCTCTAGTCTTTCAGGTTGTTAAACTAAGTTTGAGAGCTCAGCTTCTTGGTTTCAAGGTGGCAGCAATTGTCAAAACTACCTCTATTACTAGACAAAATAATAAAATAGTATGCTATGCACTATTTTTCAGCCTCCACCAAGTCCTAATTTGAAGAGTTTGAGTTAAAGTGTCCTTCTACAACTCTTAGATATTAATAAAAGATGAATATTATTCTTGTTATGATGATTTCTCAAGAATTCTGGGCAGCTTTTTCCCCACAGAATCACAGTTTAATATGTCAACCAAGTGATAAACTAAGTACCCTATAAATCACTGAGCTGTCATTTTGTTGCATTTTCCATGGAACACCTTGACTGTTTCTATCATGAAGAACTTTTCTTTCAAATTTAGATTAAAGCAAAATACTTTTTGTGTAGGTTAATTGCTACACTTGAAGTTAAAATCTCGGATAATTTGTGATTTTTTTTCTGTTAAATTATCATTAGTTATTTGTGTTATTATACTTTTTGCATAATTGGGAACTTCTTATGCTGCTCAGAAGATGATTGTTTTCTCATACTGAGGAATACTGAGCACTCTTGCAAAGAAGAAACCATCTCAACATTTTCAGTTGACAATCTCAAGCAACAGTCAGTATTGGCTTAAAGGAAATAAGGGAGATAGCAAAGCTAAGATATTCATAGAAAATGCTGTCCCTATCTTTCAAATACAAATGTAGGTTTTCTTTTAGGTTTTGGGATTGTCTGTCTTCAGCTTTCTGATATACCCTGCTCTTAGCAATTGGCTTGTATAAACAAATCTATTTAAATTTTCTGAAGATTTACTTTCCATAGGAGTTCAGCCCAAGTAAACTGTCAAAAGTTTACACTGTCATCAACATATATAAGGTGTTGGATATTTCTTAATTTTGTAATAAGTCAGTGAGGTCTCTGACTCATTCTGTGCTAATTAAAAAGCAGCTTGCTTAAGACATGATCTACTAAGTTAAATGTGTTATGGGTGACTAAGGGGAGGTTAAGTAAGTGCATGCCAGAACAGAGGTGCTTCACAGGCAAGAGAAGTTTCTTGCAGATTTGTATCCGTATGTTTCTTTGCCACAGCTCCACATCTCAATTCTGCATGAGTCGGAGAGCTTTCTGAACCTGAGCTAGAAAGAAATTCAACTCTCACAGCACTTTCAAGTCTGAATAGTGTACATCCAAGTTTGAAGCTAACCAACATCAAACAAAGATAATACGAAGAAGAGGGCCTGCCTGCCCATACTGAATGGTGGTTACTTAAAGTGGGGTTTGATCCTATTCAATTTGCACTAGTATCTACAGAATTTGATCCATCCAGCCCCTTAGGTTGCATGCTGACAACCTTCTTAAATATATAATTCTTTCTTTACTATTTGAGTATCTTCCAAAACCTACAGTACCTCAGACTGCATAAGTGTCACAGTTCACTCACCTCATCCTGTCACTGCATGTTACCTATCCTGCTGATTTGATTCCCCTTCTGAAAGGTCTTGTTTTGTATTACTGCCAGGAAGCTATAGAACTTGAGTGACAAAGGAATTTTTGACATTTTGACCTTTTTGTCTCTACTGTTCCCTATATTGCTGCTGTGCTCCAAGCTGCATTCCCTGCTTGCTTCAGAAATGCTTTTACTCTTCCTCCTGATTCTATAAATATTACAAATTATAGAGTGGTTGATCTCTTGTCTCTCATTTTTACAGACTTTCTCCAGTCTGCTACTGTTGTACTAAATGTTCCTTGTATCAGTGACCACTTATGAATTTCTTTTTTGTGCTTGTGTGTTGTCAAAAAATTAGTGCACACTGACTTACTACCGAGTTATTGCTTTCTTATACTTTACCTCAATCTGCTATTATTTTTTGGAAAAACCCCAACATTCTCCTTCAAGTGAGAAAGTATATTTGATTCTACTGTTTTTTCATTACTTCTACTTTGGAGGCAGATATAATGTTCTCTTTCCAGAATCTCTTTTTATGTCCCTTTCTTCCACTTTCCCCAAAGTTTCTTGTTTATCCATTTATGGCTCATCCTGTACCTGAATGTACTGGCTTGAACTATGCACTGGAAATCCCGAGGAACATGGTGTTATGTTGTAAGTCTTTCAGCAATTTCCTTTGAAAAACTCAAACTTCCCCATTTATTAATGTATTCCTTTCCTTGCTGAGGCTGAAATGATAGATTTTCTATCATCACTTCTAACTCTTGCCATTTTCACACTATTAGGCTATTTAGTTCAGGGTTTTAAGAGATTTCCATAATATAACTACTCAAGCACCACTAGTGAAACCTAGTGTGAATTAACACCCGTAGCTACCACCAACCAGAAGGTGGTAACAATTTCTCAGTGTCCAGCAACAAAAGCAGGTAACATCTCTGGAAGAAAGCTTTTACCTCAGTGAGATGCCTGCTTTTTTGAAAACCCTTACAGTTTAAATAGATTCAGAGCATGTTTGGAATATCATAAAATAAAAGGTATTTCAAATGAACTGGGGAATGGCCTGACACATACCTACTGAACTTTTTTTGAGACCTTTCTCTTATTAGGAAACTTTTATTTTCCCTAACCATGTCTGTGACAATTACTGAGAAGTACCTGTCAGAAGTAATTGCATGGCTTCTGGCCTTACTGGGTGAAAGCAGATTTTTCATGCCATGACCTCATTGCTTATCAGAATTTCTTGTTGACAGCAGCATATTCTTCATGCTACAGGTTACTCAGTGGTCAGTGTCTGAATGTTTCTTCCTTTGCCAGACAGTTTGGCTGAGGCCTGGCCACTTTGCTCTTATCAGATATTACCTTTAAATTGGTCTTTAAAAGTGGTTTGCATGTTTGCCATGTCAAGGTTTTGATTACTAACTGGCTTCACTTTTGCAGTCTTATATGGACATTTCAGTGATGAGTTTTTTCACAAAATCTTCAAAATCTTGAGTTACATAAATAATCAGTTTATATTGCATATCATCACATGTTTTTATTTCCCACTGTCACTGTCTTCCTTTAAGCCAATTATGATTTATCTTTAGAGCCATGTCTAAAGTTCATGCTTACATGTCAGATTTTTGTTTGGTGGGAATCTGGGTGCAGTTTAGCTATAGAAAATATTTTCTTTCCATAAAGATGCGACCCCTTAAATGACACCTCCACTGGTCTGGACTGGAGGGAATAGAATCTGCTATTAAAAATTACATCTGTAAAAGTTTCATTTGTTAGCTATGGACTTGTGCAAAACCTTACTGAAATGATCAGTTTTCATTTGTGATTTTGCTTTCAGCATGAAAAATTTCACACTCAGAGAAGAAGGTTCTTGTTCCAATTTTTACCTCTCATCATTTAGTCTAGAAAAGAAATATGCATATTTCAAATACACTGATAATATCTGATAGACTGTGTGACCTACTGTATCCATTTAAATGAACAGGACAAAAAAAACTTCTTTTTTTTTTTTCTAATTATGAAGAAAAGTTTCAAGACTTTCAAGACTGCCGTATATTGCAGGATAAGACTGGGAATTCTGAAGAACCTGTCTTCTCCAATGCTGCCTCTGTTGGAGCAGGGTACCTGTTTGGTGACCAAGTTAATAACAAATATTTGTTAACTGCTCGGTTTTTTCCAGAAGAGAACCCTCAGATGGATCTCCTGGGGCGCTTCCACTGAGACCTACAAAAAAGATTCCTCCTTCCTCTGAGGCATCCTAATGTTACTCTTACATTAAAGAGAGAGAATGAGTGCTGAAGTTACTGTCTGCTGAAGTGTTCAATATAAACAGAATTAGCATCTAGATAGCATTTGCACCTTACTGTCAGTTTATCATGTGTTTATCAGCTTTATCAGCTCCAGGTTTATCAGCTGTAGGGCCAAAATTAGGTTTAAAACCAAGTGGATCAATGCT
This sequence comes from Pachycephala philippinensis, assembly GCA_013397055.1. Taxonomy (NCBI): domain Eukaryota; kingdom Metazoa; phylum Chordata; class Aves; order Passeriformes; genus Pachycephala; species Pachycephala philippinensis. The sequence continues at coordinate 348,345 of VWZT01000756.1, forward strand.
TCTGCTCACATCTTTCACTCTGTTTTAAAAATATGCTGAGGCAAATTGTAACAGGACAGATAAGGTTAAGTTGCACAATAGAGAAAGTTACATTATGCAGTGAGGGATTGTATACAGGAAACACGCAAGGAGAGGACCTAAAAATATGGTAGGGTTTTTCCTCATCCCTTTTTCTCAGTAACCAACCGCCTTGCAGGTTTTCCTTCTCTTTCTTGGATCTCTAAATTTTGTTTGAGTTTAATGTAAGATTGTAGTAGATAGCTATGAGGTGAATTACTTCATGTTATTTCGGGGGTTGTTCAGTTTTGGTTTTGTTTTTTTTTTCCTCTCCTTATACTCTGTTTCCTTCCCTTGCTAACAGTGTTTTTCTTTACCTCTGCATTTGATTGCTTGACATATCCTTTGGCTGCTTTTTAAGGAAACAGGGAGAAGTGGTAGATCATGGCACTGACATTGCTTGTGACTGGCAGATACTTGACTTCTTTGTGTTGTGTTATTTTAGACTTGTTTGTTCTGTCTAAATAATTCTTTTAGTCCTTCTGCTTGAACAAGGTGATTCACTGGAATACCATTTCTATTAATTGATACCGTGGCAGTGGAGACACTCAGAAAAAGATAGTAATGACACTTGCATTAGGAAAATTATACCTGTCTTCTTGTTTTTATACATGCTGTATCAATTTCGTGGCTGCTAACAAGTATACTCTATAGTCTTAAATTTTTGAATACTTTTTCTTTGTGTCAGTTTTTGGGGAGAATAAAAGGAAGTCATTTCAGGCTATAAAACCAGAATCAGTAACATGGAGACAGCAGTCATACACAGATGTCTGTTGTTCAAGAGCTAAGCATGAGATGCACTTCTGGAAGGAGAATGTTTGATGGGTTGAAAACCACACATAGCATACTGTTTTACTGTTGTAAATTTATTGCAAGCACTTGTCCATTTTCTCACAACACATGAATTTTAAATCAGTACGTCATGTTCATGTTTACTCTGTTACTTTAAGTCAGTTACCAGGCCATTCTCACATTCTTGTTTCTTCTTAAGAGTACCAAATGGCACTGCATAATTGGACCACTGCTTGTCTGAAATTTGGAAGTGCATGGCTTCCAGCCTCTTCTAAATTGAAAATTTCACACAACATGCAAACATCTTCTAAACTGAAAATCTGAAGTTTTGTGGGGTTTCTTTTCTTTTCTTTTCTTTTCTTTTCTTTTCTTTTCTTTTCTTTTCTTTTCTTTTCTTTTCTTTTCTTTTCTTTTCTTTTCTTTTCTTTTCTTTTCTTTTCTTTTCTTTTCTTTTCTCTTCTCTTCTCTTCTCTTCTCTTCTCTTCTCTTCTCTTCTCTTCTCTTCTCTTCTCTTCTCTTCTCTTCTCTTCTCTTCTCTTCTCTTCTCTTCTCTTCTCTTCTCTTCTCTTCTCTTCTCTTCTCTTCTCTTCTCTTCTCTTCTCTTCTCTTCTCTTCTCTTCTCTTCTCTTCTCTTCTCTTCTCTTCTCTTCTCTTCTCTTCTCTTCTCTTCTCTTCTCTTCTCTTCTCTTCTCTTCTCTTCTCTTCTCTTCTCTTCTCTTCTCTTCTCTTCTCTTCTCTTCTCTTCTCTTCTCTTCTCTTCTCTTCTCTTCTCTTCTCTTCTCTTCTCTTCTCTTCTCTTCTCTTCTCTTCTCTTCTCTTCTCTTCTCTTCTCTTCTCTTCTCTTCTCTTCTCTTCTCTTCTCTTCTCTTCTCTTCTCTTCTCTTCTCTTCTCTTCTCTTCTCTTCTCTTCTCTTCTCTTCTCTTCTCTTCTCTTCTCTTCTCTTCTCTTCTNTCCTCTCCTCTCCTCTCCTTTTCTTTTTTCTTTTCCTTTCCTTTCCTTTCTGTGAGAATGAGCCAAATTCATACAAAATATTTCAAAATCTGATTTTATCATTATGCATTTTGTAATTTTATAAGTTCTTTTTTCTGAATCTTGTGCTTGGTTCAGTTACTGTCTTTCCTGCAGAAAATCAGTCAGACATCTCAAAGATTTACGAATTAGAGAAAGAAATGCAGTGCTTGAGGGACACAGAAACTGAAAAAAATGCTTGTATATCCTCAAATGACAGACCCAAAGAAGGCTAGGGAGCTAACCAAAGTATTTTAATTCTAGAAAGACTCCCCAACCCAGAAGGCTGTGTGTGTGAGCAACAGTCCACCTCAATTGTACAGCTGACAAAGCAGTACTCAACAGGATTCAGTCTGCTGGACACCAAGCAGAATCTGATATACAAAGAAAAGAGTGCTGGGAAGCAAGAAGATAAAAGGTGAGTAATTTTAATGAGGGGCACCCAGGTGGGCAAAACCAAGCGCCGGATTATTTTGTAGATACAAATCAGTCCTAGCAGTGTGAGTTGAATATGTCTTTGTTCTCATTGGTTTGAATGCTGGAGATGTCACAGTAGAGACTGCTCCCTACTGCAACTGGAGAGGCAGTCAGAAGGAATTGAGTGAGGTGAAAAAACTTCAAGATATTTCTGAATTCCACGAATATGAAAGCAACAAGTTTTCGAGAAGATGAAAACTTATTACCGTGCGGAGAAAATAGGCAAAAGAAGAAGAAAGAGAATCACTGTGGGGATTGTGGCAGACTTTGTGCTGAAGGTTATATTTTATGTGTTATATGGAGTGAGCAACTGGATAATTTTTTTTTTTTTTTTTTTTTTTTGAGATACACGTTTTGGGAACTTTGCCTCTGTTTCATCACTACACAGCTCTGCAAGATGTTTCCTTGTAGTGAGAAGATAGAAATTGAGTGGTGTAACTGCATGCTGTATTTGCACACAATTCACCTGAGTATAGTGTGCAATGTTTAATTAAAAATAAAGGCTGAAAAATGGGAAGAAAAGCTGCTCCTTGGTTTGTCCAAAGCTGTTGACTTGGGGTGGAGTGAAACTATCTATGGAGAGTCTGTCCCTTGGATTCACTGGGGGTGGGGGTCACTTCTTATGGAACGCCAAGAGAAGAAGTAGTAAGAAGCAAAGACTACCATCTTTTGGGGATAATCGGACAATGAATAAAAAGCCAAAAGGGTCACTGTCTGATTTCTTTTGCTGGTCAGGAAATCCTGGAAAGCTGTTGTACTGCCAGCAAGACTGGAGGAAAAGGCTGATGTGCGTCAATGGAAGAGAAGTGAAAAAATTGTTTTCAATGCCTTTTGTTGTAATCTGTGACATACCAGAACTAAATTTCATTTATTAGATTGATCTGTTCTTGTTTGAAAGCTGATAAACCTTACTGTAGGGATTCTACGCCTTTTAGTAGGCTATGTTTTAGAAAGCAAAGAAAGCAGTTTCTGTAAAAGGCAGACCTGGGGTTCATAATACCTGTCACTCAACCTACAAATTTACTAACCTTTCTCCCACAGATGGACTGGAAAACTGAGAACTTCTTGTAGCTTCTGAGAAAAAAAAATATCCCTATCCTGAGTTTTCAGAGTCCAATACTCCCTGAGCAAGGTCTTTCAGATACTCCATGAATGGAGGCTTTAATGTTTAATGTTAAATTTACTTTTTTTGGAGATATTTCACACACAGGATTTCTGATTTAGCAGAGCAATGCAAAATATACTAAAAACACAATCCAAATTACAAATATAAGGTACACTTAGCGATATGGCAATTGCAATGTCCTGCTCAATCCCAATGTGACTCCCCTATCAGCCTCTACAAAATGCTCACCATCACAATATAGGGCATCCACCTTTGTCAGGAAGAAATATGTGGGTTGAAGACAGCTCAGGCCCGTTACTTCCTTTGCCATATTTTTGCTTATTGCCTGGCTTTTGTACTCTGTGTTGAGATGACCCATGTATTCATCCCACTCCTCCATGATAGCTCAATTAACTCAGGGAAATATTCACACTTTTTAAATGAACTCAAGGTGATGCCTAAAGAGGCCAGCCTAGCAACAGACACTAGACAGGAGTAAGGGAATAAAGGTGGATATTTATTTGAAAGGCCTTCAGAGGTACACCCTGGGCAGGCCAAAGGCTACACCCAAGATGGACCCCGAGTCACGAGTGCTTCACACTTTTATAGGTTTGGTCCATTTGCATATCAACAGGATTTCACCAATTAAACTTTAGCTTATGATGTAATTTCCCATCAGCTTGCCCCTCTTCCCAAGACGCTGGTTTACACATTTCGGGCCTAGGACAGTCTGGGTGTCCTTGGAGACAAAGCCTGGAGAGGCTTTGTTATGTCTATCTTAGCATGAGAGAACAGCAGCTAACAGGCTACAGAACACTTTAGAGTTACACACTAGGAATACAGAATTTGAAAAATATAAAAGCTAAAATGTGAGGCATCAAAGGAACCACGGGTTTATGCATTCAGTTGTTGGTAGGTGTTTACCTGAAGCAAGAGCCTCCCTCTGGTCCCCCTTGTGTTGAGAGGAAGTCAGCTTATTTGCAAAAGCTGAGTTCAGTCACATCCTGCTTTATTCCTTGAGCTTTATGGACATGGGGCCCTATCCCTTCCCCTCTGAGTCTTCAGTCCATCGGGTTTTATTGTTCAGTCATGTGAGATGACACATGGAACGAAACTGAAATAGGACATATTTGTGAACTGTAAAGCAACAAAATGCTTTGGGTCAGCAGAAATTCTTAAATTTGAGAATTTTTGCAATGGTTCATTTTAATGCTGACCTTTTTCTGATTGATTTTAATATACATTCTGTGAAACTTAAAGTAAAATGGTCACACAGAAATGTTTGTTTGCTTTGCTTTAAGATATGTCAGAACAAGTCACTTGGGTAATTGCCAGACATGTTCCACTGATGCTATATTTTGAACCAGAAATGAAGTCCCTTCTAAAAAATTATTTTGCTTCTGTGCAATCAGAAATTTGTTTCTAGTTTTCCTATCTTCTACACAGCTGGGAAAAAAACCCCAGTCAGCTGCATCTAGCACTAAAATGGTTAGAGGAAAATGTGCTACTGTTACACACAGGAAAGAGTCTTAGGCCAGTTACAAAAAAAAAAAGAAACTGCTATTTCTTCCTGTTCGAGAAACAAATGGTAATGATAATTCTAATTTGAGATTATATGTTGTGTATTACGTTACCAAAATATTTTCTTTTTAAAGTCAAACAACGTGATGCAGTTGACTGACACAGGAGACTTTAATTGAAACTGGTGTTCTGGCATCTATCCTCAGTCTAATAAAGTAACTAGGGTCTTAAATCTTATGCTTTTATGCATTACTAAATCATATTTTCCACTGTTAAAGAGTTAGCATAATGGGGAAAAGTAGATCTTCATCTAATATTAAATGTAGGCAGATCTTGCTTGCTTCAATTTGTAAAATGGCACATAAATAACATTAATGCTGTCACTGTGCCTGTCTCATTTTCTGGGAACCCTTCCATTACATGTAAGTATTCCCATGAAAGCAGCAGAGATCCTTGTGATGAAGCAGCTACAGACTGTAGAGGAAGTCATCAAATGACCCAAACAAAACACAGATCTTGATGTAGATAGCACTGATCCACAATATACCTATTTTCTGTTCAGTAAGAAAAAGGGAGTTGTAGACTATTTTACAGACAAGTAGTACTTTTATGTGCTAGGAAGTGACTTCATCGAAATCAAACTTCCATCAACCTCATAAGCAATTAAAGAAAATGTCAAACTCCTGATAACATCTAGGGAGTTGGTTGCTATTAGAGTGTAGGATAAGTAGCATACATGTGAGATGGCAGTTGAATTAATATACTGGAAACCTTTCCTTGATTAATCTGTAGTATATACGTCACATTAATCAAGGAATCATTCTACTAAGTTCAATTTTATAGGTGTTCTACTGTCAGTAGATTTTATTAATGGATATGCCCATCCTCAATTAGTACAGATTCTCTCAAGTCCAAACTGGAAAGATAATAGATTTTTTTCTCCTTCATTGTAGTTTTTTTGACTTTCTGGTTATACAGGGAGGAACATCCAGTTAAACAAACCATTGAGAGTGAAGGATGTGGTCTCACTGAAAGAAAGGTTTAAAATCGTGGTGTCAACTGGTTCTTAAGCAACCTCTTTATTGCATTGAGCTGCTCTGTCATAGGTTAAATGACTACATGACTTGTGAGATACGTAAAATTTTTCTGTAAATGCTTTTACTCTAAAACAGAAAAGAAAGACTTTCTCTAGTAATTTGTATCATGCATTATCATGGAATCATGGAATGGTTTGGGTTGGAAGAGTCCTTAAGATCACCTAATTGCAATTCCCATGCCATGGCAGCAGGGGGGTGGGGGTAGTCTTTCACTAGACCAGGTTGCTCAGGGCCCTATCCAATTTGGTTTGGAACACTCCCAGGGATGGGGCATGCCCAGCTGCTCTGTAGCACAACCTGTACCAGGGCCTCACAGTAAAGAACTTTTTTCTACTATCTAGTCTAAACCTGCCCTCGTTCAGTTTGAAGCCATTCCCCCGTCACCACATGCTCTTGTAAATAGTCCCTTTGCATCTTTCTTGTAGCCTCCCTTCAGGTACTGGAAGGCCACAAGTAGGTCACCCCAAAGCCTTCTCTTTTCCAGGCTGAGCAGCCCAAATTTCCTCAGCCTTTCCTCATATGTAAGGTGTTCCATCCCTCTACCAATCTTGGTGGGCCTCCTCTAGACGTACTCCAACAGGTCAACATCTTTCCTGTGTTGGGGACCCCAGAACTGGATGTAATATTTTTCTTGCTTTGCAAAATATCACATTTCCAGCTATTTGGTATGCTCAGTATCATTGTTTCACACTAAAAGGGATATGTACTCTTATGTATGCTCAATTCGCATGAATACTTAACTGAGCAGTATTTTCAATTTTAGTTTTCATTAGTGGACATGGTGTTAATCACAGAAATTTAGAAAAATCTCTGCATAAAATATATGTCTCCTTTTGCCTATTCTACTTGAAAGAGTAATTTGCTGCTCTCTCTCTCTCAAAGATTGGTGTCAATTTAGCTGCTCAAATGCTAAATTAGTTTTAAATCTCCACTGTCTCTAATGGTTATAGTTTTCATTAGTATTTGAATGACAAATGTCGGTTAACAACTACTCATAATGCTCACAAGAGAACTGCATACCAAAATCTATTTATTCAGATACGACAACTTGGCACAGTCCAAGAAGACAATCTGTAAAGCATGTGTTTTATTTTCCTGAAGGATTTACTTTTCAGTATGCCTGTCTCAAAATTGAGATGGTTTATGACATTATGGTTTGAAGCCTTGGAAGTGGCTTCTAGTTTCTCAAAATCAATCAGCAGGATTGTGTCATTAAAAAAAATAATTAAATCTCTGAGAAGTAATTTGTGTAAAAACCCCAACCCCCAAAGAACCCCCAAGCCAAACAAAAAAACACACTGTCATTTCTGTTCTGCAGTGTTTCCACAGTAGTGAAGAAACTAAAGACAGAGGTGCAGCACAGATGTTTTGCCAGGTTTTAGTATTTTGAAAAATCTTTTATTCTGTGAAATCTCATTTTGGAAAGGGCAAATTTGTTAAAAAGAAAAGACTGTATCCCAGCAGACACAAGATAGCATTTAAGTCTCTTTATCTTTTATACTCTTACTGGTGATGCTTTGGAAGTAAGTTTGGTATGGGTAATAGCACTGCAGGTTTTAAGGTGAATACTAGAGAAGCTTAAAGCAAAAGAGCCTTAAGCATGCCTGCAGGGAGATTCATTTTAGCACAGAGAATGAGTACCTTCCACAGTGATGTATTAAAGTTCACAGTGCTGTAATATCATGTGGGACCAAACCAGGAATGGTTTCACTGAAGGCAGCAAGCAAAGTTATAAGTGACATTTGAAGTGGGTCCTTATGTTTTGTCCCATGATTTGGTTTGATGCATAGTAAACATGCTTATTTTTAAACTTCTTTTGGAAGCTCACCAGGTAAACAGGCTTTTTGCTGATCATAAAAAGGCTACAGCCAGGCAGTGTACCCTCTCAAATATAATGGATATTTCAGGTGAATACAAGCAAGATCTCCTGTGTGCCCTCACCGTGCAATGCTGATCTATTGAACCAGACAAAGAAATAAGTTATTCACATATGCTGTTGCCCAGAGGCAAGCAGGAGAAATGAAAGTCGGGGACCAGCTCTTCAAAGGCTGCCTGAACTGATTGTCAGTTTTGTCCATTTCATACCTTGTTTCTGAGCACAACTTCAAAACAAGGCGGGCGAATATAATTCTCTTTTAATTTAAAAAGTATTGAGACACTGCAGAAGCTTGTTTCAAGTGGAACTGAAATTATAATTGTCATAAGACAATAAACTGAAGTTTCATCCATTCATGCATAATGCCTTTCAAAAGGAATGTAACAAATGTGTAGTTTGGATCCCCTCCATTCTTCCCTCTTAGTAAGTAGTTCCACATACCATTGAAATGCTCTTACTTTGCTCCCTTTCCTTGTGGATGAAAGGATCCTTAACCTCATATCACAGAGAATAAAGTTCCTGGATTTAAATATAGACATACATGTTCCTTAGGACCTATTCCTGCTATTTAGGAAACATGTTTTCTATTTTTCTTTTTATGTTTACACTAACTGACTCAATAGACAATGTTAAGGCATTAAAGACAGTTTTATAAGAACAAATTTATCAAGAGTGAAATGGTATTTACACAATTCATGGAGATACCTCTACCTATTCAGCCACTGACTGCATTTTTCAAGCCTTTGATCAAACTGGTTCATTTGAAAATGAATGCTCTTGATCCTGAATAGTAATAAAAAGACAACCCTCAAAACAAACCCTTCTCTAAGGTGTGATTATCTATCTGGCTCACACCAGTTATTTCAAGTTGTTATTGCAGCCCATTTGCTTGGCATTAAAAAAAAAAGAAAAAATTAGAGTCGTCTCAGGGATACCCCTTAGGGAATTGTTTAAGGAAGAACTAATATTCTTTTTACATGAAAGTGAAATTCTTACAATGATATTTTACTCTTGAACATGCGTATTACAGTAATCACTTGCTGAACATCACTGTTATGTCCTCCTGGCCACTGTGTGGAGAATTGTATGTTATAATAATGCTAAAAATATTTTATTATAATAATGTTTTTTAAACAGAAACATGGCTATGATTTGTACTCAGGTATTTGATACTACTCACTGAAATACTAATAAAGTACATTTGTTAATTTATTTTGTTAATATATACCTTCAAAGAACAACATTAGGGATATATACAGTTAATGAATACTCGGCGTGGGTTAACAAGAGGAAGCTTACTTGACCAATATTGACTTATGTCTGGTCAGAAAACACACATGACATAAGCAGAAATCATCCTTTCCAAGGCAGACATTCGCAGTTTTCTCAGGCAAGAGTGATAGTTGTTACCAAATGCCAAAAATTCATTGTCACAACCTGTCGAAAATGTCTATACCAACACAATGCTGGGTTTTTTCAGGAAGATATCTTAAGACTCAATATTACATTCTTTCTTTAAATTATTATCATTTAACAGTGAATAGAAAGATGTCTCTGTAAGCAGATACATTGATTGACTACATTTCAATGTCGGTGGGAGGTATCTAAACCTGTGTTTGTGCACCTCAGCTGAAGGTGATAGCATTGTTTGGTGTCCATCAAAATAGTTCCTAGGAAAAAAAGTCAGACCAAAACAAAAGTATTTTGTTCAAAAAGTTTGCATTTTTGCTATTCTCAAGACACTATGGGAAGATGTATCAGTATTTGAGAAAATGTCTGGACCGGATAGAATGCCCCAAGCTACATCGAATAGCTCACTGCTCATAAGCATAAGAATACTGTTTTTCTGATAATTTAAATATGTATTACATGAAAGAGCAAAAACCTCATTAATTCACAGTAATCTGAGACAAACTTCTTATTTAAACAAATATATTTGGTACCCAACATGACATTTTCACTTTCATTGTTCTTATATGTTCAACATTTCCTTGTTCAACAAACTTGCCAAACCTAAGAAAGAAATAATTTTTGCCTTAAGATCATATTCTCAATGATTGCTTTATCCAGATGCCATTTCCTTTCAACAAACCTGTCTTCTGATAGGAATATTTTTTCCTTTCATGTCTTTCATATTGCCTCTTCTGTAAAAGAAGCTGGACTCTAGATTTTCTTAATAGTAGATTTCTGCTGTTTTCTCAAATTCTGTTGTACGACACACACATCTCTCCCTTTAATAAAAGATCTAGACAAGTTTAAAGACATGAAGTAGATATGTAAATAAGACAGATTTTTTCATTGAATACACCTGTTTTCTAGGCTGCTTGTGTAATGATGTACCTTATCCTGATTTCCTTCTTTTTCTGTCCCGAAACACACTGTGGTTTATTCTGTGGGTAAGATAAAATTATATGAACAATTCCTTTCATCTATTTTCCCCCTCCAGTGAATGCATTCAAATAACTCAATATCTAAATTGCTGTAATAATTTAAGGAATAGAAGTGGTGTTCTGAAGAACTATCACAGGAATTAAAAGGATTTTTTTATTCATTGTACAAATTTAAAAAATGCTTATTCTACTAATAATGAAGTTATAGCAGACAACAATTTCAAATACATGTAAGAGCTTTCATGCAGGAGAAAGTATTAATAAAATCCAATACACTAAATCTTGAACTAATTCATTATTAAAAAATGTCTTTCAACAACTTATATATAGCAGAAGAGACTTAAATGTTACATGTTTACAATGAATATTTGACTTTTTAAAATTTTGTGTAAAATTCTCAATTGCTTCTTCTGTAACATGTCCCTGGTACAAAGGAAAATGAAAGCTTGTGAAGTAGGCTACATGTACTCTGAACATACCTTTCTGTTCAAGTTTTCATTGAGAGACTAGATTCAGTTTTCTGAGTTTTGCTGCCCCACACTGGGATTACAAGAAACTGCTTCAAAAAAATCTAACTGAAAGGGAAAAAGCTGTCAGAAAAGCAAAGTAAAGGCATATAAGTCATGCATTTTTGTAAGTTTCCTGCAGTTTCTATAGATCAACCATGTTTCATTTATCCTTAGCTGCAGCATAGCCACACCAAGTTGTTGTGCTTCCTGTGAATTTGGGCTTTTCACTGTTTACAAGACCTTCCTTAGTTTCTAGCATCTCTTCTTTCTTTGTAATTTCCATATTCTCTTATACAATGAACTTGCAAACGCAATATGATCTTAGGTGCCTAACAGTTGTATCAGTTTGTTAATTTTATGGGGCCACATTTGACATTGAGCTGTCGACAGAATTGTCCAAATTGTCCAAATCAAATATTTCCACAGGACTTTATCCCCAAAAAAGTGATAAATCACTGATAAAGTTATGCCTCAGTCCATATGTGGAGGATCAGCATAAGTATGTAAACAAGTTTTGTCTCAAATGTTCTGACCGTTGTGAGAGGAAAGTTGTTAATGGAAGAGAGGGTCCTGTGAAGATGGGCAGCACTGTTCTGAGCCAACTTCCCTTTCTGCCTTGAGGCTTGAGCTTGCATCAACTCCCTCCCCCCTCTGACTCACTTCCTGTAGGGCTCCAAGAGGCTGTCTGTGCATGCACAAACAATGTAATGTGAATGGTGCAAAAAACCTATTTTACATAAGATATGTGCACCAGATAAACTAAAAACAGCAGTGGATCGGTCCTACTCTCTCTCTTCATCCCCCCACACCTGTTGACCACAAATCCAGACCATCCATGCAGCAGGCACAGCGCAGTATCTAAGGACTGCTGATCTTCTTTCTTCTCTTTCTCTCTTTTCAGTCTTTATTTCTGTCCTCCCTTGCTTTGTCTTGGCAAAGTGCAGCTATCATATTCTACCCTGTACTCTGAAGCTTGCTGTGAGAATTGGGAGCTTGTCAAAGGGTGTTGTAAAAGGTAAGGACTTGTTAAGCCAACCTTTTTGAGACTAAATAGTGGGCTGATTGCTGGAGTCAAGGAACTATGCAATAAAGCAGAGGAGTTCCCTGACATGTGGACTGATGTGTTTCTTCAGCTCAATGAGAATTTATAACAAACACCACACCTTCTACGAAGCAGGTCCTGACACCGAATTCCACTCACGATCATGGTGTCAGTTCTAAGCCCACTCCTGATGTGACCTGAATTGTAGCTCAGTCCTTGAATTGTTATGAATATGGTAATGTTTCTTGACTAGCTAAAAGGTTTAAATTTGGAGCCAGAGTTCCAGAAGACTTCTCTTTGGTCAAAGTAAGTGTAGTAGAGGTATTAATAGCAGAGTGCTGAGGGTCAGGGCTGGATGTTTTTCTGAACAGTTCTCACAGGCTCTATTAATTGTCATTGCTCAGAATTCATGGTTATGGCCCAAAACACCCTGCTTGTGCTCAATCTGAACAGTTGGTTTCATCTGATTAAATCACAGTTTGGGCTAATGATGAAAGCTAATTGACTGAAGCAAAATCCAGATAGGGCTGATGGACTGGTGGTAATAGAATAAAGAGCTAAATCCTTGAAAGTGAAGGGAAGGATAGCATCTTTTCCTGTAAGGTTTTGACATCACAACTTTCATTCAAGTTTGGATTTATCTAATGGGATAGTGGTTGTCACCAGGACAGACAGTGACCAGGATGCACACATGTGCTTAACTAGAAGATTGCAAAATTCTTTCCACTTAGAATTTGGTAATGCTATTGATATGTTTACCTTTGAAATAGAAATGCTCTTTATGTAGAGTATGAATTTAAATTAATGACAGATGAAAAGTAGTGTAGATGTTTCCTTATTATGCAGATGTTTCACCCTGAATACGGTCAGTCCTCTGTGATCCTTCCACCAAGTGGTAGAATATGAAGCGTAAGTACTTGCTTATTTGTGAGACTGTCTTTTACGGAATCTTAATTTTAGTATTAAAGTGTTGATTAAAATTAGAGGAAGAATTTATCTGGTTGTGTGTATCAACACATACAGGTAACCAAGGGCAACCATCAAACCGCAGCCGAAATGCAAAGAGCAGATTTATTTCATTACCTTGCTGACAACACCAGGCAGCAGAAGCACACAGGGGGACCGGTTCCGTTAGGCTTAGTTCATCCTAGGGAAAGTGGCAGGGGTGGTGCTGGGTGGGGGACATGGCTGCCTGCCTCACTCTAGCAATAGGCTTTGTGCATGTCTGTGAGTGTGTTATCTCTCCACAAGAATTCTACTTCTCCAAGCAGGCCGAGGATGAACAACGTTAGGTATAAAAATGGAGTTTTCCCACAGCGGAGTTTTTTAGCATTCTCAGCTGCAAGGTCAATTGAGTGAAACTATTACCTCCTCCTCACAAAATCTTCCAGTTTTATCCCTTTCTTCCCAACACTGGTTTTCCCTACATCTTTAGGTAAGCTTTCTCTTCTTGATCTTTTCTGGTTTTGGCTGGGGTAGACTTAATTTTCTTTGCAGTATGGGATTGAGTCTTAGATTTGTGATGAGCATAGTGTTGATACTACAGTCATGTTTTCATTGTTAATGAGCACTATTTACAAAGTCAAGGCCTTTTCTGCTTCCCTCACTATCAGCACACAAAGAGTTGGGAGGGGACACAGCTGGGACAGCTGATACAGACTGACCAAAGGGGTGTTCCAGACCATTTGGTGCTGATTCACCAATAAAAGCTGTGGAGAGAAGGCAGACGTTAGCGACATTCGAAGTGATGGTTTTTGCGTTCCCAAGTAACCATTATGCGTGATGGAGCCCTACATTCCTGGGAATGGCTGAACACCTATCTGCCCATGGGAAGCAGTGAATTAATTCCTTGTTTTGCTTTTCTTCTGTGTGTGGCTTTTACTTTCCCATTAAACCATCTTTATCTCAACCCACAAATTTTCTACGTTTTGCCCTTTTGATTTTTTTTCCCGCATATCACCAGAGGAAAGGATGCAAATGGCTGCGTGGTGGTTATATGCCATCTGAAGATAAATCACACCACCATCTTTGGTTTAGAAATTAATTGAATTTGGCTTTTGTGAATATATGGAAATATATAAGACTTTTTTTTATCCACTGACATTGTAGAGACAGCAATGATTTCAATTGTTAACTTAAGTTCCTGCCAGACACCTTAATAATCATGCTTCTAATGTCTAGATCAATGAAATAAAATACATGCTTCATTGCACTACTTAAGTAATGTATTCAGTTTTATCTGAGTCAAAAACCTTTTTCCTTCTTCTGTTCATCTCCCTGGTTTACATGATTCTATGACAAGTAATGAAAAGACCTATTTATACCAAGCTGCAGCCTCACTGACACCATATAACTAACACTGCTCTTTGCAGCAGTGCACCCAGGATCAAAAGTGAAGGCAATTCCATGATACAGACCTTTCACACACTGATGATTTTACATGGGACAAAAGAATAAGATTTGCTTGTCATTAGCATAGCATAAAAACATGCAAACAAAATACTGTTCTTCTCTTAAACTCAGTTGATATCTCACACCACAAAAAAAAAAAAAAAAAAAAAAAAAACATGAAGGGAGGAAAAACAAGTAATAATTTTCAAAAAACATTCTTATTCTTTAGTGCAGCAGTTAATATCTGCACTGAAAGGCTGTTTCATACAAGATCTCAGTCTGGTCTCTGGAAAGGTACATGTTTAATTCTATGTACCAAAGAATTTATTTGACAGCAGTAATGTTTCCTGTTTTGATATTCTCAGTAGTATAAAATCAAAGATTAACAGTGAAATGGAAAATATTTTTTAATATAGACTTTGTCTTCAAAATTGGGCTAGCATAGGCTTTGATAGTTGTTGGTGGGTCTCTATGAATACTGAGTAATAAAATAATGCAAAATTAGAAATATCTCAAAATCACTGTTTGTAGTGTTTTATCACTGCTTTTCCAGTAGCTATGATTGAAATAAAAGAACTTATTTTCAATTATTTTTTATTTTATTTTGGTATGTTACAATTAAACTGAGAATTCTAAAATAAGGAAAGATCTTGATTAAAGCCTTGCTTATGAAATCCTACTTAGCATCTCTGCATTTGCTCTGCCATCAGTTCCATTGTTCCTCAGGAATAGATTTTCTTGCCAGATGCAGGTATCTGAACATTGTTATATTTTGAACTTTCTATTCCCTGTGTGGGGCTTGATGTTCCTTCACAGACTTGGTGGCCAGTTCCTTAGTTGTTTAGGTTATGAAATGACAGGTCCTTGGAGGAGAACGTGCTTGTCCTTCTCGGACATTCCTGGAGACAGCTACCTCTGCGGCACATCCTCCATGGAGTCTGCCTGAAATCTAATGACTTGGCTGCCAAGAAGCACTTTCAGATTTTGCTTTTTTTTTTTGCTTTCTTTCATCCTTCTCCTGTTTCAAACATATCAGAATGAGTGTATCTCCGGTGTTCATTTTCATTTGTTTCTGTGACAAATGTGACATTCCACTTTCGGAGATGGTCTTCTTCTATGAATGTATTTTAAAATAAGAGTTTTAAAAGAAATGTCTTTATTATCAGGGACACATCTATATATGAGTGAACTTGCACAGTCTTAAGCAATATTTTTATCTTTTAACAAATTTCCTTGGCTTTTAGTTTGGTCTTTTTTTGTGCTCTGGAGAAATGATTGTTTGGATGCAGTCCAAATGAGTTTATCAGATAAGTTCACTCTTGAGTCTGACAAATTATGTGAATTTATTTAAACTAACATTGCATTTAGTAAGCCTGTGTATTCATTTTTCATTCATTTGATAAGAATTTAATTTCTCTCTACTAACTGAACAGGGGAGGGAGCAAAAGTACTGTTCTGATTTTCTTTCTCATTAATTCACAATGAGATAATGCATAGGGAAAATCAACTCAAATAGGTTTGCTGTTTAGACCCTGTTTGAAAAGAAGCCAAGTTGTTCTTCTTACTCTTCCCTTTCTACAACCCCACTTCTCACCCCAGTGTCTATTTCTGCTTAGAATTTAGGCATCATCCTTCCCAGAAAGCTAAGACGGTTTTTCAGTTTAAAGAACTTATGACTTATTAGGATACATATCTCCTTTTTTTAATCACAAGAACAAACTTACCAAATTGGCTATATCATTCCAGTGGTACAAATCTTTGTCCTCATAGCTCACAGTTAAGTTTTGAATGCTCAACCGTTTAAGTGAAACTCAAACTTTTACAGAATGAAGAACCATCTACACCTCCCAATCTCTTGCACAAAGTGTTATATTTGGTATTAGGAGTATAACAGTGTAGTCAGGGAAGAGCTGTTACTTGATTACTGCAAGAATACAGTTGTTTAGCTATTGATGAACTCAACTGGGCTATAAAACAGGAAAAAGACAGGCTAATTGTGCCTGTCCCCTACTGTACATATAAGGGAGGATAGTTTCATAGGAATTTTTGCCTCCTCACAAATTGCAATTCAATTCTCAATTTATTCCAAATAAATAAACTGGAAAACAAAGCTTAGGGCTTGTACTGTCTGGTACAATGACATAAGCATGCTGATGTTGAAGTATTCTACACAAATATGAGCAACATGACCTTGAAAGGGGAAAAGAAAAACTTACGTCAATGTATTTGAACACAAGTAAAGTGCAGTAAACAAGTAAAAATTCAAAAAATGGAGAACAAGATAAACACAAGTGAAATGGAAAGAATGTTTTGCTGAATATAAAAATAAGAATGGTTGGCAAAACTACAAACAAGATAAGCAGCATTGGAAACCTGTCTGGGAGATAGGTAAGCAAGCAGCATAAAAACATTGTGCATGAGAATGAAGAAAAAGGAAGACAAGCCTGCTTCAGTTCAAACTTCTTTTGCTGAAAAGCTCTCAAGTTTGATCACCTCAACTTCTGCAGTTGAGGCCACCCAAGACAGCATCTGTCATTGCTAACTATACAGTGTCAGCTCTGTGGTCTTTGTTTCCTCACAGCTAATTTATATTCTAGGTGTCAAAGACAAACAGTTTTGTACAGAAAGTGTTGACAATGTATAAGAAACAAACATTAGCATGAAGTGTGTTGATAATAAATTAATATAGTAATTTTCTATTGTAAATGTAAAACTGGTAGGATTTACCAGTCTTCTAAAAGCTTCCATCACATGCATTTGTAACTTCTTTCCTGTTAAACATATATATACACCAAAAAAAGTTGTTGCAGAAGTTTTTTAAGTCATATGAGACGTCACTAAGCTATATCTTTTAAATCTTGTGTCATTTTGTTCTTAGAGACTTCTAGCAAGTGAGTTGGAGAATAGGTGATGCTAATCACTAAATGAAAGCTAACTTATAAAATTTATAACCTGGGAAAATGCTAACATCTTGTGGTTCTGTGAATTATGCTGGGCACTTAAATACCTCTTCTGACCTGAAAAAATACTGAGGATCATAATTTTGCAGTGTTTGTACTGTCTCAAAAAACATGCTGAAATGTTCCAGGGTAAGACAATTTCCAGACATCAAGCTGTCACTATCATCAGAGTTTTTGACTATATATAGTTGCCTCTTACTAACAAGTAGAGACAACACAAAGTTTACAGTCTACAATGTTTCCACAAACTTCCTTGGATGACAGAGATAAAAACTCGGGTATGAGGATATTGTTAGGGGGTTTGTGCCTCTCTTTGTAGCAGGCATTTCCTGGGAGAAGCCACCTCCATTCTTCCAAGTGTGTAAAATACAAGTCTTTCTTCCTCACTTCTCTGTGTCACTTTTAAACTGCTTGTAAAGCGTTGTAGGTTTAAAACTCCAGAGAAGAGCCACGAGGGGAGTGTCACCACAGCTGTGGATGGTGGCAGTGGTGCTGCTGAGAGTGAGCGAACAAGAGGGCTGGTGCAGGGCTCTTTCTGGAGCTCAATAAGGAAAGCCCAATGACAAATGGCTTAATAAGATAACTGCTTTAATATGAAAGAATGAGAGGAGAAATACAGATAGGAAGTGTTTCATCTCTTCAAACACTGGGCACCCCACATTGATGCAGCATCATTTGGAGCCTAAATGGATTTTTCACATGGTGCTTTGAAGAGCAGGTGCTGTTCATGGAGAGAAACTGATCCTTTTGGTCATCTGAGCTATCCTAAGTAATATCCTCAAAAGGAAATAATTCTGTTTCTAAAGGATGCTCTCATAGGACTTCCTGCTGCACAGTTAGATAAAGGCAAGGCCAGGCAGGAAGTATAATTGTAGGTTCCAAGTGCGATATGCCTTCAGGCTCCTTGTGTAAAATGAGCTGGCCAAGTTTGTCCTGCAGACAAGAGCTGTGCACCATCAGAGTCCAAAGCCGTGCTGGACAGGCAGCACAGCACAGGCCTGACCCTGCTCCGGTTAACTTTGTGTGGATCAGTAACCCCTAAAAGTGCAAATGCTTCTCAGTTAGGATCAATGTGATGGTAGAATAGAATAACACAAAGGGTTGATTTTCATAAAGGTTGAAATTTATTAAAAGAGAAAATTAGGAAGAAAATAAATGTGTATCTTTAGTATATTTTAATAACTTCAATGCACATGTTTTCTCTGTAAAACTGAAATTGCTTTGGACAGAAAACAGGTATTTAAAGATCATGGACTTGGTGGGAAGAGTTCTATACATAAACAGTAGAAGGACTTAAGGTACTTAAGTTTTCGCTATTTTGTATTAGTATGTATAAGTTGTCTAAAGGGCCCAGTCCTGTAACCGTACCAACAACATGCATAGCACTGGCTTCAGCACAAAACACAAAAGATGATTAAACTGAGAAACAAGCAGAGGAGGAAGCTAATTCAAGAATACTAGTGCTTTTATTTTCCCTTTGTATTTTTTTAAGTCTTCAGTCTCCAATAAAAACTGTGTGACAGTGAATTAATTGGCTTCACTGGGTGTGTCTAATGCAGGCATCAAAGTCTGACGAAGAAAAGATTTTTCAGTACATATTTTCTTCAGCTTTATCCATTGGGTGACATAAGCATTTTTCCTGCTTAATATCCTCTGAATGTTAAAAGTCTTTGCCAGAGGTATTCAAAAGTGTACCTAGCATTGTGTTTCTAAGACAGGTAAGAGTTTTCTGATTGTATTTCAAACTACATAATGCAAGCCAGCTCTTGAAGGAAAGCTGCATAACTGTGTCAGTTGCAGCTATGCTGTGCTGGAGCTGAAAATCCCGGTGGGGAGGATAAAATGATGAAACAGCTTTTGTAGTGAAGCTGACTTGTGCCTGGCTAGTGTGGAGGTGGACAGAATAGTCTTGGGTTTATTTGTGAGTCATTCTCTCATTTTGCAATTTGTGAGGTATGCTAGCCTTTCTGCCAGCTTGTTTCCATAGTCTTTCCCTACCTCTTTGCTCTTTATTCCCTGCTCCTGACTATGCAATCCTTCCTCTTCTTTGTACTAGTCTGGAGCTTTCTGGATCCCAGTTGCCTGTCCACTTTGTGCTAAATTGTCTTTGAGCACATTACTTTGCCGAATCATCTTACTATTCGCTCTTCCCCTCTGCATCCTATGCTGATGAGTGTTTCCTTTTTGTTATTTACCAAACACTTTGAGTGTTTAGAGTGGTGTCCTGGGGTGACTGTATGATACTGTATTCCTTATTGTCTGCCCTATGCCAGACATGAATCCTGTGCTTTCCTGTGTCTTTAAGCTGTTTCTCAGGAGAGGGGGGAGAGAAGCCAGGAAAATTTTTTCAGAGCGATTTGTGCTCAAGGACACACACCCTCCTCTGTGTTCTCTCACTGCTGCGGCAGAGCAGAGCAAAGAACTTTTCCTGCTTTTCCCAGCTCTCAGTTCCTTTTCTCAGGAGAGAGACAGAGAGCTAAAATTCTTTGCTTTTTTTTCTGGTCTGCTAGCTGGGGCAAGAACTGTTCAGAACACCAGAACATCAGACCATCACCAGGAGGCCCTACACCGTGGCCCGGAGGGGCCCACACTGAACCCCAGATCCGGAGAGAGAGCAGAGCCACACCTACAAAGGACTTTGAATTTTACCAGGTTCTCTCCACAGTGAGAGGTTTTATTATTTAGCATTATTCTTTTTTTTCCCATGCCTGCATGCACTTTGCTTGGTAAACAAATACATTTTGTTTTCACTTTCCTCTGAGGAATTTCTTCCTGAACCGGGGCGGGGGAGGCAGCGGAAACCTGCCTTTTTTGGAGGAGACGTTCTTTCCAGAGCATTTCCCTTTATTTGTCTCAAACCGGGACAAGTGGATAACTCACTTAATTGGCAGCAAACCCTTTCTTTTCTTTTTCGTGAATAACTTAACTTTGTCGTCTTAATGAATTAAATTGCCTTACAGATGGCTTTGATAAGGGCACAGACATAAGCAAAAAGTAAGTGGTGGAAGTATACCACGAGATATGAGGAATGGAGATGGAACAGAAGTGTAGCTCACCACTCCCAGGTGCGACAGATCCTCCTGTTTGCTTCACTAGATTTGATGAAACTATGTTCCTCAAAGAGCCAAGAGTAACTCCTGCTGATGAATGTCTTGAAAATGGTTGTTCAGGGAACAGAGGTGGACAGTGTAGAATAGGATTCACCAATTAAGTACATTTTGAATGATAGAACTGACCAAATTGGGAGCAGCTCCTAAAATGTTCTGTAAATATAGTTGGAGGGCATTTCAAGGTAAATGCAGGTCACATTTTTGTGACAGCTATGGCAGATACTTAGGTGTATCTGCCATAATTGTTATGCACCTTATCCTTTAAGTAAGATGAGCATGTTTGTTGGTGGTCTGCACAGAGACATATTTCTTACTAGTTCTAATGCTTTTAAGAAAAAAATTAGTGTAAATGCTGTTACTTAGGCATTTAAATTGGTGTCTTGGTTTTGAAAGTTTAGAATGCTTATCATATCCCAATTTATCTGCTTTTAGCCTCCCTTCAGACACAGCTGTGGAAAATAATTTTTCACAATTTCTCCATATTTTTTGTCAGTGCTGGCTCTACAACTTCTTGTGGCATAGAAGTTATCATCTATTATTTGTTCTATAACACCAGCAGTGACTGAAGCTTTCTCTTTGTCTCCAGAGCCTGACAGATTGATCCATTTAAATTGACACAAATATCAGCACGTTTTTCACCCTTACTCTATTAATCTATGCTTCACTTGTCTCAACATCTTGCGAGCTATACTGCTTTCACAGAATGTCTCAATCAGCACTGCTGAAATTGTGAACAGACACCACCATTGATCTTAGGAACTAATACAGTGTGGTGTATTGTCAGACCTTGACAAACAAACCCTTTCCAGATGCCAAAGGGCCCATAGTGTTTAATGGGACCACTCACTGTGTTGTCCCACAGTCCTTGGCCATAACTCTCTCATGTCTCCAACTGTGCATATTTTTCTATGCATCAACTAATGCTCAGGCTGTTTGGAGGTGGTTGAATGTCATTGATGATGTATTGGTTTATGCATAGCTTGCAAGGACTTACAGCCCTTCTTAGCAGTAAGGAGTTTTATAAATATGAAACGCGATCAGTGGCTGCAGATTTCAGTTTGCATATACATAAAGCCCAACTATTTTCAATGGTTCCATGTAAATGCAGCCATTTTATTACAGATATTTTAATTAAAGAAATAAGTAGGTGGGGAAATCTTAGTAAACTAATTTACAAAATAGAGAAAAGCAATTATTTTGCAATCACATGGTACTTGGTAGGTGGAAGAAGGTAATTTTTATGATTTCTCCAATACAATTTTCATGTAAGTTTCAGAGAATAAATAATCATGTCATTAAAATAATTACATTGCTATTATAAAAATAAACATTAAAATCTATTTTCTTTTTGATTAAGACTTCTTCTGAAAGAACTAATGCAAAAGAAATAATAACAATATAAAAGTAAATCACACAGGAAAAATGGGCAACTTAAAAAATAGAGGTGACAAAAATGAACAGGTTCATGTCTATTTACCCATGTACCAGAGTCAGAATGTATTTTTGAATTGTATTATAATCTGAAAATATTTAACTGCTCCAGTGTGTGTGGAATCAAAGACATTCATCTGCATGTCTTTTTGCAGGAAGATTGTTATTTACATTCACTGTGTAGCTATGTTTTCATTTTTCAGTGGTTGTAAAGTTTTCTGATTCTGGGTTGTGTAGAACTTCTCTAAGGCCTACAAAAATTGCAAGGATTCTTAGCAGGATTTGCCAGTGTCAATGTGGATCCACTGTTATTATAGAAAAATTGTAAGAACCTATATTGAAACGTAGCATTTAGAGAAAGGCACCCTGATCATTTATATTTAGTTGAGCATCTTGTTGAATAGTATTTCATCACATACATACGTGATGAAACATATTTCATCACATCTGATTGTCAAATCAGAGATCCATTTTGGTTTTGAACACCCATCCTGCTATATAACAGGTATAAAGTAGGCACATATATAGAGGGTCATATTCTGAAATATTTCTAAAGAGCTTGAATTTTTGTCACTATTGTTAGCAACGCCAAATTATTTGGCATCTTTCACTATTTGGTTACCCGATGGGGTTGGTGCTCTCCCAGTTTAGCAGACACCATAACTCAAAACGGTGGTAAAAAAGCATTGCCCAACAGGAGGAGCAGCTGCCCTGCTGTGCCTGTTGCATTGCAGCCGTGAGCTGCTTGAATACTGTTTAAAGGCTCACTGAGTTGCAAAGACTGTTTCTGGCCATCCAAATACCACGAAGAAATAATGCTATGACCTATACTATAGGAAACTGGTGGAGGGGTTCTTCTGCTCAGCAGTGTTTTAAAAAAAAAAAAAAAAAAAAAAAGAAAAGAAAAGATAATTTATTCTGCGCATTTCTTTCAAAATTAAAAAAAAAAAAATTTAAGAAACGTGCACATGTATTGTGCTGTATAATTACCTTGCCATTCCTGTTGCAGTACATGTATTATGTCCCTTCCTTCACATTGCTTCTTTCCCTGAACCAGATTTTTATTACCGGTGCAGTGTTCCCATTGTGACTTTGTTACTCTGATTCCCTTGTGACTTTCAGGACAAATTTTCTCTTTCCTCTCTGACAGGAGGCTGCCCTGTTTCAGTTTCTGCCAGTGAAAGTATCTTGCACTGTCACAGTCTAACTGTGCATGACATTCTCAAGGTTTGAATCTGTCACTTGAGTCTCGGTAGACTATGCTACTAATTTTAAAACTTGCTGCTTTTTCTTTAGGCAAAGAAATGTTCAAGTAGCACTTTTTAAAGGTAGATTGTCACTGCACATGGTGGTAGATGTAATATTAGTAATTATCCTTTACGAATTAGTCCAGTAAAACAGGGAAAAATCTATACTTTTGTCTGCCCTCACTGGAGGCTTTAAATATGCAGAAAACTGTCTTCATGTTCCTTTTCTGAAGATTTAGTGACTAGGTTTAATTAATCTTTGAATATGAAACTGAAATGAACTCTGAGCCCTCTCAATTCAAACTCCTGTGACTGGTTTTATGAGGAATAGTGGCATACTAACAGGAAACCTGAGACACAATACTGTTTAGGCAATTGTAAAGCATGAAAACTCATCTGTGAAAGAAAATTTATTTCTTAAGAATGTGAGGCTTAGAAAAATTATAATTCATATTATTGCTTCCTGTACATTTTGATTCTCTTGGGCTAATTTCAATGGGATTTGATGGAAGAATAGCTGTACCAATTAAATGAGCTCCTGTAGGTCTTTTCGCAGATGGAAGGAAAAGGAAATCGGTACCTCCAGTGTAAGTCTAACATATAACAGCCACACAGCTGGCTAACCCAACATCATAGAAATGTTGTCAAATATTGGTACTGAATCTAGGGCTGGCTGCTGCTTGCCTAGACCAGATGGGCATTCTGAGTGACACAGAAGTCATTGAGAGTAGTTCATCAGGGCCTGGAATTCACAAGGTAACTCAAAGAAGAACCTGGAAATATTACACATATGTGAATATTAAGTCAGATCTCCCAGGCTTTATTTAGTTCTGGACTCAGTGGAGCAGCAATATGTGATACAAATTTGAAGGGAAGTTACTTGATTCTAAGAAAAAATACTGTGTCTTTGTTTCTTTGTTTGTTTGATTTTGCTGTTGTGTTGGGGGTTTTTTGTTTTGTTTTGTTTTGTTGGGTTTTTTTGTTTGGTTGGTTTTTTTTGGGATTTTTTGGGGTTTTTTTTTTTTTGGTTTTTTGGGGTTTTTTTAGGTTTTTGTTTTTTGGTTTTCTGTAAAAACGTGTGGGTGTTGTTTTTGGTTTTTTTTAACAGAGAGGCTTTTGGCCATATTTAGCAGAAAGTGACACAAGGCATTCATGAACTGACACCTAATGAACTGACACCTAATGAACTGACTGGAAATGACTCTGTTCTGTATACCTTCTTCCCCTGAAATAAGTTTTTGAAATACTGTTAAGTAAAAGGAAAAATTATTCTTTGACAGTGCAGTAAAGGATGAAACTACAAATTTCTCTCACCAGAAGACTTAGTATTTCTCATGTTCATACTGAATATAATGATATTTACAAGTTTTACTTTGTTTTCATTTCCTGTTTTTCAGGAGGTGAGGAAAGAAATTACCTGGTGCCAGAAGATAGACTTGTTTTACTGATACTCTTTAGATTTGCTATATATTTTTAGCCAATTTCCTTAACCACTTGGGAAAGCAACTAAGTCTGAATTTGTCCACACTGCATGCCTGACTGGCAGTCTCCTGTGACTCCGGTATGAACTGGAATCTTGTTTACTAAATCATAGCTCTGCCACACTTATTTGCAGTTTCTGTGCAAGTAGCCAGACTGAAATGAAGCATGACTTCTCTTAATCAGAAAGAATTCTAGATCAAAAGAATTTATTATTATGTCTAAGTCCAAGTAACAATGAGGACTTTCCTTGCATGTGTTTTCAAATAGTATTTTTGAGGGAAATATGTAAGTGTTCCTGCTATTGTAGGAATTAGACATAGTTCTCTTTGCCAGGGTTTCATTAAAAGTACAGAAATGTGGCAGAAGACAAACCTGCTTGCATTCCAGCTGGTCCTCAGAGATCAGAGGTGCTTGTTGCATCTGGACTTAGTTTCTGATTTTACCTCATTTGCATTCTTAGGGATGTGAATGTTAATATGCTAATGGGGCTTAATGAGAGTCTTGGTGATTTTGGTCAAAATTTATAGTTGATACGAATGTAAAATAAACACTTTTGTCCTCCTCCACCCACCAATATGACCTTAAAGGCTGTCTGACCTTCACCAGAGAATCTTTGCACCCATCCTTATCTCCTTGCAGGACTAGATTGACAAGAAAGCTTGTTATGCATGACAAAGGAGGAGGGAGTCTGATGGCTCATCATCAGGTTATGAGGCCTCTGCTTCACCCCAGACACCCTTCAGGTGTCAGACTTGCTTGAGCAGGTGCAAGATCAGCAAGAGGCCCAGCTCATATTTTGTTCAACCAGCCTTAACAGTTCTTCACAATCGAAGGCAACTCTGTAGTAAGTGTGACAATTTGTCACAACAAAAACACTTATGCTGGTATTTTCCTATGGAAACTGATAAGCACCATTAAGGAGTTAATTTCTTTTAGAACTGGGGAGGGAGAAAGTAAATTTATTTCTCCTAACTGACATGAAGCACTAGCTTAATACAATAGGCCTAGAGCCAATATGAGCTTTTGATTGGTTTCTTCATTTAATGTCACAGAATCACAGAACCACAGAATGGGTCATGTTGGAAGCAACCACACTGGGTCATCTGGTGCAACCTCCCAGCTCAAGCAGGGTCATCCTAGAGCACATGGCACAGGACTGTGTCCAGATGGTTCTTGAATGTCTGTAGTGAGGGAGTCTCCAGAACCTCTCTTGGCAATCTTCTGTAATGCATGGACATAACAGAGAGTTGTAGAACATAGGTTGCATGTAAAATATTTTTAAAATATTCTATTCTCTACTTAATGTTACTGCATATTATAATTTTACTGTGATTTGCTGTAAATGAATCAAAATGCTTGGGTGCCTGATATATTGCTGAATAGCTAACCTACTACGAACTTATAAAAAAGTCATTAAGCATTGCAGTGAATTATGTCTGAGTAACCTGTCAAATTCTAAATTATTGATGCTTTCTATCAGGGTCTGAAAAATACTGTTACTGATCCTGCTGCCTGCATGAATAGAAACCCAGATCAGATGAGTAGGAGGGCTGGGCAGAAGCATAGTTTGAGATGCTTGTTTCTTCAATTCAGTGGAAGGGGCAAGACAGGGAGCCAGAAAGATTGGGTTGTATCTCCTGAAAAGCCAAAGAAGGGGATATTTTTTAACAGTTGTTGTCAGAGTATGAAGAAAATGGCCCAAGAACTGTGGCATTTAATCTAGGTGAGATAATATGGGTGAATAGAAAAAAGCACACAATGCTAATACAACCAAGCTCTTTGCCACAGAAGAAATAGACATTTATCTGTTCTTATTAATAAAAAAACTTCTATAAAATAACAACTCATGTAGTGCCATATTAATACAACATCTACATCCCATTGATTCTGTGTGAAGAGAGGCCAAATACTTGCCATGCAGTTTTTGAGTAGACTATGGAAACATGTATTCCAAAACGACTACTCAGAAGGCTGGAAGCTTCTCTTACAGAAAATAGTTAGCAGTAGTATTAATGTTGTTTAAAAAATTAAAACCGGTAGCTCTGTAATGAATAAAATGTAATTTCACCTTTTAAAATCAGATTAAAAACCTGAACTATAGTAGATAAGTAATGAGAATTTGTAAAAGGGAACTAATCTTCTCAAAGTAATTCTGAGAAATATATTGCATTAAAGACTTTGAGTTAATTTCTTATACTCTGCCTCTAATCACAGGAACATGATAATATTTCACGTTTTACCCTAGACTAGTATCATTTGCTGATTATCTGGAAAAAAAATGTTCTAATTTAGAGAAGTACTTAAGTATGTTCCTAAGCTTCTGGTACTTACTATAAAACTAGGAATTCAGACATTTGAGCCATCAAGAATGCCATGTAATAATTAGACTACATACTCAGAATTGTTGGTCTGTAGATGCCGATAAATATTTTATTTAAATAAGATTGAATAAATGTTTGGCATTAAAATCTTTAAAGGTGAGCCTTCTGGAAAGACATGACCCTTCAAGATTCAATAAAACATCAGTTGCTGCATCTGTACTTAGACCTGTAAGTAGTTTTGCTCAAAGGAATTTTCTGTTTGTAAAACTTCTGTTGCACAAATGTTTATATGTTTATATATTTATAGTGTTATAAAAGGAATTTCTCTTGTTATTTATTTTCTGTTGCCCTTGGAATATTCCAAGATCACTTAATTTCTCCTTTTTGTAATAATTTGGACTTTTTGCCTGTATCATATGCAATATGTATAGAACTTGAATTCGTTTCTGATGATGTCAAGATGATTGTCATTAGTGTAAGTGACTTCATCTCCTCCTTTTCTGTATGGAGCTCAGAAAATAATGGTGCAGGCCAGCAGTTACAGGGTAGGAACTGGAATGGAGCAAATTAGTTTCGTGAGAGAGTGGTTCAGAGGTAGTTGAAAGACTAAAGAGCAAGAGAATGTGTGGATAAATACCCTTCATATACTTACAAGGAAGAGTAACAAGGTGTAGTAAGACCGCGGTGGCAGAGGAGCAAGAGGGAGGGAAGCCTCTCTCTTCAATGAATGTGTGTTACAGTCATTGAAAGTGACATTTTAAAATGCAACTTGATGAATTGCAAACTGAAGATGATTATTACATGAGTTAGGAAAATGTTTTAAAAGAACATAATACGTTTTGAAGCCAACTGCATACTACTGAACCAGTCATAATTACGGTAGTATAGTGGTTGTTGGCAAAGAGTAATTTATTAAAAAAAAAAAAAAAAAAAAGAAAGAGATCAGAGATCAGTGGATCCCCACAGTATGTGTTTTACTTTTCAAACTAACCATGTGGAAAATCTCACCTACCTACAAAGATGGTTTAAATTAGTTTTTAATGTGTACACAACAAATTGCAAGCTCTGAGGGGCCAGGAACTTTGATTTAAATGGTAGATGTAAAAATCTGATGCTCAGCTACCACTTTTATACAGAATTAAATTAATCTTTAATTCTAAGCACTCTTAATGTCTTTTGTCTGAGCTGTATATAGCAAGCAGTGAAGTGAAGATGACTACTAAAAAGTCATTAGAAGTATGTAGCTTTTTCCTTACCATGGTAATATTTCTAGAGGAAAAAGAAATGAGAAGTTTGCAAGGATGTAGTTCCCTAAAATAAATTTTATTCTTATTTCCAGTAAAAACAAAATTTTGGAAGATTTGTATGAGAAATTAATTGTAAAAAAAAAAAAAAAAAAGTTCATTTGTGTGGCTAGTCTAAAAATATTCAAGAAATACTAAATATATTTTATATTTTCCTCCTTCTTTCATTTAAAATTTTATGTTTTGAAGGAAATTTCACTATTCCTTCCTCCCTCCCTTGTTTCCTTTCTTTCAATTTTGGAACTTTAAGAATTGCTTGGATCACACATTTTCTTTTTCCTCCATACCTTTGCTCCAGGATGTGACGCTTACGGAAACACACCAATTACCATGAAACACTTGACAGAGTCACTGGAATTGACAGCTCTGATGCTAGGGAGCATATTGGAAATGACAGTCATTGACACAGTACTGGAGGGTTTCTGTACATTACAATAAAATGTTATATTGGGAGATATTGTCAAGTGCTTCCACCACAACATTTGTGCTTTTTCATTTTTATTGTGTTTGAATAGCCTCTCCTGTGTCTGCGAGTACTGGATTAGGGCATTCTGTTAGAAAATATGTGTAGTGACTGAAATTGGAAAGGAAACTCTCAATAGAGCAGTGCCGTTTCTTTAACCACGGGCAGTGACATAAAAAAAGGCTGAATACGAAACTCGATAAATTTTTATGTTCTGTCTCTTCTATGAGCTGAAGGATCAAAGCTGTCATAATACTTAGAATAATTAACTGAAATAAGTTGTGACTATTTAAAGAAAATAACATATGCCTTGGCACTGAATATTAATGTTACTATGGCTAACTGGTCAAGAAAGGAAAGAAATTCAAATGTTTGCCAACATCATTACTGAAAAATAAATTTTGACATATTTGTGTTGGTTTTCTTAACATCTTGCTCTGACTCTGGAATGTAATGATCTGGTGCAATTCCATGCTGAGGCTGATGGTACATCAGAGCAACACTCCACAGTTTTTTCAATAACTTTTGATGCAGAGTGGTCTACAAAAATTTTCAGGATTGAAAACATTCCTTCAGGGCAAAAGGCTTGGAATCGTTGAATTTGAATGAAGATAATCTGAAAAAGACTGACTGCATCATTTGCACTCAGTTGTGCTATTGATTTCAAAGAGACCATGCCTGCTTTTTCTACTACATGAATTAGCAGTGTTTGACTGACCTTGCTCAAACATGCTAAAGTTGTGAGAAACTTGTTCTCCTTCCTTTATTTTCTTTTTTCTTTCTGAATGCACAGTGATTTTTATAGTTCTATGCCTTCTACTTAAACAGGGTTTTAAAATGAAAGGTGAACTAGTACTGTGTCTTTCCAGTCAGTTATATTAATGCTTGTCAGAGTAATAATCAGGGTTATGTATTAGATTCCCTTTCCCACCCCCCCACTCCCCCCCACCCCGTTTTAAAGTGTATAATCATAGAATTATGGAATAGTTTGGGTTGACACAGACCTTTAAAGGTCATCCAGTCCAACCCCCCTTGCAATGAGAAGGGACATCTTCGACTCAGTCAGGGTGCTCGGACTCTTGTCCAATCTGACTTTGAATGTTTTAGGGGTGGAACATCTACCATCACTCTGAACGCCTGTTCCACACTTTCACCATCCTTATCACAAAATTTTCATCTTTATGTTTAGTCTGAATCTACTCTCTTTTAGACTAAGCCCATTACACCTTGTCCTGTGGCAACAGGACCTGCTAAAAGGCTATTATTTGCTTGACAGAGAAACAGCTTCATGTAGTGAGAGCTTTGCTTTCTGTAACATGTAGCTGTGTGGGTTTTTTTAAGCAAAGGCTGTTGTCATGGGCAATGGAGCAGAAGAATGGGCTGCTTCTCTTTATTTTTCCCTTCCTCCTAACTTTTAATTAAAAAATCAGAAAAAAGAAATTATAGCAGTTGCATTTAGCACTCATTCACCTCTGTTAAGGAGGGTGCTTTGATACACCTAATGGGCACTACAATTTTGCCCAGTCAATAACTTCTGAAATGTAAGGTCATTTGAGTTAACATTTATAAACGTAAATGTGATGCTTTAATAACAGTGCATAAAACAATAACAGATCATACACTGTATCAAGCATTGCAGTGCCAATATAATCCATTGCCATAAAGGCAAATTATTGCTTCAGGAGCACAGAAGCACCACTGTTTCAGGTGGTATTGTATACCTGACGTGTCAAAACAAAAGTGGCAATGTATCAGATCAAGAGAAGTATAAAATGTCAAGACAAAATTGAGGTTCAGAAAGGGAGGAGAAAACACTATTTTTGAAATTTGACAAGGGCAGACAGTACAATGCAGAGTTAAAAGAAATGTCAATCAAGACTGTGAAGCTGCAGTTTGGAACGAAATCTGAAGCATAAGAGCCTCTGGTGTTAAATTTGTAAAAAGATCTTCATCATAGCCTAACATGTTTAATTGTTCACAGCCTGAAAAATGTGCATATCTGTATGCTGAAACTCATCATGCTTTGTCTCTTCTCATGTAAACTTCCTAAAAGTCTGAGGAAAATAGGCTCAGTTTTTTTGTTTGTGAGAAGAAATTTGCTTGACAGAGTAACACAAGTATGCTTGTTAGAACCTTGGCTCACTCTCATTTAGTAATGGCAGACTTTTTAAAATTTAAATATTTTTAATATTTTTTCTAATTTAAATATATCCTGGAAATTAATTTGACTAAGTTAATGTCTCTGTTTTTAAGCAGTTTTAAAGTAATAGACACACAATATGCTTGGAGGGAGTACTGCAGGATACATGCATGGGAATTGTGAGTTTGTGAAAAATCTGTTTGGGATTGTTTTGCAAAAGTTGGCAGGATTTGTGTAGTAGTTCTTCCACATTGCTAAGAAAGTTTAAAGCCTTGGATGGAATCATGAATTGGTTTTAGACTCTGCACTTTGAGCAAGGTATGAATAAAGGGTGCCAGGGAGATCAAAGAGAATAATCAGAATTCTTAAAAATATGACATAATTAGAAAATATGAAATAAAATGGGACTAGATAGAGAAGCCCAGGCATGGAAGACAAGAGAGGAAGAGAGGGCAGCATTATGAATTGGGAGCTGAATTCAGGTTTTGGATGCATCTAAAACTGCTGCCAGCAGGCAGAGAAAGAAAATAAAATAGATCATTGATACCCATGTACAAGGACTAGTGAAATAAACACCAGCAAGAAAGTTTCACATTAAACACAAAGAGAATTTTCTAATAGCAATGACATAGATATACTGACACTTAACACTTTGGAGGTTTTTGAACATCCATCACCACAAACTGTTTTCTCTGAGACAGGCCAATATTTATTAGAAATAATGTTGATTAGAAGATGGTCCTTTGTCAGAGGGGAGAAAGGATAAGACATGGTTAAAATCTGATGGCTGTGAATGTAATAATGTTACAGGGAGCAAAAAAGGCTTTGTGACTGGACAAAGTGTGTATTTCCTAGACTGCAGACATCTGAGAAGAAAACAATCAAATAAAACAGTGTATTTGGGACCTTTTTGTAATGACATTTTTCAAAAATAATTATGAAAACATTGAAAACCATGGTTTGTAAAAGATATGCCAGTGGTATTTGGGTTCTCCAGGCTTCCTTGCTAAAAAAGGTTATGGCTGGATGAGTTTTCATAAAAGGTGACGCAAATAATTATCCTTGAGTAGTGGGTCAAAGAAGTCTATCCCTTCCTTTCAATATGTTTTTAATTGAATTGCAGCACACAGATATGGGATTATAATCCAGTAATATTTGGTTGTTTTGGTGATGTTTTTTTTGGTTGGTTTGGGTTTTTCTGGGTGTTTTTTTATTTTGTTTGTTTGGTTAGGTTTTTTTTTTCCTTTTTTTTTATGTGAAAGCAACAGATAACAGGTGCGTAGGAAACGTTATTAAAGCTAATGTAGTTTTTGTTACATGAACTTATATTGAATTCTATCTCATATATCAACTTGCCCACAAAAATTCTGTAGATTTGGAACGATAATTTTTATTTTTCTGTATGACTATTATATGTAAAATATTAATAACAATTTCAATAATTAAAACCTAACAGAATATTTTGAAGAATGGTATTGTGGCTTTTGTTGCTGTTCTTCATTCAAGAAAACATAACAAGGATGAGCTAAAGATAGGGCTTAGGGCATAGTTATGTCAAAAGGATTGATTCTGTGTTGTTTGGGATTTTTTGTAAACAAGCCAGTTGAAATATGTGGTAGCTAGGACTTAAGATGTGAAAGTGGCAAATCTAATTACAAGCTGATTTAGAAAATGTCAGTGAAGGAAAATGACACTACTATTTACATAATTTACTGCTTTTATGGTTCTTTTTTATCATTTTTATACTTTATTATGGAGAAAGGGAATAAGATGATGTTCTTTGAAATGAAATCCCATTTATGTTTTTCATGCAACATTTTTATAAATTAACTGAATCATTCTAGCTCCTGATTTTACCACCCTGTGATCCATTCCACATAAGGCTTCTCACCACTTTGTCACACATTAGTGGCAAAAGAGCCCCATAAATATGTGTGATATTTTTTTAATGTTTGCAGATAAACTGTTGGGTAAATTTATGTTTGTTTGCTGTAGGTATGACAATACTTTCCCTGACCTCACTAAGCATATATTAAATGAAGATTTTATTCAGTCTGTAAACACCAATTGTGATGTGGATGCTTATGCACTTGATAAGACCATAAAAAAAAAATCTTAGTGAGCTGCTTAAAACTTTTTTATGTCTTACCTAATAACTAGAAAGGCTTTGGTTTTGGGGGAAGAAGGCAGTGAGGTTAATATGCACTTCCTTCTTCTGACAAACAGCAACTTGTATGAACTCAAGCAGAGCTAGTGCAAAAGGTTTCAAGTGTGGTCCTACCAACCACAAGAGAAAAAGAAAACAATTATAAAACAGCTTTCCTCCTCCTTCCCAAGGCTCATTCGAATACCTCTACTTTCAACTTCGTAGTCTCAGTTTCCCTTTTTTTCACCATGCGTTGCGCTCATTCTTTCCCAATCCCTTCAGCGAAGTGACAGGCTTGGGTCATGGGTGTAATACTGTGTCTGCCACTCCCAGAGTTCTAGTTTTGTGTTTCCAGTCCTTGCTGCTGCTTCATTTGCCTCTGCTCTGGCGTGGTCTACAGTCTTTCCCAGAGCTTCCCTTTTGGCCATCCCAAAAATCGCCTGCAGGCCCAGTGGGCTGCATCTCCTTTATCACAGAACACCTTCGGGGTCTCTCACTGTCCTGTAAACACACTGCAGCTGCCCAAGCAACTTCAGTCTACTGTCCCCTTATGCCTCATTCCTTCCATGGGTATATTTCATCCTTGCAGACTTGCATGACCTTTTGGCTTGTTCTTCCAGCCTGTCTTGGTCACTGTGCAATATTCCTTCTTCTAAGCATGTGCCTCTTCCTCTAAATGCATATCATCTGCAAATGTGACCACAGTGCACCCCATGGCCTCCTCCCAGGACAGATCTCTGTGGCACTCCACTACTTGCTGACCTCTGGGTGCAGTACAAGTCATTAACCACTATCCTCTGAACCTGATTGTCCCAACAGCATTTTATTGATCACGTTGTCCACACATCCAGGTCATAATATCCCTCCTTGTGTCCACTGTCCTGAAATCACCTGCTACATTTAGCTACGGACCCATAGTTTCCTTGTTCAGCCTTTGAACACCAGTGCAGTGGTAGAAGCTCTTCTTGTTGTCCCTGATGTCCTCAATTTCTTCTTTTTTAGTGAGGAATAAAATTCTGCGTGGAAATTTGGTTCAATGAATGACATTTTGTGCTAGACATAGAAATACATGACATGAAAGGATGTGTTACAGTTGGAGTCATTGATAAAAGCTATTCAACAATAACAGTATGATTGCTCCTATAACTGCATTCATAATGAAAAATGCATCTGTTGTCATCATTTAAGTGTTACAAGCAATAAATTTTCCTCTCCTAAAACTTTATAGAAGCAATTAAACTTTTTTTATGAACTCATTAGTATTACATGAGTGAGAAAAAGCAGGTTTTGAGCTGTATTTCACATAGTTAGATAGCTGCTGTGACTATATTCCTTTTTATTAAAAAATTTTCTAGAGACAAAAGTGATTGAGAAAAGGTGGTTTCTGTAGGCTTTCTTTTTTGATATCAGCTCCTAAAGCTGAGTGATAACTTACAAGTAACACATTAATAGATTGAAAATTCAGATTATGACAAATAAGACTTCTTGAAAAAACCTGACATTTCAACTTAGTTTTCAGTCATGTTTATTTCTTTCAATATTACTGGGTTGATATTACCTTTTCCTCCCCCTTCTTTCTTAAAGCCCTTTTTCCTCCTCCCCTACTCCCCAAGGTAATGTTTTAACTGAAATTGGGGTGAAAAGTCTCAGGATGTGATTTCTTTTAATTTCTAAAGATTTTTTTTTTTTTTCTTCTCCCAGTCCTTTGCTTTTTTGCCTTTTGCATCTATTGCTCTCCAATCTGTTGCTGTATTACTTCATTTTTAATTCATATACAAACTGGCAACATTTCACCCATCCTAAAAATGGCTTTACTGGTCAGTATTTGAAGCATTTACATGTTGTGTAATCATAGAAAATAAAGTGCTTAATGAATGAAAGCTTTGTGTTCTATCCTTTAACAAGCTTTGTGTTCTATCCTTTGTGTTTTATCCTTTAAGACTTCCTAAATATACTTTTTAGGTAGTAAACTTGTATATTGGCTATACTAGGGGAAGACATTTTTTTAAACAAATACTGCTTTGGCTTTGGAAACAGGAGGAAAACTTCAATTCTTACTGCAAATGCCCTAGAATTTTGAGCACTAATTCATCAGTTTATAAAGTATCCTTCAAAGTAGTCTGTTTTTCTGATGAACTTACCAAAATAGTTTAGCCATTCATGGCAGTATCGATAAACACTCTCTGTATGTCTTCTGATAGGAGTCTTTTGAGGAAACAAGCTTTTTATTTTGCCTTCATTTCTGTTTATTTGCTCTAAGACTTTGAGAATATTACAGAAAATTAAAGGAAGTTTCCCTTTACAGGATTTTTTTTTTTTTTTTAAAGGACACAGTCCACTGCTTTTAAAATTACTTGGAACAACTGCAAAATCAGATGCTTCCCCTTCATTCTAGACGTTGGTATGTAAAAGAAACTCTTGCTTCTACATTTAAATTAATCTAGAGATGTGGCGTAAATGAGTATTCATTCAGTATTAATTTATTAATGCAAATAACGGAAGAAGACAAATCTGCAAGGCAAAGTAATAGTGATCAATTTTTTTCCCTGTTGTCTCCACTGTGTTCAGCTGACAGTGCTTTCTGTTGTTTATCATCATCTGCCTCTGGAGTCCTGCTTGTATTTGTTTCATTATAGTTGCATTTTTGCTTTTAGAATGCTATGAAAGATATGATCTTTGCTTTTAAAAAATAAATCAATATTTAATCAAAAAAGATAAAATGATGGCATCAGTTGGAAGTAAGAAGAAAAATTAATTCTGGCTCTCAAATCCAAGTTGTTGACAGGTTTTCCTTCCCTGTCAATAGGAGAGAACTTTGAGGATCTTTCTATAGGGGTAGGATGGTGCAGGGAGAATGCAGAAATTTGAAGTTTAACTGAAACTTCTGAGCTAGTGCAGAAGCTTGTCCTAAGTAAAAAATTGTGTTTTGTTTTATCATATTGTTGTGTTTGCACTTTAACATTAGTTTATGAAGTGGCTTGTATCAGGGCAAAAAAGGAATTTAGGCCATGTGTAGTTGCTCATTTGGTATGTCTTTCCCAGTAGTCATCTTGTGTAACTAGCAAGCAGAGTCCCATCACTGCTGTTACTCTACAGACACCAAACCTCCCATTCTCACCCACTAGCTGCAAAGAGTGGCACAAGAGCCCACTTTAGATCCTGCTTTTCCAGGAGCCATTTCATATTACCCTAAATTAATGCTCAAATCAGAACAGGTTTGATCTATCGTGTTGCTACATTCAGCTGTTACATCACGTAATAATCAGCTCATCCCAGTATTTTCCTTAATCAGCTTACAGCGTAGATCCTGTGCTGGGATTCTTTATCCGTACCCTTCTGCTCATTAAATGGCATCATAGTTGCTGGCCAATAAGGAAACAACCTTATGCTGCATAAGCTTTGATATTTCATCGTGTTAACCCTGCACATGTTATTGATGATGGTTTATATACTCAGATCCTTCTTAATGTTATATTTGGATGTTTGAGACATTTATTTCTCAGTATTTGTTAAATGACTGGAAACAGTTTGATAGCAGTTACCATGTTATGCTTAACCTCAGCTACCCACCTACATTTTTGTGAATGTTCTTAATGTTATGCATTCAGATCAAGTTTATTCTTATCTTTCATATTACCCAATCTGCCTGCATTTATTTTCCATAGCATCTATTTGACTGAAAAAGATGGGACTGCATATATCCTGTCATGACTAAACTGGACTCATCTGCCTGCCTGTCGCTCTAAAATAAATTAAATGCAGGTAAACTCTTTTCCAGATATCTCACTTTTGACCTGCAAAACTTATCAGCTACATATGCTTTACAGCTGAGACAGCTGGTCTATTTTTCTGGCTTTTGAGTTGACTCACCACCCTTAATGGCAGCTTTAACTTTGTAAAAATACTGTTTGATAGCTGTCTGCAAAGAACTACCGATCATGTAAACATATGGTTATCCATAGAGAGAACAGGAGACCTCCTTGCCCCTGAAGCATCCCTGAAGCAAGAGGTTCTGTGCAACTTTTACTGATGTTAATGTTAATTCTTGGGAGTTTATTGCAGTTTTTCAGTTGTTTAAATTTCAGAAGCTTTTTTTTTTCAATTTAAGTGAACAGTTGTCTAATGAAAGCTATAAATTCTCCATGGATGATTAGTGAAATGGCAAAAACCCCCAAGAAAATACTTAGGGTACAGTGCCTACGGTAAAAAAACTCTTGTGTGTGTGTGTGTCCACCACAGGGTTGGGTGGTGAATGAATGTGAGTTGTCAAGACTGTGATATAATTTTCAGAGATATGATTCATCAGTTTTTACTCTTCTCATTCAAGATTCAGTTCTATTTATTTTTCTTCTAGAAATTGCAGGTATGAGTTTCTAAACAGAGGGATTAGGGTCTGGGTGTTGCCAATTAAGTAAACTAGGTCCTTTGGGCTTTCTTAGATGTTCAGATTAAATGGTCAAGATGCTACAGAAGGTTAATTTTTACATGACTTGAAAGATCCAGAAAATAGATCCAGTAGGGTGTTGAGGTAGTCACTAAGTGGCACGTAGAAAAGATCAAGGAGAAATAATGAATTCGGGTCCAGCTTAAGCCTCTACCTGAAAGCAGAAGGATCTGTATGTCATTTATGGTAAATCACGTATGACTGCAACCACAATAAGGAGTCCCAAAAACTGTCACCTCAGATAATATATTCTGTTGAATGTTCCTAAAATATTGAGACTGCTATGACTTTGTGTAAAATGCCTTCATTTGGACCCTAATTTCTATTTGATCCCTGCTCAGAATTTCTCCTATGCTGGAACAGACAAGCAGCCCACTGAAGTTTACAAACTGGGTATTACTCTGTGGACTATTTTCTGTCCCTGCACAAAATATTTTTAAAACCCTGACCCGAGATGTAGGATTTCATAGCTTCAAACAGTAGTGCAGCTGAAGTGAATTTCCATGAAGTACTTATTAAATCAACAAGTAGAACCCCTTATCTCTCCATTCTCACTTTTTATACACTCAGTGAAACCACAGACTATCACACTCATACTCTGGCTTATTATATCTTTTATGCAGGTTGAAACAAATTCATCAGTGGAAATCAGAGAAGCTTCATTGCTTTCACATAATCATAGCCCAGTGGTTGAGCATGCTTCTGTGGAAGGTGAGGTAGAGTTTCAAATTCTCATCAAATAAGAAAAATCCCAGCCTTTCATAATCTGTGCCCAGTGCATTACAAGGCTTGATGGTCACAGAGAGCTCACTATCTTTTCTGGAATTACAGGTAGGAGGATGAGTGGAGAAAACTTCCTGATTCCAAAGAGTATTTTTGGTTAGACACTGTGTCTGAATCTGAATGTTGAATCTGAGGGGTTGTAGGCTTAGGGTCTAAGTATTATTCAAGAAGAGTAAGAGGGGAACATGAATATCTGTTTTTTGTAAGTTACCTTCTGAAACTTCTTTCCTGTAATACAAGTTAAGTAAACTTCACAAACATTTGTTTTTTCCAACCCACAAACTTACTTTTTCTGCATGTTGCCACTTTAGCTGCATTCATCTGCCATCTTGTGGTATCTTGGCTTAATCTCAAGTGTATAGAAATGCACGTCCATTATTTATTGTCTTTTATAAAATTTTCCTGCCTCGCATTAGTAATTGCCAGAGTGATACAATCACATTTTCCTTTTGTGACCTAATGCATACAATAAAGGAATTTTCATACACTATTTTCTTTTTAATTTTGGAAAACAAAAGAAAGACTGAAAAATCAGCCAATTGCAAAGTAGTTCTTGTTAAACATATTTCTGATTTATTAGAAATTGCATATATTCAAAAGCCCTTTTGACTTTACATTATGTTTACTTGTCTCAATAAATTAACACTTTTCAACTCAATAAAAACCCCAAGAATAATTTTTCTTGAAGTTTTCAAAAACAGTTAGTGGTAAAACCAGTAGAAAGACATTGTGAACATATGTAAGCTTAAAAGTAGATCCTTCTCTCTCCCTAAATTGTTTACAAGTTCCAGGTGTATTTATAGAGGTTAATTTAGTTAAAAACATCATTGCAGTGACTCTGATATGTTGATGCATTTATTATTATCTGTCAAACCTATTCTCCTATTTTTAGTGCCAGAAGCTTAATAGGAAAGGACAGGACAACTTGTACTGGAAAACCATTCGTACTCCATTGGTATTTAGCCTCTCACAAATTTAGACATATGTTTGTTATATGTATTAAACACACAGGCATATCAAAGATTTTTTTTCTTCATTTAACCAAAGAATAACACAAGAATAATTAAAATAGACAAAGGGCAAGATGTAAAAACTCTTTTGTAAATTACCTAAGTAAGAGTGCCTTGATCCTGCAATTGGTTTCAGGCTGAATTCTGTTAATCAAATTAAAATTATATGATGCTTTTAACTTCTGCTTCTTTGAATTTATCTAAACTATTCACCTAGCTCAACTTATAAGAGCTAACTTCACAGTGAAGAGCTGAAACATTCCTTCCTGTATCTGCCTTGTGTATTGTTATACAGGACATATAAAATACATGGAAAAAATAATTGTGAATATGTAATTATAAGGTTTTTATTCAGTTTCTTAGGGTAACTTTTTATATATACTTAAAAGCATATAATTGTGACTTCTGTCTTGTATTTTACTAGTTTGGAAAGCTACAGAAAATTCTAACATTTATTAACCAATATGGTTAAATATAAAACATGATTGCAGTGAAATTTTGCAAATATTAGCACTGACATTAAAAAATGTATCTATATAGCTGTGAATATCCAGGGAAATATATTTGAAAGGACTTTTTTAAGCCCATTCCAGACTGTTAACTCTCCTACTTTCTTGACAATGAGATCTACACCACAAGATTAGCTATGTTTGGTTGATCCCTGAAAAGCAGTTTGGCTCTAAATCTGAACATGCTCTTTCCCCAAATGCAGTCAAGCCAGGAATGTGAGGCAACATGAGTTAAGCTTGAAAACCTCCATGCTTTAGAAATAAATTATAAAGCATGCAAAATCTAAATTATTAATTTTCAATACGGAGATGGGGTTTTTATTTCCAAAAAGGAGATAAAAAAGGAATATTGTTTCCAACTTTGAATGAAGTTGGCAGTCCATTTCTGAGTATTGGACAAAGGTCAATTCTGACACTAGTAACAGTAAGATTTAATATTGTGATACCATGGCGCAGACTGGGAATTCCAAATTTTACCAGTTTGAACTCTGAGTTCAGCTTGACACGCAGGAGATCAGCCTTGTTAAGCAATTACCTTTTTGTAAATCTCAGTAAAACTCAAAATTACTGAACTTTGAAAATTGTGACTTTTTTTTCCAAATACAAAACAGATCCATGAGATTTATCATTATT
The DNA here is from genome assembly GCA_013397055.1 of Pachycephala philippinensis. NCBI lineage: Eukaryota > Metazoa > Chordata > Aves > Passeriformes > Pachycephala > Pachycephala philippinensis. Next base: position 388,594 of record VWZT01000756.1, read on the forward strand.
TTGATGTTTACATGTCACCATTTATGGACTTTTTCTCCAGTGACCACCTCCACTCTCTTATGAATGAGCAAGGATTGGATTCTATCCTCTGTGGAACAGGAACAAATTATTCATATGACCAGTTAAACATGATTTGCTGGCAATTTCTAATTTAAGGTCCTGTTACACCTTTGTTACAATGAAAAGATAAAGTTATTCCATGTACTCGTCAGGCCTGGGGGTATGAAGTACTTCCTATTTCATGTACAAGATGATGAAAATTGTTATAGTAACTGTCATGATATTCAGGTGTCCCTGCCTAAAAGTAAAAAAAAAAAGATAAAGATCAGGTGGTTATGGCTGTGTGGTTCATTCTCTCTACTGTCTTAAAGTAATATTTCTAGAGAAAGAAACCATTTTACTATGGAATAGACAAGGTAATTCTACTTGTAGGCCTTGTGATAACTATGTCAAAACATAAGAAGTTAAGAGAAGCTTAGATGGGCACAAAAAAAGATGCTAATGTAGAACTGTACCATACTTTTCTTTCTTTAAAAGGAGTAAATTAATACTAAACATCTATGTAAAGCATATATTTGGGCAATTTCTTATATTTCCCAATTAGAACAGCTTGACTTATTCTTTAATACAATTGCAGAATTCAGATTTGGTGATGCTACTTCTACTGCTGCAAGTGATTGATTTGCAATAATAAGTTAGCACTAACTGAACATTGTCAAAGAAGTTGCAGTATTCTGTTGTTCACTGATTTGGGCACAAGGAGATAAGGGAAATAGGGTTTTGTCATAATGATAACTCAATTCCAGTGATATCAAGTTTTTCCTTGATATGCTTAAGAAAGAGCATTGAGTCTGTTAGATGAACTGTAAAATTGCAAGGATTTGTAGAGATGCAACTAGTTTTGTTTTCTGTGTCTCCTTCTATTCTTGCAAAAATTCAAACAACAACTGCCTATATGAAGTGTTTTTATAAAAAAATATTTTTTTCATTGACAGAGCTTTTTTTTGAAATTTGCTAAAATTAGGCATAATCTGTCAAATGCAGTACTAGGCATATTCAACATACCTCAAATATTTTAAATCCCTTTGATAATGCAATCATTTGCTTCTCCTATGTTTTGCACAGGGAAACAAGGGCAAATAGGCATTCTAGGAAAATTATATCACAAGAAAATGAATGTCTATAAGTCTTACAGTTTCAGTTTTGTTTTACTGAAGACACAAATATATTTGAGGAGTTTCAGCATAGTAATGAATGTTTCAAAGCATGTGCTCAGAAAGCAAAGTAGATTACAGCCCTTCTGATATGACATCTAAAACAGCAAAAGACAAAGGGGGAGGAAAATCCGTGAGCAATCTGCATCAAAATGCCTAGACTATACTAGTTCTTCAATCAAGTTAATCTAAAAGAAAAATTATAAGATGTGGTGAGGCTTCATCTACATATTTTTGGGCCTATTATTGTAGAGAGTTTCAGTATTTTACTAACATAAGTAAATAGTGGTGCACTGGATTGAATCTGAAGTAGAAGCCAAAACAGACCAGACAATTTTTAAGTATTTGACCATTAAAAAAAAAAAAAAAAAAAAAAAAAACCAAAAAAAAAAAAAAAGCCACAAAAATAACTGTTCAAACATTTTTTCTTTTTCATTTTGTTGAAAGATCCATTTGAACTCTAACTTCAAATGTTGAAGGACTTCTCTCAGTACTCTGATAACCAATACTTGCAGCAGAGTTTCTATTAAATAAGTTTAAATATTTATTTCACAAAAAAAGTTTGCAACCAAATCTTCTGTTTCACTTTTATGTCCTTCACCAACCCTCAGTCATTTGGTACCTTAACCCAAAATGAGTTATATGTTGAAGTTTCTTTAGGACCTTGAAACTTTTACCTTTAGATTCAATTTATTTTATTTCCTGCTCAAAAATGCTAAATGAAAAGTAGAACATCTGAAAAGCTTGAGATCCAAGGGAATTATTTCATTTCAGGTATCAGCATCTGTCTACGATGGAGAAACATTTTAAAGTCAGGAGAATTTGTGAAAAGTTGTGCAACTGCCAAGTTAGAATAAAATGTGTACTTGCTATAATACTGAAGCAAAGAAAGTGTACATATGTTGATTTTTTTTCATGTTTTCAGTGGAAGCCATGGATTCCTGTAATGGCTGTTTTTCTTCCCACATAAAAATACCATCACATTTTTTTTAAAGGATGATGCTATAAAAATGTTTGTGTTGTGATAGTATATTTCTGCATCAGCTGTATCAACATTATTGCTGTGGGATGACTTAATTAGGTCAGTCAAAACAATATTATTGAAGTTCTGAAAGATTTTGTGGAGTGATTTCCAACTCCCTATTGGCTGTCTAAACTTGTGGAAAGATTGGAGCTTCGTTATGAATCTCCTGACAATAAGTAGCAATCATGTCACTGGCAGCTTTCCAAGGCAACATGGGGAACTTATGGACTTGTCACACTTCCAGGGTGTTGGAAGGTGCCAACTCAACTGTGATTCACTGCTGATTGCTTTTGCTGTCACAGAATCCTTTAAGGTTTCAAGCCTTTGGGGAAATCTCACGGAGGATGCTTGGCAAGATGTAAAGTGTCAGCTACAGCGTCATGTAACAGGGTAGATAATTTGGTAAAAGCCAAGCTGTTCAGGTTTTTTAATGGTTTATTCTGAACCACTACTGTTCAATTTTTTTTTTTAATTAAAGTAATTAAGAGGGTGGTTGTAATGAAACACCTTTAGCAGGTTGCTTTCTGATTATGAAACAATATGAGAGCTCTAAGTACTGATTATTCCCCTCCCCCCTTTCCCTCTAAGAAATTGCTAATAGTTCAGATTAATTGAGCTAGCTATCTGCAAATCTGGGACTCTACTGGGGCCAGCATAATTAAAGAAAGATCTTTGGGTAAAAAAAGCAGAATCTGGAGGGAGTTTTATTGGTTTCTAAAAGTTTTGTGCTTAGAAGAAATGGTTTCTTACCTCTTATTCATATATTGAAACATATTTAGACACACTGACAAAGATGTTGGTCTATAGTGCAGTGGTATGTGGTTACCTAAATTACTTTGAATAGATAGTTACATAGCTGAGAACATAATTCAGTGCTGTAGGAATATTATAGGAGTTATAACTATGTACTAGATTTCTTCTAATAATAAATTCCAGTCAACTATTTTCATTTTATTGTAGTCATTATGGAATATAGGTAGTCATTGTGGAATACTTCTTTGTATACAAGGATGTAACAAAGCAAACTATATTTTCTAAATATTTTGATAAATAATTGGTTAATCAGAAGAGAGCTGAAGTAATTTGCCATATTTAAACCCATTTAGCATTTTAAAAACACAAATTAAATTTATCTTTAAAAAGATAAATTTTTGCTGTTCTGTTACCCAGTACTGACTGCTCAGTTTCTGCATTAAGGAGTTATTAGATACTGAACAAGCCTTGGGACACAAACTTGCAGAAGATCTGATATTATTTCAATCTGTCTTCCTAAATGTCACATGCTCCTATTTAAAACCCCCAAATATGTACTCTTGGCACAAGAGACAGGTGATTTAGCATCACAAGTTACAATAATAATTTAAATAATTTAAATAAATATCTAAAGGGAAAGATGAATGTGTCTAGGCATGAGTGTGGTACCTCTATTTTGCAGGTTCTAACAAAAAATGTATAAATACTGCATTCTGGAATTCAGGCCTTTTTTTTTCCCCCCCACAAAGTAAAAATTCCCACATAGATATTTATTTGATATTCGTACATTCATGATAAGTGACTGGGACACTGTTGGAAAACCTCCTACGCTTCAAGGCATATGACCAGAGCTGACAAAATTTTAGGCTTGGCCTGAAAAAAATCTAACAGTGTTTATTACATAAAATACTTCTAAGATGATCTGATAAAAAGTAGGAAAGGAAGTAACCTGAGGAAATAGGTTAGTTGTCTGAATGACTGATTATTATCTCTGCCTTAAGGGACAAGACTAATACCATGAAGAGAAACCTGTTTAGCTGGGAAAGTCAAGTAACTCTTCTCTGAATTTGGCATTATTATTCCTTTTGGAAGGAATAAGGCACTGTGTATTCCTCAGGTCAAATCTGGATTTTTTTAAAGCCATTCTGTGCAGAAACAGGAAAGCTTGAAAAATACAGGCTGTCTGCCAGCAGAGGAAGACTGTGAACAAGTTAGTAAGAAAAAAAATGCTCCTTAGTTACAGTATTGTTAAATACATGCAAGAATGAATATTTATTCCTCAAAGTGGAGAATATTATGCATTGTTTTCTACACTGATTTTTTGTTATGAATCTATACAGAAAAGTCACAATTGGTCCAGAAGAAGCTGAAGTAAATGTCAACGATCTTGAGTTATTAAAAAAATGTTACTTTTCATGAAGGTGTTAAATTTACAGCAGCATAACTTGGCCTTTCATTTCTTTCTTTAGTGCTGTACATGGGCTAACAGCTCTTCCCCTAAAATCCTCCTCTTTGGTCTTAAAAATATAATGTCGTGTTGAAAATGATAGTATTTTTTCAAAGTAGAGAGAAAGTGGTCATGACTGAGGGCATGGATAATAAGTATTTTGTGTTTCCATGTTTTACTACTAATCTGATCTTGATCAGCAATTTCAAGCTTCTATTTTAATTGTGAAAAATCATATCGATATGCATTTAGAATCTGCTTTTGCACTAAAATTTAAGTTAATGTTCACAGGGATATCTAGTGAGATGAAATGAAACTAATTTTGTTGAACTGTTATCAGTCCTAATATGTGAAGTAATTACTTGGCTCATTAGCAGCTGACAAAGGTCTACCTGAGTCATTCTATCAGACTTTGAGGTTAACCTTTTACATTTCTGTTCTGGTTTTGGCTGGGATGGAGTTAACCTTCTCAATAGTAGCTGGCATGGGGCTATGTTTTGGATCAACTTCATTCTGAATTAATTCGAATGACAGTTGTCACATTTACATCATGCTCAGTTCTAGAGGTTCATTTTATAGACCTAATGCCTGTTGTCCTTTACAAGACATAAGATCAGCTTTGGTCATGATATTTTGAGATTCTAAGATACTTTTACTTATGTTTTTACATTATATTCATTTAAAATTATTAATAAATGGAGTCACCTGGCTTCTGGAAACTTTTATTCATGCAGCTTCACACTATTTCCAATAATATTAATTTTTAATGGAAATAATATTTGTCATTTTTATAGCATTTTCCATCTCAAAGGAGCTAAACTGCTTCACATACTTTATATTATAAATGGCATGCCTTTTCCACTAATGAAATTCAGTCAGACAATATAGCACTAATAGACAGGGTTTTTTACCCCTTTTCAGTTTCTATGCTTCCAACCATACTTTTAACAGTGAAATTTGTTTTTCTGCAGACACATATGTGTTTGTGTAGCAGGGCACTAATATTAACAGGAATATGTGACAGTTGTGCTAATCAGTGGGATATTGATCGACACAGAAGAATCTTAGACCACAAAGCATATCAAGAATAATATAAATATTTTGTTCTTATTGTTAAAAAAAAAAACCAAAAAACCCCCTTGAAATAAGTTAGGAGAAGTAGTATGATTTTTTTTCCTTTT